>JAOVVB010000028.1:1766872-1778274 GCA_028570985.1 Heterobranchus longifilis | reverse complement strand
AAGAAAATAAATAAACAACATTACAGAAGAATATTTGCATGCCTGTAAAGAAAGCAACATATTACATGACAGACCAGATTTCAGATGGAAACAAAACCCCAAATGTAGTCTCCTGGGTTTTGCATGAAAATAGTAAAGAGCAAGTCTGAAAACTTACCAGAAAAATTATTATTCTCCAGCATGCTCAGTAAAACCAAACAAATGCAAATATTTTGGGAAAATACAAAAAAAGTCATAAAAGATGGCAAAGATGCTTTTGAAAACATTTCTTAATAAAAAAAAAATATCTTCAAAATTCACTAAAGATTAATAAAAAAACACAGTTAATATTTCTTTTATGAAAACGCATTGTTTAAGAATAATCAGTAGTGTTAGAAACAGATTTGTGGAGTTTTATAAGTAAAACACCTGGAGGTTTTATTGAGCGTGCTGGAGAACGTGCCTTTTGGAGTTCTTTTGGTAACTTTGTCACACTTGTTTCTTTACAGGTATGCAGATATTCTTCTGTAATGTTATTTATTAATTTTTAAGTTATGTTTGGAAATAATTAATGATTTTGTACATACTAATGGAGAATGGTGAAAAAAACATAAATTGATTTAATAATAGATGTATTTAAACAGAATTTATATTATGGATAATATAGTGCCAAGACTTTTGCACAGTACTGTACAGTACTTCTTACAGCTGCTCACACAGTTAATGACAGATTTTCGGGTGTATGATATTGCAGATGATTCACTCATTCATCTTCAGTAAGCACATGTTTTATATTAATGATAAAGACACTTCATCCAAATTTAAGCTTATTGTGCATTTCAGCTCAGTCTCATCGACAATGGCCAGGATTTTAAGGATTTTTGTGAATTTTAAAAGAATATCTCTGCTCAGCAGGCTAAAAACACCTTAAAATATCTTCATTAAATTTCAGGATCACCCTGGTCTTATGGCCATTATGTCCTAAATAATTGGAACCCAAATAGGCTGATAGAAACAGAAAGCTTCTATTATCCAGATTTAAATGTGAAATTGACAAATGAGATCCCATCTGCTTAGTGCTCTTTAATGTGCTTTTGCAAATATGAACCTTATGTTCACATTTTCCACTTAGTACAATACCTTAAATCACTGGAGTGAGGTTTTGGTTGGGAGAGAACCAGTCAACCATTACACACTCTGTTAAGGTCTGTCCCAGAGACAATCATGGCTGAGTGTCTAAACAATATTGTGGGAGTCTGCTGTTGTGCACTACTGATTCTAACACAAGACTTAATTATACTTCCTGGGAAAAAAAAAAGACATCTTTCAAACACTGCACCATCAACTGCAAGGGTTTTGCTGAATTCCTCTCTGCTTGCTCTCTACAACAGAATATTTCATTAATAGTAGTGAAAAAGAAGAAGATTTACTTATAACATAACATTAACTTATAATTGTTTGTCTTCTTCTTCTACTTCTTCTTCTTAACAATTATTAATTCAATATTCTGTTATTTTCAGCAAACAGAGAGAAATTTAGCACATCCCTCACAATTTAAATTGCAGGACTGTATGAGACAAAACCAAGATAAATCATGTCAGATCTATTTCCACATTTAATATAATAATAATAATAATAATAATAATAATAATAATAATAATAATCATCATCATCATCAAAAGGCAGCCCGATCACTGCTCCAATGTACTGTGAAAACTTTCATGGTATCCATGAACTAGTCTATCAACTTGATTTAGCAATTTTATTCCACTATTCCTTGCAGAAAGGCTCAGAGTCTGTCAAAATGTGAGAGGACCTCATGTGTATAACCCTTGCCAACCCATTCCACTCGTTTTTGATAGGATCTGAGCTCTGACTGGACTATTCCAAAAGATTAATTTTCTTTTTTTCTGAAGCCATTCCTTTGTTGACTTGGATTTGGGCTTTGGGTCATTAATAAAAAAATTAAAAAAATCTCCTTTTACATCTTTGTAACAGATGCCTGCAGGTTTGTGCCAAAATACATTGGCTATTGAGCTATCCATGATTCCCTTTATCTTGACTAGAGCTCCAGTCTCAGGTAAAGAGTAGCAGCACAATAGCATGATGATGCCACCACCATGCCTGTGGTTATCGTGTTCTTTGAGCGATAACCCAACTTGTTTTTACAAAAAAAATGTCATTTAGAATTATGAATCCTTGCACCTTTCCTTGCACCTCCAGGGTCTGTGTTCGATTCCCGTCTCTGTGTGCCTGGAGTTCGCATGGTGGGTTTTCTCTGGTTTCCTCTCACAGTCCAAAGACGTGCAGATTAGGCTAATTGGCGTTCCCAAATTGCCCGTAGTGTCTGAATGAGGATGTGAATGTGTATAGACAATGAGTAAATGAGTGAGAGTGGGTAAAATGAGCACATTATGGTCACATGACCAGCACTAAACCATGTGAACACATGGTTAATGCCTTTTTTCCTTCTAAAATATATATTTTTTCTAAACTTTGATATTCTTGGCTGCTCTCTCTTATTAAAGGTGATAAAAGATTAGACTTAATTTATTTGGCTTTTATTTGCTTACAGCAATGGTCAAAAGTTTGGACACACCTTCTAATTTTGTGATATTTTTTCTACTTTCTACAACAATACTGGAAAAACTAAATGACAAATATAAAATTATGTAACTAAGTATCAATAACAACAACAAAAACAACAGTCAGTTGTTATTTTACGACACAAAGGTCAGCTGCTCTGGAACAGTTCTACAATATAGTGAAGTGCATTTGCAAAACTTATCAAACACCCATCAAACTTATTTCTGCTGAAGAGGAGAATAACAGCACCTCAGATTAGAACCTTTACAGAGCATACAGTAAATATCAGACACATCAAACCATCAACTGTTCAAAGAAGATTATTGTATATTTTAGATGCCTTTAGCATTGTTTTACAATGAAGAAAGAAATAAAAATCAGGAAAGACCATGCTTGATTGGATTGGAATCTGAGGAGTTTGGATGCCAGTCGGTTGCTGTAAACTGGGTGTTTTTCTGCATTTCTCTCATAGGGAATGTTATTCAGTGCACCTAAAGGTGGTGGTGTTATTGCAATGCCTTATCAATAAATCTATACAATACCACTCAAAAGTTTGAACACCCCTTCTAACACCTTGTGTTATTTCATAGTTTTGAAATCTCCATTATTATTATAAATAAATCACTAAACAATAAATAAATCCGTATTGAAAATAAATCACTAAACAACAACAAAAAACTTTAAATAAGAAGGTCTGTCCAAACATTTGTCAGGTACTGTACATGTACATATACAGAACTAGTCAAAAGTTTGGACACAAGTTTGGATTTATTTTTTACATTCTAGAACAATGATGGATTTTTTCAAACCTATGAAATATGGCTTTAGGTAATTAAGTAACAACAACAACAACAGTTGGCTCTCATGAAGACCTTCCCAGGAAAGCAAGACCAAAACTTACCTTAACAGAACTTCCCGTTAGAACCGTTATGAAGGATTTACAGAGCATAAGTAGCAGACACATCTCAATATCAACCGTTAATAATAATAATAATAATAATAATAATAATAATAATAATATTGGAATTAGATATTGGAATTCATAAATTAGAAGGTGTGTCCAAACCTTTGACTGGTAGTGTACAACAGATTACGACAAAATAGTGTACATTTAATTTTTGTACATAGATAGATCTACTGTATCTATACACAAAAATGTAATTTACACTATTTTAATTGCACATTCTGTATTTTTAGATTTTTTACTCTATATTTTTGTATGTCATGTAAAATCATGTAATTTAAAAAAATAAATAAATAAAGCATAAGCATGTGACCTAATGAGAAACCTGAGCTGATAAAACTCTTAAATGACCTGTATCCCCAGTGCGGAGGAAGTTCAGTAAATTAGTCTGACAGCAAGACTCCAGCGAACATATGGGAAAGTGACTGTAGCAGAAACATGACAAACACACACATACACACAAGGCAATCACAAACACTAAGACCTTCTGTAGTGGTGGATTAACTCAAAGTGACACAGGACTTTGTCAGGGGAGCTGTCAATGTGTTCCGCTTACTCTCTGGTTGATTTAGAGGGAATATATAGTAACATGTCGATCCCTGTGGACACAAACAGTCAGTTCTTAGCTGGGGATAGATTACGACAGACGTATTTAAGAGATACTGCTGTGGTTATAAAATAAAATCCTTAATTCCTATAAATAATACCCAGCTCAGGGTGATCTACACCAAAAATAGTTGAAGCTACATAACAAGCACACATTGTGCAGATATGCATAAATTATACATAATTATAATAGACATTGATATGGTTTTTACAATACAAGCCTACATCAGTGAATCCTGCTTAAGCTTACTGAGTCGAGTAGAAGTTTGTTTTCCTTTCACCTGCTTGTATACAGTAGAGCTAAATGCTGTTTCTTTGGAACTGTTGCATGCGCCAGAAGCACAAGAGCACAAAGACTATACAAAGAACAACAAACTTAAATCGTAGTTGTACACCAGCTCTTTATGTTACACAGAAATATAGATTATTTTATGAAACATTTCAAAGAGTGACAGACTAAAACGAGCCTCAATCAAACAATGCTGTGAACTCCACAACTGTTACACACATAGCAGCTACTCCAGAATTCATCACTTTTTTTTTTCCAAAGAGATCAATAGCAGTTTGACACCTGCTGAATAAATTGTGCATCAAAACCCTTAATGTCTCTCAAGAAAGAATTGCTTCAAATCAAGTGCCTGAAGAAAAGAAGCAGAGCTTGGTTCATCAGTGTTTCTGAACATTTCTTCCCATCCAATCTGATTATGCAACCTTGATTAAGAAGTGTTTCATTCTTAACAAAGCAGTGGGTGTAATATATAGAATCTTCTGAAGACTATCATGTCACGATTTCGGCTGGCTAGTTAATTTTCTTTAATTAGTTCTCCTATGACACTGAATATATTTCTGTTCGTCTTATCTAGCAGCAGAATGTTCTCTACCCAGGATCTTGACTCATTATTGTGATAAAAGAATAAAAAGCTATCCCACTACACCCTAATTACTTGATTTGAATTCAGTGGGATTGTCAACACAGCCAGCATTAGCCATAAGGTCACAGAAACTGGTGACTGATGATAAGTGATAGTTATCTCCCTAAAAACGCAAGCAAATCAAACGCAATTAAGTCTAGACTGTGTGCAGATCAATGTAGCCTGTCCTCTTCTCTCAAGAGGATAATTACCACTCAGTGTATCTCCTTCTCTAAGTATTATGCGACTCACTGCTGAAAACATGATAAGGAAACAAACTCCACTGGAGTCAATTCAGCTGAAACTGGTAATATGTGGTGATAAGTCCTATAGATCATGCTCATGTTAGAGGTTCACTGTGAAAAAACGAGGTTCATTGTTCACTCTCAGAACAAAACAGAACACAATACTACACACATATATATATATAACAGGTGGCATGGTGGTGTAGGGTTAGGGCTGTGGTCTCGCACCTCCAGTTGAGAGTTTGATTTGATTCCTGCCTGTGGGTCTGTGTGCATGGAGTTTGCATGTTCTCCTTGTGCGCGATTAGGCTAAATGGTGTTCCCAAATTGATAGGAGTTAAAAGTCTTAGTTAGTTACAGCTAGAGTGACATTGCTAGGTTAATTTTATATGTATTATAGGAATTAAAATATATGTAATGAATGGAGGTGCAGATATTTGTTTTTTAAAAGTCTGCTTATTTGGAACTGTACAAACACAGACTGCTGAAGGCAGCAGACACAGAAGAAAAGAAGTGGTGATGACAGAGAGAGAAAGAGAGAGCAGGTTAGAGAGGCTACAAAATAAAGGCTGAGGGGAAAGCACTAGGAAGTTTAATCCAAGTAGCTTAAATGGCGAGAGGAAGCATTTATGTCTTTTTAGCTTTAGTTGATAGCTTTTGAACTCATCTCAGAAATGCATTTTTTCATTGCATGTAGAGAGGTTATATTGTTAGATTGCTAGGTTCAGACTTGGACCCTTAGAGTAGACAACACAAGGTCATCTAGCAGCTGTTATTGAGCAGTTTTTGATGGATCTTTGTTGAACTGTTTTTGATAGAGCAGGTGTGTTTCCCGTTTCAAGTGCATCATAAGGCTCTGAACAAAGCTGATCTATTTTACAGTATGTAAAAAAAAAAAAGTCAAGAGCAGTATACTCAGTATGCTTTTTGCTGCTGTTTCAGTCTGTGCTGTTGGAAAATGTTTTAAATCACCCTACTGTATTATAACTTAGAAATTGTTTATTTTATAAGCCTTGTGGAGTATTGGAGAGAAACGTTTTACCTGAAAACCTTCAGAGAACTGCTGTGTTGTGTAAATACTGTACTGTATGTGCTTGTATACTAGGGTATAAAATCAATTCACTGTGCTAATGAGGGAGAGGAGGAAATCGTGCTGTCTTCCTGCCCTCAGGCTCCATAGGGAGGTTAAGCACCTGCTTCCTAATGTGTGTGTGTGTGTGTTTTCTGTGGGGATCACCACATGTCCCCTCAAAGAAAGGTCCCCACATGTCCCTTCGAGGGAAACTCCTTTGCAACTTGCAGCTTTTATTTAAAAATAAAAAAGGACAGAAATCGTCCATTGGTTAATGAAGTTAAGATTATTGTTAAGTTTAGGTCATGTGATATCATTAACTTGCTGCGTTAATATAATCAATAATTATATACATTGATGAGTCACTGTCTGTGTGCTGTACATATTTAACATGATTTTGCTGGAGTTCATAATTTGTATGCAAAGGGGATTTCTTTATGCTGTCCCCAAAACATAAATCAGTCTGGGAAAGAATGTGTTTTTTTTCTAAACCACAGCAGGACATCCTGCAATATGGTACACCCTCCAAATCAGTCTACCTCTCCCTTACATCAAACACATTTGAGTATGATATTATAATACCTTCAATATGGTGCTAGTTTGGACCTCATAGCGCTGTAGGCAGGATCAGACCTTGTTTACCAGTGAAGTGGGGAAAGCTGGAACAGTAATCATCTTTTTCTGTCAGGCAATAGTGCATTATCTCTTTATTTAGTATTTACACTTAGTAAAGTTAGGGAATGCCTTCATCCAGTACAAGCAAAGTAACAGGATCTGTCTTTGACATACTGTATTATATTCAGTGTGCTTTATATTGATTTAACACTTCGACATACTGTAAGAGGACAAATGACCCAAATCATGCCAGCAAAATGCCTCCCAGAGTATAACATAACTGCTTTTTTCCCTTTTGTCCTCATGAGAGTGGTTTCTTTTGGATTATAATGGCAATAGGGTTCAGTAAAAGCTGTATATATTTACATTTACAGCATTTACTTCATCAGACAGGCTTATTTGGAAAGATTTACTGTTTCTCCATACGAGTACTAGTATACTAGAAATACTAGTACGGATAGGTCGCGGTCTAAGAATACCATCAAACTAACCTGCGGAACCTCTGCATACAAATCAAATTTAATTTGTTCTGGAGGTGAGTTCTTAAGGCAAAAATTCGTATTGCAATACATAAGAAGTAATATCCATGCAGAGTGATTATATTTCTAGCCACACAAAAAATATTCCCAATATTACAAAAAACGGCAACATAGGTATCGTGGGTTGACTCTTTTGACACAGCTTTGGCTGACAATATAAATTTGTAAAATTTGTAAACTCGCTTCACATGGCTTTCCACTGATGCAAACAGGTTTTGAACGGCTCCCGGACGTATGTTGCAACTTAGCTGGTTCAGTTCAGTACGGTTTGTTATTATGCTAAAAATGGATTAGATGGCATACTAAGGAAGATTCAATTAATTCAATCTTTGAAATGACAAGTGAGTGACTACACTTCATGGTGAAAAATGGACAGATCCTTCTGTGGAAGAAAAAGAGAAACTTGCATAACAGATTGGGTTCGCAATACATGGAGAGAGGGATAGCTGGCTGTCCAGGATTTACTCGAGTTTGTGTATGTTTTCACATGTAGGCATCTCCAAGGATTTATAGTAGCTCTGTTTTTCTAAGATTTAGTTTCAGGTGATGAGCTGCCATCCATCATGAGTCTCCCGTCCATGACAAGTCTGTCAGACCTGCTGAGATCTGTGCAGAAACAAGATTGTATGAGGGAGGATATTGAGAATGAATTCAGCATATAGTAGCAGTATAAAAGCATGCTTGGATATACCTCACAAAGACTGGGTATAAAGGAAGATAGAACAAGCAGTTGTTTTTTCTCCTAGTCTGTCTAGTCTCCTCGTCTGTTTAGATCTTAGTCTGTTTAGGTACTAACCTGTTTAACCACTAACCTTTATAGTTCTTAGTCTGTTTCTTACCTAGTCTGCTGTGTACCTAGTCTGTTCGTCTCTTGGGTCTCTGGCTACTAGACTATTTAGCAATTAGTCTGTTTAGCTACTATCTAGCTTAGCAGCTAATGTGCATAACAGCTAGTAGGCCTAGCCAAGCCTGTCTTGTGTGTGTCTAGCCCCATGCATGTATAGTCCCCTGTTTAGTCCTCTAGTCTGTTTAGTTTGTCTAGTCTCGTCTCGTCTGGTTTGTATCCCTTGTCTGTACTGTATATTAGTTTGTGTAATACCTTGTCTGTGTATTAGTTGATTATTGTTTTTGTTTATAGTATGCTCCAAGGTAAAGCCGACTTCCTTGTTCATGTTTGTTTGGTTTTGTTATTATTAAAAGGACTTTCTTTGTTGCACCTTATCCCCTCTGCGTCTATGCCTTGCCACACCATGCCCAACACCTAACAGTATGTGATATTAATTTATCTTTAATTATTTTTAATTATCTGCTATTATTATACATATTATGCAGGTGTAGTGACACGATGTCCACTTGAACTCAAAATGAAGAAGAGCAGAAATGAAGACCTCTGGCATGGAAAGATAAATTACAAGGATTATGAGGGAGAAATTAAAAATCCAGCAGATGTGGAGAAAATCATCAGAAAAGGTGGTGCACAGACCCAAATTACACTCAGAATTACTGTATGCTGTTTATCTGAATGGCTTTGATTATTTGTGGCACATTTTCTTTTTGGCCAAATCACACATATTACTATATTAAATCACTATATTAAAAGTATTAAAAATTACTATTATCAAGTCCTTTAAATTCTAGACACAATATGGCCAAATATTTGGTTGAATTTTATTCCATGAATGAACATCGCTCATTCAAATCTTTGTATTTTACTTGTCCAGTCAAATTTCAATAAAGGAACTGCTTCTTTGTATTTTTTATGATGGTGATGATTATGAGGATTACTAGTAGTAGGAGGAGTAGCTTATATTTTAGTTACTTCTCTATGGTATTATTTTATTGTATTGATTAATGTTATCTGTATGTGTTTTTAGCTCAGAATGAAATAGCTGGAGCTTTGGGCATCAGTGATGAGCTCATCAGCCTTGAGATAACATCACCCAATGTTCCTAACCTCACACTCATCGATCTGCCTGGTATTGTCCGTGTTTCAATCAGAGGACAACCAGAGGACATCGGAGAACAGGTTAATTATTTTTAGGGGTTGTTTATTGAATATTATGTAGTATACTGATCAAATATAACACTATAATACTGTAATCACAGATAAAACACAAACTGTTGAATTATTAAAATAAACCATTATCAAATGTATCAGCACATGCCTGATTTTCTTTTAGAGTAAGAGCGTGATACGAAAGTTTATCACAAATCAAAACACCATCCTTCTAGTGGTGGTGCCATGTAACGTGGACATCGCCACGACTGAAGCACTATGGATGGCTCAGGAAGTTGATCCAAATGGCGAGAGAACCCTTGGTCTGTATTTTAACGTATAGTGAATTACAAAACTTGTGATAAATCTTCCTATTGTCTAACTTTCTCACATGCATAAAATGTCCTTTATCTTGTGTGTGTTTATAACAGGCATCCTAACAAAGCCTGACCTGGTGGATAAAGGCATGGAGGATGCAGTGTTGTCCATCATCAATAACGAGGCCATTTACCTTAGCAAAGGATACATGATTGTCAGATGCCGAGGACAGCAAGAGATCAAGGAAAACATCTCACTACATGAAGCCATGAAAAAGGAGAAGGACTTCTTTAAAACACATCCGTATTTCAGGTGCACATTTTTAGCAATCAGTCACTGATTGCAGATGAGTCATTTAGGTGTGACAAATATGCACAAAAAAAATCCAAGTTCAGGAAGGGGCAAATACTTTTTCAAGGGACTACATATATACAGTATCTGTATAAATAAAATAAAGTTTTTGTTCGTACATTGGACAGAACTTTCTCTTTTAATTATAGCTTTACATTTCATACATTGGAGGACCTTAAACCTTTCTCAGAAACACAGGCAAACATGTATGTGAGCTTAAAAATGAAATAATAATATCACTGATTATATTAAAGCTGATCAACTCATTTTTTGTGTTTCTTTTTTTCTTACAGGTGCATGTTTTAGTGAAAAAAAACAAAACTGTTTTGTTCATTTTTTTGTGAACTGCTGACAATAGATCTCCTAAATTCAAAATATAACTATTGTTATTTAGAGTGTACTTAGTATATTTAAAGGAAATTACATGACAGCACATTAAAATAACCCAAGATCATGCAGTGTTTTCAGAGCTTTAACTCTAATTAAACAAAATGATAGAACGAAAATAATTTGTAAATAAATTGGTGTTAATGCGTAATTAAGAAATCAGTATTTGGTGGTATAACCCTGATTTGCAATTACAGCTTGGATGCATTTTGATATGCTCTCCTCCAGTTTTTCACAATACTGTTTTTGCAAAAAAAGCAAATAGCTCAGCTTTGCTGGTTTGCGACCATCTATTTTGAACTTGATGACATTCAGTCTCTTATTTTAGATATACAAGAGGACATAATTATTATTTGAGACTTAAAAAAATCTGATATGAGTGTGGATTAACTCAGTAAGACAATGTGGTTTATATTTTTCACAGCATTCTGTATGATGAGAAAAAAGCCACGATTCACAACCTGGCTGACAAACTGACACATGAACTTGTCCATCACATTGAGGTAAAGATAGCTCTTTCAGAAAGTCTACACAGTATTATAAACTAATGTTCCTACTTAACGAAATATCTGGCTGTGTGTTTTTAGCAATCTTTACCACAACTAAAGGAGCAAATCCAGAGAAAGTTGGCTGAAACTCAGGGAGAACTGAATCTCTATGGCTCAGGAGCTCCTACAGATCCAGAAGAAAGGATAGTCTTCTTGACTAATGTGAGTTGCACACAACTCAAATAATGTCATTTAACATGAATGTGTAATATTACACTGAACAAAAATATAAACGCAACACTTTTATTTTTGCTCCCATTTTTCATGAGCTAAACTCAAAGATCT
>JAOVVB010000028.1:1745228-1762499 GCA_028570985.1 Heterobranchus longifilis | reverse complement strand
ACTGGCTCAGAACAGCTTCATAGGCTTCCCCAATCTTCTCAAAATGGCAAAGGTATGACCAACAAACATTACTGACAGTCTCTAGCTTCGGACCACGAGCACCAGATAAACATGATGCAATCTATTATCAATCTATCAAGCATGGCGTAACAGTTCTTTTTTTTTGCCACAGACTAAGATAGAGTCCATTAAGCAGGTGAAGGAGGCAGAGGCGGAATCAATAATGAGGACTCAGTTTAAGATGGAGCTGATTATCTACACCCAAGACAGTATGTACAGCAACACCCTGAGCGCACTTAAGGTTCAGGAGGAAGAAGAAGAGGAACAAGATTTTCATGTTCCTCGGGTTGCTTCGTGTAGTTTATACAGTCACTCAGACAGCAGAGCTACACTTGAGGAACTGATGCGTCACCTCAAGTCCTACTACAGTGTAAGTGTTTAGCAACTGGCTCCTTTTATAATCATAATTGTTGTTGTTATTAGTAATTTTAACATTACTTGACCACAGGAAATGGCACAACAATGATTCCTAAAACCATATGTTTAACAACATGACCTTAATTTTTAAGCTTAGCCTATAAATATTTTATGCAAGTTGGTTGTAGAGCTCATCTCTTCTTAGCTAGTACCAAGTTGCAACCACTTTTGCCTCTAGAACTTCGTTTATTCTTCATGGCATTGATTCAACGAGTTAATTCAAGTGCTGGAAACATTCCATAGAGATTTTGATTTTCCATATTGACATGATAGCATCATGCATTTGCTTAAAATTTGTCAGCTACACGACCTACCTCCTGTTCCACCACTTCCCAAATGGTTCTTTATTCCATTGAGAATGATGGAAGAGTCCATTTCAGTACAGTAAACTTGCTGTCAGGTTACAAAAAACTGTTTAAGATGATTTCGTTTTGTGATTTAACATAATACTGTGGGCATAAAGGATGGACATGGTCAGCAACAATACTCAGTTTATTTAAACAATGCTCAATTGGTAGTGAGAAGTCCAAAGTGTGCCAAGAAAACAACCCAGACACCATTACACCAGCATGCTTTCATGTTATTTACACCAAATTTTTACTGTTCAATGTGAATGTCACAGCAGAAATCAAGACCCACCAAACCATGCAATATTTTTCCAATTTTCTCTTGTCCACTTTTGGTGAGCACATGCGAACTAAAGCCTTTGTTTCCTGCCCTTAACTGCCAGGCACATGGGGTGGTTTTTGGATGCTGTAGCACAAGGTATGATCTGTTGTGCACACAGAGATGCTCTTCAGCATAGCTCAGTTGTAACGAGACGAGTTACTTTTGTCAGTTCCAATCAGCTCAAACTGTACTTGTTCGCCTTTGACCTCCTGCAGCAAACAAAGCATTTTTCCCTATCCCAGGGACTTGGGGCATGAGGCGGGGTACACCCTGGATGGGGTGATAATCCACGCCGGGCACACACACACACACACACACACACACACTCATTCACACACTACAGGCATTTGGGGAAATGCCAATTAGCCTAATCTGCAGGTCTTTGGACTGTGGAAACCATATACCCGGAGGAAACCCACCAAGCCTGGATGCAATGACTTTAACTTTGTTCTTAACTGTGTGTTTAGATCGCGAGTAAGCGTCTGGCTGATCAGCTGCCGCTGGTGATCAGGTACCTGCTGCTGCAGGAGTCGGCGGTGCAGCTGCAGAGAGAAATGCTGCAGCTCATTCAGGACAAAGCCAACACAGATCAGCTGTTGAAAGAAGATCATGACATTGGCAGCAAACGCAACAACCTGCAAAACCGCAAGAAACGTCTGATGGAGGCCCGGAACTACCTCGTCAAGTTTTAGAGTCACATATTGTTTCTGCTTTGGAAATGGTGTTGGTCTTGATCACTCTAAAGTAAGGAAAAAGTGAAAAAAGCACAACCTCTCTGTACTGTATTTTATATAAACAGATATTATGTTAAATATAACCATAATATAATAAGATTTAGTTTCCATAATTAGTGAAAGTGTATGTCAGATATATACTGTAAAAAATGATTTGTTCATTTTTAAAAAATCATTTACTGTATATATCTGTTTGTTGTTCAGACCCTACACATGCTGTAATACTGTAACTCCAGCAGTCCATGACAAGACAGTGTTTCTCAATATGGCAGAAAGCTTAGAGGTTTGTCCTGAGTATTATTTCAATGTTGTTTGGATTATTTTGCTAAAGATTTGCAATAAAATCTGATTGAAATGCTGATATTCTCAGTCTGTTGTGGACTTGCTCCAGTGATCTGGGTTATTGTCCTCTTGCATCATCCACTTCTACAGAGTTTCAGTTGACGTGCTGACATTGTCATATTATCCTGAATAATTTTTTGATATACTTTATACATCTTCCCCTCAATTCCTGTAAGCTGGACACGCCCTGATGTAGTGCTGCATGTTCTTTCCAAATAGTTAAATCTTAGTTTCATCAGTGCACAAAATATTTTGAAACTACCGCTGTGATTTAAACTACCACTGTTGTGATTTAAACTTCAGGCGTGCAGCAATGTTCTTGTTAGTAAGCAGCGGCTTCCTGGGTGGTGTCCTGCCATAGACACCCTGTTTGTTCAGTGTTTAATGTACTTTAGACTCACGAACATAGATGTTAGCCAGTTCCAATGAAACCTTCAAATTTTTGGCTGTAACTTGCGGTTGTTTCTTTACCTCACTGATGAGTCTTTGTTGTACTCTTCAGTTCATTTTGACCGGGCGCTCACTTTTTGATAGAGTAGCCACAGTCTCTAAGTGTCTCTGTAGACTGGTGAACTTCAAAAATCCCTTTCCAGCTTCATGTAAAACAAAAATTCTAGATCATTGATCCTCTAAAAGCTCTTTGAATCGAATTAGATTTTGTGAGGTCATTAACTTCACTGAAGTCATCAAGACTTCACTTTTTTTTCTATTAGTATAACGAGGTTTATTACTGTATGGTTGTTCTCAATAAAGACATGAAAGATCAGAATATTTTTGTGTTGGTATTTAAAGCACATTATATTTGTCAATACTCTTGATTTAGATGAAGATCAGACCACATTTTTTGACAAATTAATGCAGAAAACCATGAAATTCCAAAAGGTTTGCATACTTTTTCTTGACACTGTATACTGTACACACACACACCATAGAACAGGTCAAGACATGGTCAGGGAAGGATGCATTAGGCGTGGAAGATGAGAGAGAATGAGACCTACAGTTGTCAGTAATGTAACCTACTGGATTCCAAACACCGTTGAACAACAAAGGAAAAGAAGAAGAAGAAACGTGATTCCCAAAAATTCTCAGTGGGGTTAAGGTCTGGACTGTGTGGTGGCCAATCCATGTGTGAAAACGCTGTCTCAAGCTTCCTGAACCACTCTTTCACAATTTGAGCCCAATGAATCCTAGCATTTTGGAGTGTGCCCATGCCATCAGTGAAGAAAAAAAACCTGGTCATTCAGTACATTCAGGTGTCAGATGATGTCATTTTTGGGCACATAATGTTGCTGAACCTACGGCTGACCAAGAGAAGCAAGCACAGATCATAGCACTGCCTCAAGAGGCTTGTACAGTAGGCACTAGGTGTGATGGGTGCATCACTTCATTTACATTTGCATTTACATTTAGGCGTTTGGCAGACGCTCTTATCCAGAGCGACTTACAAAAAGTGTTTTGAGGTTTCCAGTCACTGGATAGATACTCACAAGTTTTCTTCTAAGGTTTTAAGCTTTTCTTAAGGCTGCACAGCTGTTTAGTCCCAATCCTTTGAGTTTTCCTCACATTGTGCTTGTGGAAATGTTTTTACTTTTACTATTAAACATAGCTATGAGCTGTAGTGCTGTTTGTATGATTCTATTTCACCAAAAGTTTCTCGTGATTGCGTCCATTAAAAAAAAAGAAAATTCTAATCACATTTTTTACCCAAAGGTTTACCACTATCCTTCCAAGTTTTAGTAATGTGTTTTACACTTCCATTTAGTAGTGTCAGTAATTTCCTTCCTTTTCTTGGGACAGGCATCTACATTTCATTGTATTTGAGTTTGTTTACTCTTGTTCTATGTAAAGTTTTATGTTTTACTGGGTTGTGTGAGGGTTCACCACTAGAGGGCACTGTGTGTCTTGGAGCTCAGGTGGGGGTCTACCTGGTTTCCAATTTCTCCCAATTAATTAACTACTTTTCCAGTAATTTATATAAATTTATCTAAGTGTTGAACTTTACAATCCATGTATAAAAGTGTAATAAAATTATAAAAAGTTAATGAAATGTATTAGTAACATGGCTACCCCGGGCTAACACTTTAAATATGTAGCCCAGTATTTTAGATAAATTAATATATAACTTGTAGTTTGGGTTGACAGCAATTTTTCTGGGTTCAGTAACTGGAAAATGCACTGATCATCCATAACATAATCACCACCAAAATAATAATAATATAGGTGTTAAACACTCCATAGTGAGCATCACTTTCTTAGCTACTTGTTAGCCAAAAGCAAGCGTACTTTAACAGTTTACCTTTATACACTTATAGGTTTAAATCCACGTTTACATAATTAGGTTACTGGGGCTATCTGTGCTAAATTTATTGTGTGCTATTGAATGTCTTCTTTTTTTCTAGATGATGTGAGTTGATGTGCAAAGCCAAGCTTCAGTCTACCAATCAACCAATCAACCAATCAATCAAATTTATTTATAAAGTACATTTAAAAAAACTTCCGCTGACCAAACTGCTGTACAAGTATAGAACAATGAGTCAGCAGGTACTATCTACTTAATATTTATCCTCACTATTACAAACCACAAGACAGAAATCCATAGGATAAAATTAAATTAAATTAATAATAATAATAGTAATAAATAAATAAAAAACTAGCTTAATAAATCAAATGGAATAAAATGCACATGAAAACAGATGTGTTTTAAGCATGGTTTTAAAATTATTAAGATTCTGAGCGGCTCTCAACTGCAAAGGAAGGCTGTTCCACAGGCTGGGGGCTACTACCAAAAAGGCTCTGCCTCCTCTGGTTTTGAGCTTTGTTCTGGGGATGTGCAGTAGATGATGATCAGATGATCGCAAGTCTCTGGAAGGGGAGTACGGAACAAGAAGCTCCGACAGATAAGCAGGTGCCAAATTATTTAAGCTTTTAAAAACAAGAAGTAATATTTTAAACTGGATCCTGAAATGTACAGGAAGCCAGTGAAGGGAAGCCAGTATGGGTGTAATATGATCACGTTTTCTCTTCCCAGTCAGAAGGCGAGCTGCTGCATTTTGAACGGCTTGTAGCCGTTGAAGTTGTGACTGACTGAGACCTATATATAACGAGTTACAGTAATCAAGGCGTGACGTGATGAAAGCATGAATTACTGTCTCAAACGGTTCGGGGGGGATATAGTGCTTAACTTTGCTAAGAGATCGAAGTTGGAAAAAGCTGGACCTTGCAACTGAGCTGATCTGTTCATTCAACTTAAATGCAGAGTCAAAAATTACTATTAAATAGACATTATCACAAGTTATGTTACGGTGGCATTTAATAACTAATAATAAAAATAATAAATCATGAAAGATAACGTTCAGATTTTGCTGTGAAGTTCTAAAAAAATATAAACAAAGATCAAAAGCTTTTTTCCCCTCACTTTAATGATACATTTTCCAGTGATATTAAAGATTAGAATGTAAAATGAAATGTCAAATATAGAGTACAAAGTTGGAGTCAAAGTTGTGAAAGTTAGTGCCCCCTTCTGTAAATTACATTTTTTATGTGTAAAAACATTATAAAAATCGTTGTAGGTTTTAGTATTAGGCAAATACAACCGCAGATGAACAACATCATACTTTTTTTTTTTACTGTTTCATTATTTATTTAACAAAAATACAGACTAAAAAATAATAATAATCATGTTGTCAATACTAAGTACCCCCCATGATTCAATAGCTCGTAGATTCAGTTTTATCAGTACTAAATTTTTCCTGTATTAACCTATTACTCTCTCACATCGTTTTGGTCCACCCATCTTTAAAGCGTTACTGTAGTTGTTTATGATTGGTTACAAAGATTCAGTCATTTACTTTGAGCGATCAATCAGTGCCTCCTCCTCTGCCAGAGACCCAGTGGATGATAGTAAACATAGGTGGGAGAGATTTGTCATAATGTTTACTGATCAGGAATGGAAAAAAATCATTAAATCCCATTATAGTCACCCCCACGTGGAGCAAACAGAAATATATTTATTCCAATGAGAGAAACAATCAGATCATGTACCAAGATGTCTAATATTTACCTACTGAATGGTTTACACCACCCCTCCCATTCTGATTAAACATTCATTCCAATTGCTTTGGATTGAATCAGACTGTTCTGATTGAGGTGTTTACATGATGCATGTTTATTGTGATTGGCCTTTTATTTTGTTTATTTGAGAAACACTTCAGACATAATATTTGATCTTTTGTTTGCTATTTGTCAATAGGAAAGAACATTTAAATATCTTACCCAGTCCATATAATAAATTCAGGGTCGAGGTCTATGGTTTTCATATAAGTAAAGGCAGACTCAATAAGCTTATAAGGAGAGTCGCACATGAAATCTCCAAAAACTCCTGGGTCGGATGCAGGGAAGCCCTTTGAGGAGTAACACACTTTGGTGCGATCTTCTGTGACGTGGTAGGTGGGATCGATGTGCAGGTCTGAGATATGCCAGAATTTTCCTGAAAATGAGAGTAACATTCTACAGTATGTCTTTTTTTTTTATAAAACCATTTGTACAGTATACAGTATTACATCTTCATTATCCCTGATTCAATCCTGACCTCTGGTTATTGTCAGCGTGAAGTGGTGAATGCTGTACCCGTGTCTGAATGGCTTTCCTATGGATTCTCTGATTACCTCTCAATTCCAAAAAACCATGTTGGTTCGAGAATTAGGTATGCTTAACTGCCACTAGGTGTGAAGTAGAATATGAAGAAAAAGATTTAGGCTAACACACAGGCATAAGATGGGAATAAAATCAGGCTTTTGACAAGTTAATATCTGAAAAAAGAATAAAACAAACAACCTCATTCATTCATTGTCTATACCGCTTAATCCGCTTAATAAAAAATTTATACAGGATCACAGGGGAGCCTTTCCTAAGAGATTGAGGGCACGAGACTGGGTACACCCTGGACAGGGTGCCAATACATCGCAGGGCACGAGACTGGGTACACCCTGGATGGGGTGCCAATACATCGGAGGGCCCACACATATATATATACACACACTAAGGTCAATTTGGGAATGGCAATTAGCCTAATCTACATGTTTTCCGACCACCAAGCACAAGGAGAACATGCAAACTCCATGCACACAGATCCGAGGTGGGACTCGAACCCAGACCCTGCAGGTGCAAGGCGACAGTGCTAACCACTAAGTACTGATTCATTAAGGAATGAAACACTTTGCGATGTGCAGTTCTTGGAAATTCATCAACTTTGGGATAATAATTTTGCCCAAGCTACTTTTTGCATTGTGTATAGAATGACATTAATTGCCTAATATATGTTTTATTTCCTCCACATGTTCATGTGTAACGAAACTAAGCAAACAGGTTTGTTAAGCAGTTTTTCTGTTTTTTTTTTTTGTTTTTTTTTCACTTCTGTAATATTGAGAAAATGCAGAGCTGCACATTTCTTTTAGCTTACAAATGCCAAGCATATGAGGAAAAAATAAATGCTCTGTCATGGTCATGTGACCCAGCTATGTTATAACATGCAGTACCTTTTGGATATAATTATTTATATTGATCCTCAACTACAGGGTGCCCCAAAAGTCTCTCCATTTACTCACTCATTGTCTACACCGCTTTATCCTGTATACAGGGTGGCGAGAAGCCGGAGCCTATTCCAGAAGACTTAGGGCACATGGCAATTAGCCTAATCTGCATGTTTTTGGACTGTGGGAAGAAACCGTACTACCCGGAGGAAAGCACAGGGAGAACATACATGTGGTATCAGAGAAATAAAAGACTTTACAATGTGCAGTTCTTGGAAACTTACAGTATCAACTTTGGGATGATAATTTTGCCCAAGCTACTTTTTGCATTGTGTATGAAATGACATTAACTGCATAATGAATGTTTTATTGTTATGAAACTAAGTTTTTTTTTTCCCACTTCTGTGATATAGGTTGACAAAATGCAGAGTTGCACATTTCTTTTGGCTTAAAAATGCCAAGTATATGAGGGAAAAAAAAAATGCTCTGCCATGGTCATGTGACCCAGCTATGTTATAACATATAGTACCTCTTGGATATAATTACTCATATTGATCCTCAACTAGAGGGTGGCCCAAATGTCTCTACACTCAGTCACGCATGCAAACTGGACACACAGACTCGAGGTGGGAATCGAACCTGGACCCTGGAGGTGCGAGGCGACAGTGCTAACCACTACGTCAATGTGCCGCCCCGGTTTTTATATATACATAGGGGAAATTTATTTATGAAACATCCTCCACATGATTGCACTTCTTTAATAAACAAACAAGAAGCTACTGTATCTCTTCTACTGTCTTAACACATCTGGAGGTGTATATATATCTTTTCCTGGTACACCATGACCTTCATCTACTAGACTTAGATCTGGGGATTAAAAAATAAACATAGAATGTACTGTAAAAGCATGTATATTTGTGTAAGACTTCATTCCCACTATGTATGTACACCCTGTACAACAGCTGTCTGACTTACAGTAAATGAAGCAGAAACATTATACTCACTGATATCCAGTAGGGGTCTCTCTCTATACCCCTCATTTATTGGTACAGCACAAATATGCTGGTAGAAAAGCACAGCGACCCAGAAAGCCCGAATCATCAAACCCATGACTCCACTTGAACACCGCTCAGGTCTGATCCTGCTGCTGCTTATGGCGAGGTTCAAAACCCCAACCGGAAGTAAACAGTGGTCACGTGCTGCCATTGCTTACCAGGCAGTCCTGAGGAAAAGACCGACTCTGGAACCACTAGAGCCTGGTCTCGTTCCGCCACTAGAGGGCAGTGTTACTCATTTCTACCATTTAAACCCTTATCAACTGCATTCATGAATAATGTTTTTTAAATCTGTAAGGGAAGATCAAAGATAAGAGAGCGATTCATTCAGCCATACAGTTGCTCTGTATGTAGCTAAAAGTTGAAAATAAATACTTCTGCAGAAGAAAATTATACACACATATTGAGGCACTGTGGCCTCGCACCTCAAGGGTCTGGGTTCGATTACCTTCCCACTTTGAGTCCGTGTGCATGAAGTTTTTGCATGTCCTCCCCGTGCTTGGTTGTTTTCCTCCCAGTTCTCTGGTTTTCTCCTACAGTCCAAAGACATGCAGATTAGCCTAAATGGCATTCCCAAATCGCCGTAGTTCGTTAAATGAGCGTGTGAGTGTGTGTATATGTGTGTACATTTCCTAAGTCTCATGGGATAGGATCCAGGCCCTCCATGACCTTGTATTCAGGACAAAGTGCTATAGAGTGAGTGAGTGATATATGCATATATTATACGCATACACACACACACACACACACACACACACACACACACACACAGTATTGCGCAGAAGTCTGTTAACCTGTATTTATTTATTTATTTATTTATCTTTTACATGTGACATGTTTGTTTTATGACTTTATTAAAGTCAGTACAAAAAAAATCTGATTTCCTAGCATTACAGAGAAACTTTATCTTACAGGAAAATATCTTTAGGCCTTAAAAGAAAGCAGCATATTATGTAAAAGACCACTTTTTACACAAAAGAAAGAAAGAAAGCTGCTAGGATTTGCACGCATGAAAAAAGTAGCAGGTGCGAAAAAATCCTCAGAAAGACTGTGGCTGGTTCTATGGGATGTTCAGTAAAATTAAACAGAAATTTTCCATAACAACTTTGTTTCACTAATTTACTACTGTTTTTTTATATATATATATATATATATATATATATATATATATATTTTTATATATATATAAAAACTTTGTAAATACATCCTTGCCCCCTAAGCACTTATTTGCATGTGCAAGACTTTTGCACAGGACTGTGTATATAATTGGCAGAAATATACAGTAATGCAGTTTTCTGCTTTTTGTATGCCAGCAGTAGAGATAATAATGCTATCAGTTGCATACACATACACACACAAGTATGTTAGCATGGGATAAATTGGGAGTGGAGGTGGGGGGGGGATACCCTCAAATAACCCAAAATGGGCATTTTTAACCACATGTACTATGAATTAAATACAAACATAAAATACTTGTTCAAAACTTGTTGATGCACATTTAAAGGGGTGTATAAATTTTCCAAATATTTTTTAATGAGCAAATTCAATTTTAGCTGATGCATAAACTCATACAAGTTGTTGCAAAATATAGGAGGAGGTGGAGGAGGATGAGGAAAAATAATTGTAATACGATAATTGCATTTATTGCTTGTGGTTTTGATTCCTTCTTTGTATTGCAGAATAAACATAATGGATTTCTGCCTGGCTTTTTTTTCCCCCAAAATTGTAAATTAAATGAATACCCAGGCAGATCTAATTATAATGTGCTTCCAGACATGTTTAAACAATCCTTTGACTCCAAAATGTACTGCTTGAGAATTTCAAATAAATCCATGGGGCAATTTAAGTTGTATTACAGAGAAAAGCCTGATATCTCATCTCAGCAAAGCCACTGCTTTTAGTCGTTAAGTCATTAAAGCTCTATAACCTCTAGGTCCTTTCCAAGATAATTCATAAAGTATAGTAACTACTAATCCTGTAATCAAATCCGCACATCCTTCCTCTCAACATCATTTCATTGGCTTCTTTTGCTATTCCAATATTGTCATCTTAAATTGATTGCTTATATCACCTTGTTAAGTCAAATGTTAAACGCAGAGTTGAATGCACAAGTAGTCAAAACATTCCTCTGATAATTAATTGATCATTCACATTGTCACCAAAAAATGATACTAATGACACTAATGTCATACTGCAAACAAGTTTGAGCTTTCTTGTTTTCTCTCTCTAAGTTTTTTTGTAACACTGCCTTCTCCAATGGCAGTAACACAAGTCTAACTTGTCCGACAACCAGATGCACCAGGGAATTTTAACAATGCAATTAACTCATTTACTCAGGCTTTAGGATATGGTAAAATAGAAAGAGGTATATAACAAGTTGGATCAGTTTGATCCCCAGCATTATAAAGAGGATCGAACTCTTGGCGTCTGCACGGTACAGATTAATGAATTGAAAATATTTGTGATAGGACCAGCGGTAATCAGGGCTGTGATTTAAAATAAGCTATTTAACTTAAAAACAGTTAAACAGTAAAACACTAAAAACAGTATATAAACATTAAATATAAATGATTATTGCATTTTTATTTTCAGTGTCTTCATTGGTTTATGCTTATTTTTAACAGACCCAAAATGCTATCTATACAGGTTCTGATCATTATTCACCAATGAATTATTCACTCTGTGGTATTTGACTTAAACCAGGTTATGTTTAAAAAACAACCTTGATTACTTTGAAGGTTATTGTTTAATAAAATCTCCTCTCCTTCCACCTTCCACCATTTGATTTACCACTTCTGTATTTACTATAAATACATTTACATATAATACTATACACCTTAGTATTTGAGACACCAACATCAGTAAATGGTCCAGTGGACACAGTCCCATATAACAGTGGACATAAACCATATCAGAAAGCATTAGCAATTAGACAAAACAACAGATGGAACATTATATTGTGTTTTAATAATGATTTCAGAAAAGACCCGGGTGAACTTTATTCATTTGTCAGTACATGCATTAGAGAAGTAACAATCTGATTTGCCATTAATTTCTTTATAAATTTCTTCATAATTATAATACTAACAACACCTCTGATCTCTATATTTAGATACCACCATTTTGTGGACATTTGGATATTTGCATTAAAACATGCTTCTAGACTGGTAAGTGGTCCATCGTTTATACCTTCTCATAGGTGATGGTGGCTACAGTGTCCCTAAAGGTCAGCGTCTGAAAAAATGCAAAGAACACCATATTACTACAAGCCATACAACAGACTATTACACTTCCGCCAGCTTCACAAATGTGAATTCAACACATTCTTACCATGACCATGTTGTTATTCTTGACTTCACGAACAATACTGGTTTCATTACCATCCCATGTCTGCACTTGTACAAGTTTGCTTCCTACCAGGGTGATGACGTTCTAGAAAATAGTTAAGCTTGTGTTTATCTTACGGAGAGATTATATATTTATTTTTTATACTAGCACCACCAGAAAATGAAATTGACTTAAAATTCACACAAAACTATGTTATTAATATACACCCCCCTTATCTAATACCCTCCTTACTCGGTTTTTTACAGATGATATTCTCTAGGCAGGTTTGATTAGATCTCTCTCTCTCTCTCTCGATTTATTTTTTTTCTTTTCTTTTTTTTAAATTTACAAACTCTAACTGATACTCAGACAAGATTTGATAGCTTATCAGTCGTCCCGATGTTGTGGAATAACTGTGGACAGGTAATTACTGTATATAACTTTAGCTGTTTGTACCAGGATTGATTTATATTTCCTTTTCCCACATTTGTATTTTATTTTTTTTAAAGTAACTTGCAAATGAAACAGGATGTTTGGTGATACTGAGATGTAAAGTCACAAATTTTTGAACACTAGCCCAGTGGCATAACCATTGAGCCCCAGTGTAGGTGAGTACTTAAGCTCTCAAAACTCTTAGATTTTTATTAATAACTAATTCGGTTAACTATACTGAAATAGTATATTGAACTTCGATATTATAGCTTATTTTGTGAAGATTTATGATATATAAATACGAATTAAGTCCAATTCAGTTCCACCACAAATGTATAATTTTCTTTTATCTATTAAATTTCACCTGTGAGATTGCTGGCTCTCACATCTACTTCTGTCAAAAATTTAGGAGTAATCTTTGACTCGACACTCTCCTTTCAGCCTCACATTAAATCTGTCACTAAATCTGCTTTCTTTCATTTATGCCGCATTGCCCAACTGCGTCCCTTCATCAGTACCAAAGATGCTGAAACTGTCGTCATCCATGCATTCATCTCATCACGCATTGATTTCTGTAATGCCCTTTTTATTGGTCTACCTGCCAGCTCCATCTCCAGATTACAATATATTCAAAACTCTACGGCTATAATACTCACTCATACCAAACGCTCTGCTCATAAAACCCCAAGTTTGATTGGTATCAAGCACTGCATAGGTGGGATTATGTCAGTGTGATCTGGCAACCTGACAGCAGCCCAGACTGCTATATTTATCCTACAGTTATTTGGTGCAAAGGATTTCCTTAACAACTAACATGACATGTGCACTTGGTGTGAAAAGACCATAAAGACAGGAGTGACAGTGTAGCACCATGTGACAGTGTGTTAAAAAATTAAACAAATAAACTATGTTTTAAATTACATACTTCTGTACTATTCTACTGAGTAATTACACTAATAATTTTCTTTCATTATGTATATTATGTAATATTCTAGAATGTGCCACACTTCTGTATTTAATAAATATATTTTTAACATACAGTGATGGGTTTATTACTTGAGATGCAGCTCATGACAAGAATCGTGCAAACAGTAAAAGGTTGAAAAAGAAATGGATCTTATTCCCAAAGCACCTGTGAAGCCACTGACATGCACATGCAGGACTACACTGACCATCGTCCTCTTTGGATAAGTTGACACTCAAGTTTAATTTCTGCTAAAACTCATAAATACAAGTAGCCCATGATTACTAAAGATAAACCAAATTACATCATATTCATATCAACATTGTTCAAACTTAAAAAAAAATGATGCAAAATGATGACATGAGACACTGTAGCGTCCAAACTTGGCATTGATGTGATTTGAGGGTTACAGCGGTTCTCTTGATGTTTTAGGAAATAGTTAATGATTATTTACAGGGAATGACCCTGGGTATTAAAATCTCTACATGTTTCCGAACATTGTACAATTTGTTAAATTTGGATCATATTACACTTTAGTGTCCTGTATTAAACTATCATCACATGCACCAATCCCAGCTAGCTAGCTGGCTAACATACAGCTAACTATATCACAAGCTAAAATGTACATTAGCTTCTTTCTAAATGAAAACTGATGTTAGCTTAAAAGAAGCTAACATCATGTGCTTCACTGAATTAGCAGATATGAAACAGGCTAACAGGGGTATTAGCTTCATGCTTTCTAACGTGTCAGAAGCTGTTAGCAATGTTTCAGATCATGTTTCATTCAGGTTGTGATGAATACTTCACCACAACAGTCTTTATTATGTTCCTGTGAGATAACTTGGCTGTGAATCCTCTACAACTGTACAAGTTATTAATAAAGAAATGTTTATTTTTGTAATTGTATCAATTAATGGAGTTATAAGAAAAGTCAAATACTTGGTTCTGGATGATGCAGTAAAGTATATAAATGACTTTTTTTCACACTTTTTTTGCACATTATCAACTCATAATCATCTAGGTTTAGAGAGTTTATGTTTAAACTTTGTTTAAAGTTGAATTATTATTTTTAATACGCTTAAGACACAAAATCATACTGCTGCTTAATTAAAAAAAGAGGCTTAAAAAGATTTTATTAAAAAATAAAAAAGATAAATAAATCACAGTTATTCTGCAGGTTGACACTGAAGTCTTGTATTTTTAAGTCTATTGTAAACACCAGATCATCAAATCATATAGAGAGAACACATATCCACCCATTTATAGTGATATGATTTAGGTAAATCTAACAGACTATCAGTATTTCTTCCATTTTATTAACATTTGTATTTTAATTTGTAAACAATCAGCATCGTTGGAAAAATAATGAAGACAAGAACTCCAACTCTAGAAACAGAGAGCCAGAACAGCACACGCATCTGATCAGTAGAGCTGGAACCTGTATGGAAAACATGTTTTTAATAAATATCAAAAGCTGAAACACGTTAAAATTATTAACCTTTTATTAAATTATTAACACAATTCATTTAGAAAGGTTTTACCAGTGGAACATCCTGATATAGAAGAGATAAGAAGCTTATTTGACTAAAACTCTTACCAGCAGGTGTGATGTCGTGTGTTCCAGGTGTAGAACAGGGTTTCATCTCTTTACCTTTAGAAATTAAAAAGATTTATTCACAGAATAATGTTTATTTAATAGAAAATTCTGTTATACAATGTGCAATGGTGGACAGGAACAAAGTAAATGTAAATCTCTTACTGTTCTTAAGTAATGATTTAAGTATCTCTACTTCACTGGAGTAATTCCTTTTAAGGGGACTTTTTACTTTAACTCCAGTCCATTTAAAATGTCATAATTTATACTCCACTAACATGTCGTTCCTTCTTACTGATGAGTGTAAATTAAAACACAGCAAGCTCGCCAATTAGGGTTTACAGTGGAACCTCGGATTGCGAGTAACACGGTTTGCGAGTGTTCCACAAGACGAGCAAAGATTTTTAAATTTTGACTTGGAAAACAAACAAGTCTTGGTTTACGAGTACCCGAGTATCATGTATCACACATGCGCTTCTTGTTTTGATGCTGAGCCAACGGTTTTTCTTGCCTTCACACACACACACACACACACACACACACACACACACAGACAGCGCCTGCAAGCATAAACAGAAACAGTTATCTGTCAGGATTTATTTATACTTTTTTTAAGGTAAAGTGCAGGTTAATTTGTTTTATTTTTACTTTATATTTTGTATTATTTATTTTTATGTATTTATTTTTTTGGGCTGTGGAACGAATAATTTGAGTTTCCATTATTTCTTATGCGAAAATTTGCTTTGATTTACGAGTGTTTTTAAATATGAGCCCACCACTTCTGGAAAAAATTATGCAAGTAATCCAAAGTTTTACTGTAGATAATCACACTGTAGATACATAAGTAGCTAAATATGTAAATAAATAAACAAACAATTAAGTAAAATAAAAGTACAGTATATCTACAATTCTGGTGTTTCCAGCTGTGTGTATGTTCAGACTGTGGCCTGCATGTCCATCTCGTCTGGCGTTTATTACAGCTCTGATCCCATTCTTCATCATCGTCATCATCGTCACCGTCACAGGTAAACACCTGCATGAGAAAGGAAATTATAATCAATCTCTTAATAAACAAAATCGTTATTTGTTATGTGTGGTGCAGTATGGAGAGCCAAGATGTTTTTAGGAGTTTGTGAGAGTGCTTATGACAGGCACGGGAAGACCTTCCCGTTTGGAGATGGCGTGGGCTAATTAATCAAGAACCTTAAAGGAAACTAATGAAAACTGAAAACACAAAATAAACAGAGCTCCACCGTCTACGCAATAACGGACGGGGCTCTGGAAAATAAAACAAAAACTAAAGATCCTTTTATAGCCTCGCGCTTACCGAGGGTTTATATAGAGGAGAGTGGAGACAGAGGCTGGGGCTTTGCCTTTGTGTCTCAACAGCGCGCACGTCTATCTGTCTGTCTGTCTTTTTTTATTTTCTTTCTATCTTTCTTTCTTTCTTGGTCTTTGGCCAGGACTCTGATGTAAACACCGCCAGGTGCTGCTCGTTTGGGCTGAAAAATGGGCTGAATGCCAGACGGCGGTGTTGCCTGGCAACCGCTTGTATAAATGTCCGCGCCGTTGCCTGTTCAGAACTCCGTGTGGTTTATGCACAGTTTATGCGCAGCTCTGCCCCTCGCGTGACCCGCATCCTTACATTATTCAATAGTAGCTAATTGTAGATGTGCACTAGTAGTGAGCAGTAGTGATTTGGGACAAAGCCACTTATCTGATCTCTTCCTTTTTTAGTGAGGTTTGTGTCTTTTCCCCCCAAAATGAGAGACAACAGCGCCTTGTGTGACGTGAAGTGGAACTGCAGCCTGACATCATTGTCTCCATACACCTCTAAACTTCCTGTCAATCAAACACCAAGCACTCCCTCAGGTAGTGTACATTTCATTATCATCACTACATCACACTAAGAGGGTAATAAACTGTGCGTGTGTGTATGTGTATGTGTGTGTGTGTGTTTCTTTAGACTGCACCGGCCCAGCAGGGGTCTTGGGGAGGATTGTGGGCGGGACCGTGGCTCAGCAGAATCAATGGGTGTGGCAGGCCAGTCTGCAGTGGAGGGGCCAGCATGTGTGTGGGGGGGCGATAATCACTCCAACCTGGGTCATTACTGCTGCCCACTGCTTCATTGAGTAACACACACACACAC
>JAOVVB010000028.1:1698743-1710962 GCA_028570985.1 Heterobranchus longifilis | reverse complement strand
AAGGCTGTGAATACTTATGTACATGTCATTTTTTTAGTTTTTCTTTCCTTCTTTTTTAATTTGCAAAGATTTCCAACAAACGTCTTTTATGTGGTCATTGTGGGGTGTTGTTCGTAGAATTTTGAGGAAAATAATAAATTTAATCCATTTTGGAATAAGGCTGTAACATAACAAAATGTGGAAAAAGTGAAGTGCTGTGAATACTTTCCAGATGCACTGTAACATGCTAACGTGCTGAGCTTCTACATCGTCGAGAAGGAGAGATGGCCGAGTAACAGCAAAATACAAGTAAGTCTGAGGAGCCGAGTTGTCTGTTGCCGAGTTGGCTCCGTTTCTGCTTGAACGATGCGTAACATTCGTTTTGCTGCTTCATAACCAGTAAGGGGTCAGTATTTATTCAAATGTTCCTCAACACTTGAGGCTGATTTATACTTTTGCGCCAAGTCTACAAGTAGCTTATGCCGTAGGTGACAATCGTGCAGGCATCATGAGAATTTATACGTGTGCTCGTGCAACTTTATGCAATTACAACGCCAAACCTCTAGTTGGCTGTGGTTTTTTATAAAAAGGAGTAAAAACACCAGAGGAGATGGTCAGTACAGCGATCAGCTCAGTTAAAAATGGTAGTGTAGAAGAAGCCGTAAACACATTGGCAGGCCAATCACAGTTGTTGTGGTTTGCGTCACCTTCAATGTGTGGTTACACTTCTGGGGAGGTGCATGTCAGGCTTTGTAAAGGTGAGTGTGTGTGTGTGGTAAATTTGGTTTACGAGTGTTTTGGAATACGAGCCCACTTCCGGAACGAATTATGCCTGTAATCCGAGGTTCCACTGTAGTTGTTCATCCATAGTTGTATTAATACTAAAGTTGCAGAATTAAGATTTTGAGATGAAGTTATGAATAATAGCGTTGCAGTAATCTAACTAGAATACTACAAAATGTCTTTCTAGCTGACTAGGTAGGTTAATGTGTTATGGGTCACGTAGTGTATTTTTTTCTTTTTTACTAAATATAACTGTTCAGTGCAATTACCAACAATCTTTCTCCAGTCTCACTAACTACAACTTTAAGTATCCACTGAGAGATTTCCCATTTCAGGCTCTAATTCATTTGACACAGCAATTTATCCTTTCAGAGCAGTCTTTATATAGTAAAGTAGCAATTGGTGCCTTTCTTATGAAGTTGCTGAGTTGTTTGACCTTGGATTAGTACTTTAGATTTTTCTTCGGTAATGTGTTGCAATTTGCTGAACTTACAGTTCACAGTGCGCTGTTCTGTTCATCAACACAGGCATAGTGCAGAATGGGTTGCCCCTTAGAATAGTCTTAGAATGGTTGACCCATGCTGTTTACACATGATACGCTTTGATCATCTCAAAAGGCAAACATCAATCAAAAAAGTTTCTTTCTTAGTAGTCTTGGGAAAATTGCCAATTAGTATCAGGAATCACAGATAGCTTCAAACTATTGTAATGGATATTAAATTTGACTATTTAAGTCTATGTCAAAATACATCGTCCACAGCTTAAAGACTGACAAAAAATGACGTGTTTTGTATTTTATAATGTTTTTCCTTTTTGCCTGTTTTGTAGTCCAATACAAATCTTTATAGCCTGTTGTATAGCTTTAAAGCGAAACAAAAACATCTTCTTCTGGATGTATCTCAGTATACACTTGTATAATAATACAAAAAAAGTAAACCATAAATATATTTGATCTGAAAAAAATTCCAGAGATAAGATAAAAAAATTTAAGCAAAATGTTACTAATTAGGGTTAGTTAGCTGTAAAAGAATTGAATAATCGTGCCTGATGTCATTAACCACAGAGCACAGGCACAGTTGCATGATGTAAGTTTCATAATGAGCTCTATTTGCACCTAATAATTAGTGACATTTATATTCCTGAGTTCAGGTTTTCAAGCTGGCAATTATTACTATAGACAGTTCGTAACCAGTTTCTGATATTTTTTCCAATGTAGAAATGTAATGTGTACATGACGTGTTTGTCTGCTCCTGCCGACTTCTTTCCCCGTTTTAAGGCATAGGCAATACTGACTACAGGATGTTATTCAGGGGTCACAATAAAATGGGGTATATTACACACGCTTTTAAAAACCCTAATGCTTCGAATGTGCAGTGATGCCTAAGGAGAGCACAGTTTTGCTCTTAAGGCAGATGGATGGCTTACCATCAGATATGAGCTGCAACCTGTGATGTTGAAGAAAAACCCTTAGACTGCAGGCAGAGTAAAAAAGGCTCTAGAAGGACCATGATTGCCAGCTTCAAATTGTTGGTGGCCTGTGAACTCCAACTGAGACACAGCCATAAAAAGGGAGACAGATGCCCTGGTTTCAGAAGGGCAAATATAACTGATTTTATAGCAGAAACCACATGCAGCAAGAGCCTGTATCTGTTGGTGAAGTTCTTACTATAGCACTACATTCCACCAGCAATGCTGGCCATTACTGATGGCATTTTTAACTGTTATTTGATAGCCATGTTAGTTAATCAAGTTGTAATTAAGATCTACATGATCTTAACATGTGCACTAGAATGAAGTGCACCAGTGAAAATTATCCAGAGTTCATGGCTATCTACACCGATTAGCCATAACATTAATAACATCCATTCATCCATCCATCCATCCTGTTTATACCTCTCTCTCTCTCTCTATCCACCTCTTCTATGGGAATTTCCAGTTACCCCCAAGATAAATGGGAGTTATAATCTCCCCAACTAGTCCTTGGTCTGCATTGGGATCTTGTCCCTGTTGCCCTAACCTCCCTGGTGACGTGTCCTGCTCCTGCTTCGATGCACAAGAACAGTGACCAGTGAGAACAGGAACGTAAATTGACTGGTATGTTTAGTAGCTTTGACTTTTATCTCAGTTCTCTTTTTACCATGACAGGCTGGTAACTGCTGAGGCTGCACTGATCCATCTTTCAATCTCTAGATCCACTTTGCCTTCGCACGTGAACAAGATCCTGAGATTTTTAAACTCCTTTGCTTGAGGCATTGCAGATGCTTCACACTCAGCTACAAACCATCCAAGTGTACATTGGTGATCATCACTTGAAGAAGCCATCAGGACCACATCATCTACAAATTAAAAAGATGCATCAACATTCTGCCTATTTGCTCTAGAAATTCTGTCCATGAATTTGTGAACAGAATTGGTGACAAAGTGCAGCCATGGGAGAGTCCAACATGCACCGGGATGGTGATGATGCGGACCAGGCTTTTTCTCCAGTTATACAAGGATGGCCCGTAATAATAGGCCTGTCGCCCAATACTGCTAAAACACCCTCCCGAGGATCTGATGTGGAGCACAGTCATACACCTAGTACAGTCATACACAAGTCCACACTTTTAATCTCCATGATCCTTTTTTAAGGGTTAAAGAGCTGGTCTGTTGTTGTATTTTCATGATGGAATCCACATACTGAATCTGAGAATGAACTAATCTCTTGATCCTCCTTTCCAGTATGCTATCATAGACCTTCCTAGGGAGGGTGAGGAGTGTGATCCCTCCAAAGAGGAATGGATTCCATAAGTACCTGGCCCCAACATGCTAGCAACTGATCCTTTAAGGTGCGAGGTAGGGCCTTAGTGGATCAAACTTGTTTGTCCAGCATATTTTGGTTATGTTCCTTAAACCAATACTGGACAATTTTGGCAGTGTTGCCAGCCTGGGCAGGGCTGTGTGGCAGTTATTGACACCACTGCCATTCGGGAATACCATCGTCATAAAGGGGTGAACTTTATCTGCATCTGTTTATGTAGTCAGTACATGTCAAGTGGACGTACACATAAATGCGTGGATCCAAGGTTTCCCCTAGAAGAACATTGCCCAGGATATCACACCATGATCTGTCTTGACTTGTCTCTTTTCCATAGTGAATCCTGGTGCCTTCTTTTCCCCAGCAATGTGACACACACACACACACACACACACACAAACACTACCCATCCACATGATGTATTTAAAAAACCCATGATTCATCAGACCAGATCACCTTCCTCTGTTGCTCAGTAAGCTGTGATGCACTGTATGTTCTAGCACCTTTAGATTATGCCAGTTTTGCAGTTTGCTTTTGTAATTTGCGCTACAGTAGCTGGGATAATGCCAGAAGGCATCGGCTTTTCTCCTTATTTGCTTCTCCCTTTGTTGGACCACTTTTGGTAGATACTAACCACTGCACCCTGGAAACACCACACAAGACCTGCCATTTTGAAGATGCTCTGACTAGCTATCACAATTTGGCCTTGTCAACAAGATTCATGTTTGAGCTTGCCCATTTCTTTTGCTTTCGCACATCATCTTAAAGAACTGCCTGTACATGCTGTCTAATGTACATTGTATTGCCAAAAGTATTCACTTACCTTTCCAAATCATTGAATTCAGGTGTTTCAGGTACTTTCATGGTTACAGATGTATAAAATGAAGCACCTAGGCATGCAGACCGCTTCTACAAACATTCATGAATGATTGGGTTGCTGTCAGGAGCTCAGTGAATTCCAGTGTGGTACTGTCATAGGATGGCACCTTGGCAATAAGTCCAATCATGGAATTTACTCGCTGCTAAATATTCCACAGTCAACTGTTAGTGTTATTATAAAAAGTGGAAGCGATTGGAAACGACAGCAACTGACAAAGTAGTAGGTCATGTAAAATCACAGAGAGGGGTCAGCAGATGCTAAGAAGCATAGTGCAAAAAGGTCACCAACTTTCTGCAGAGTCAATAGCTACACACCTCCAAACTTCACATTAGCTCAAGAACAGTGTGTAGAGAGCTTCATGGAATTTGTTTACATGGCTGAGCAGCTGCATCCAAGCCTTACATCACCAAGTGGGATGCATTGGATGCAGTGGTGTAAAGCACGCTGCCACTGGACTCTGGAGCAATGGAGACGTGTTCTCTGGAGTGAAGAATCACACTTCTCTGTCTGGCAATCTGATGAATGAGTCTGGGTTTGGCGGTTGCCAGGAGAACGGTGCTTGTCTGACTGCATTGTGCCTAGTGTAAAGTTTGGTAGTGTGGGGTTATGATGTGGGGTTGTTTCTTGGGAGTTGAGCTTGGCCTCTTAGCTCCAGTAAAAGGAACTATTAATACTTCAGCATACCAATAGATTTTGGACAATTTCCTGCTCCCAACGTTGTGGGAACATTTTGGGGATGTCCCCTTCCTGTTCCAACATGACTGCATACCAGTGCACAAAGCAAGGTCCATAAAGACATGAATGAACGATTTTGGTATGGAAGACGTTGACTGGCCTGCACAGAATCCTGACCTCAACCCAATAGAACACCTTTGGGATGAATTAGAGCAGGGACTGCGAGCCAGGCCTTCTTGTCCAACATTAGTGTCTGACCTGACAACTGTGTTTCTGGAAGAATGGTCAAAAATTCCCATAAACACACTATTAAATCCTGTGGAAAGCCTTCCCAGAAAAGAAGGCTGTTATAGCTGCAAAGGGTGGGCCAACACCATATTTAACCCTATGGATTAAGAATAGGATGTTACTGAATGTTGAAGGCAGGCGAGCAAATACTTTTGGCAAGATAGTGTATGTATGTATGTGTGGTGACAAGATCGTTAATGTTATTCATATCACCTCTTAGTGTTTTTAATGTTAAGACCGATCGGTGTATTTAACCTTATGTTTTCATTTGCCTTTATAAGCTATCAGGTGTATCAGAAAATCTGAATTGAAACTCAAGGGAAAGGCAGAGTCTCTTCTTCATTTTTGAAAGCGTAGTCATTTAGTGAGCACATCCAATCAATGCCAAAGCAGTCGTTAATCTGCTGTAATGGAAATCATTTTTAAATACCTGCATCATTCATTTGGTCATGGAATGTCCAAACCTCATTCTGCCAGACAAAGTTTTAAAGCTTGCCTAAGTTTTACACCACTATGGCAAGGGCTAAAAATATGGTCTAGGCTTTTAGAACACACAAAGCTGTAAGATACACTGTTAGAACATGGCAAATTCCTTTCATCTCTTGGTATTCAGATGGGTGATATTGTAAAGGAAAATAAACTACCTGGCTAAAAATGTATTTATGTGAAGATTTTATCACCTTTATCTTTGATTACAACATACAATGTGGTGGCTAGTTTATGGGTGAAAATGTTTCCCCATGCTCCCAGAATGACTTGTTCACAATTCGAGTCCTGGAACATGTCTGTATCATCAGGGAAAAAACAAAACAAAACTCCTTAGATGTGATAACCATGTTGATGTAGATACTAAGGTCAGTCTGAACTTAAGCCTTTTTCTTGATCAGCCTTATTAACAAGGGCTTTACTTATGGCTACACAGCAGTTTAGTCTCAATCCTGTGAATTTCAGGTTTTGATAATGGGTTTTAAACACAGTTCTTAACTGGGTCCTTTACCCAGTACTTAATATGTATAGTAAGGTCTTGTAAGTTGCCACAACACCATCAGTATTCCTTGATGTCTCTGTGCTGTTACTACAATGTTGCTGTAGAGATGGTACTGTGTTCTTCCTACAGAAATTCCTTGATTGGCGTTTTTGATGGAGTTTGAGATCTGAGATCATTTTCATAATTACCACACCACTCAGTGACTCCTTGTGCCCCATAGATGAGGAATGCTGTTCCTGGAAAAAAGACTACTAATTTGGTAGAAACAGGATCAGTCAAATGAACTTTATATGGAATTGGAAGCAAGTGGACGTAAACCAAGCCAGCAAAATGCCTCCATAGCATAAAAGAGCTGCCCATTTTATTTTTGTCACTTGTGTTAGAATTTCCTTATTTCATGTTTTTTAGCTTTGCCTTCTTTCATCCATGGCCAAGCAGTCGGATGAGAGATGTCCTGTCTCAGTAGGTTTGTTTTTTAAATAAAGGCAACTGTACTCACTGGGAAAGTCAGGCTTTTGCATTGACTAATTACCTACTTCAGTTTTCACTCTTATGCTCAGTGATGGATTGGCACCTTGTCCAAGGTGTACCCTGCCTCATGCCCCTCCAGGCCCCCCATGTATACAGGATAAAGCGATATGGGGCTTTATTAATTCCATCTGATGTTTTGAGTCTAGATCTTTGGGAGAGATGGACAGGTTAGCTATATGATTTTAAGGTTTTTACCAAAGATTCTTCTGAGTGTACTTCTTATTAAAGCTACCACTCGAGAAGGACCTCTTGGTCAGGGTACGTTCTGGTACGTTCGGAGTGGTCAATAATCAGTTATTTATTGCTCTATGGACCATTTCCCTGTTTGCCATTGAATGTGGTGTTAGATGTTCTTTGATTTCATTAAGAGCTTCACTGGCAAAATGGGATTTTGTTCTGTCCAGTGGAAGTAACTAAAGGACCTAAGGACCTAAACAGGTGTCAACGTCTTGTGACAATATCCGGAGCTTTCTATGTGCTAAGCGTTCTATTGGAAAATTAAATCTGGTCCAAATGTGTGAAGCTGCTACCAGAGGCCACTGCATCAATTTCGTGTTAGATCAGCCCAGTTTCTAATTAACATGTTTGTATTAATTGTTTACCAAGTGTCAAACTGCCTCTGGTGGTGTGTGAAAATTGGTAGGTACTTAGTTGTGTGAAGGGGTGTGAAGGTTTATTGTTGTGTTGTGTTCAATCACATGGCTTGGTTGGCTATGACTACTGATACTAGTAATAAACATTTTCTTTGTTTGTTTTTGACGCAGGTCATAAAAAATATTGTTTCCTAAAAATATATATATATTAAAAAAATATATAAATTGCATTGCATTTGAAGTTCTTTGTTTTCTTGTCCTGCTCCAGAAATGAATGGCATCCTGTTGCAAGCCTTCTCCTGCTCCTTGTGTGCACTTTCCTATACATCTTTATTTCACTTCCACAAACATATCAAGAGATGCCACTATGAGGAGTATGTGAAACTGACGAATTCAGGAGAGATTACTTTTGAAAGATTAAATCTGATGCCTACCAGCAGCTCCAGTAGTCATCAAATAGGAGCTGACTCATCCAGTACTTTGCACATTACACCATCTAACAGTCAAATAAATACTCACCACTGTTCAGATTGTGGTCAGAGTTTCATTAAAGAAAGCGATTTTGAACTACACCGGCAAATTCACACGGGAAAGAAGATAAAGTCATACCAGTGCTCACACTGCGGGAGGAGTTTCACTCAAGTGAGTCATCTCCGAGCACACAAGCGCATTCACACAGGAGAAAGACCGTATCGCTGCTCCGAATGTGGAAAGAGTTTTATTCAAAGGAGTAATCTCCGAACACACCTGCGCATTCACACAGGAGAGAAGCCATATCGCTGCTCAGAGTGTGGGAGGGGGTTTACTCACCAGAGTAACCTTAACACACATCAACGCATTCACACAGGAGAGAGGCCGTTTCACTGCTTGCTATGTGGAAAGACCTTTGCGCAACAGAGCGCTCTCCGGCTACACCAGCGCGTTCACACAGGAGAAAAGCCGTATCGCTGCTCAGAGTGCGGGAAGCGGTTTGTTCAACTGGCAGGTTTGCAGAAACATCAATCCATTCACAAACGAGAGAGGCCATATCACTGCTTACAGTGCGGGATAAGTTTCACTCATCGGACTCATCTCCAAGAACATGAGCGCATTCACATAGGAGAGAGGCCATATCACTGCGCGCAGTGTGGGAAGAGTTTTTCTCACATGCGCAATTTGCATCAACACCAGCTCATTCACACAAAAGAGAAGCTGTATCACTGCTCGCAGTGCGGGAAGAGTTTTTCTTTCCAGCATAGATTGCAGCGTCACCTTCGCATTCACACAGGAGAAAGGCCGTATCAGTGCTTACAGTGTGGGAAGAGTTTTTCTTCCCAGCATAAATTGCAGGTACATCAGCGTGTTCACACAGGAGAGAAGCCATATTCCTGTTCACAGTGTGGGAAGAATTTTACTAGTGCCAGTAGCCTCAAAATACACCAGCGCATTCACACCGGAGAGAAACCATATCACTGTTCACAGTGCGGAAAGAGTTTTACTTGCCGGACTAATCTCCGACAGCACCAGCGCACTCACACAGGAGAGAAGCCCTATGACTGCTCAAAGTGTGGGAAGAGTTTTACTTGTAAGTCCAATCTCCGACAGCACCAGCGCGTTCACGCAAAAGAGAAAAGTCGCCCGCTGAAGACACAAGAGCAAGAAACCTGATTACCATGATTGCTAATTCCAGGATGTCTTGTTTCATACATGGGGCAGCATGGCAACACATCAGGTAGTGTTGGCACCTCACAGCTCCAGGGTCCAGTAGTATAGAGTTTGACGTGTTCTCCCTGTTTCTGCAAGGACTTTCTTCGATCTTCTAGACATGCTAGTAGATGGATCCTTTAAAATGGCCTGTATATGAATAAATGCATGATTGTGTGATTTCCTCTGTTGTCTGGTGTACTGTTTAGAGTATATTTCCAGTGTTCTTGGAATAAGCTCGGGATACCCCAATGAGGAAATGGCTGTTACATAAGACTGAGATGAAAATGTTCTGCATTTGATGTAGCTGATGGTCTTGCATATTTGTTGACAGCATGTGTTGAATGTTATATTGCATTCGTATATATTTTCTTTGTCTTAGATAGTGGTAAAATAGTGTGTTTTAACTATGTATAAAATCACTTTCATTGTAATTCATGTTCCATGAAATGGATTTTGAACTTTTTTTCTCCAACATTCTGTATCATATCCCCTTATTTTAATACTAACATGAATGGCATTATATGTAATGTTTATTTTGTAATTTTATTGAAAATTGCTATTAAGCTATAGAGAGAGGAAGAAAAAAAAATCATTCTTACCGAGGACAGTACTCAGCATCAGTATTTCTTTTAGTTGTATTTAGGAGATGGATGCTTTTGTTCATTTGTACTTAGATATATCTTTCGTACCAGTGTTTTCAAGATACAGAAATGTAGCAGGCCTAACTTTGTTGGACACCATATTGAATAATTTTAGGCACTGAATAATTCCAACTAATTAAATCAATGGTAACAATCTGTCTCACCAAGCATGTTTCAAGCCTGTCTATTAAAATATCATGATTAAATGGTGTCAAAATGTTACAAGAATGTATACAAGTCCAGTAGTACCAATACATATATACCCTTATGCAGTTGGGAATTTGCCAGAGCGCTGAGTCTGCATTAGGACACATCCAGAAACCAGAAAAAAATTGCCAGAAGGATCAAGAATCTCTTTTTAAGGGAGATGCCTAGTAGCAGCTAGTTTGAGGACATGCTATAAGCTGAGTTATCAACATATTTATGTCACATATTCTTGGGCTACAAGATGAGAGCATGAAGCTATAGAGCAAATTATTAGAAATGGGAATCACTGGGGACCACCCGATATGATATTATCATCAGACTGAGGTGACAATTCGATTTGTTTTTCTGTATTCTGTAGCACGATTTTTGCCACAATTTTAAACAAACTTTGGAAAGATTTTGCTCCAACCATGCAGGATTCTGTGCTGCCTGCCAAGGTGTGAATAGTTTAGAGAATTAGAAATGAAAAGTTTAGAAATATCCCCTTGTAGGATTATATAGGAACAGCAACATTGTACCTTCTCAACTGCAATTATATATATATATATTAAAAAATAATAAAAAATTAATTTAAAAACTTTGATTTTGGATTCGTTGTGACGATATGTTACTGATTCATATTTTTCCTCCCATCTACTAATTACACAGCGAGACCAAACTTATGAAATCTTAATGCAGATATCTGTCGGCCATCATTTGTTTTCACAGAAGCTCAATAAATATCTGGTCTGGTTAAATGATATATACACAAGTTAAAACTAGTGTGGACCATAAAATCCAGAGTAATTCCATTTGGAAAAAATAGTAACATCAAATAGAAGATAAACGTAAATGAAACTCTGAATTGAAAGAAAATTTAAAAAACTTACACAAATTGATTGCGATGGAAGAAACCATCCATAGTCAATTTTTCCCCTCTTCTTGCACTGCATGCATCAGAATACATTTACTCTATATAGAGGGTCTGCTTAGTGTCTGATTCGCCCAATGGTTAAAGACACAGATATCCAGTCCTCCAAAGCTGGTGACTCTTATCATCTTGTATCTTCTTTTCTGCCCCAGTAAATGTATATCAAATACATTTCTAGTTGTTTTTCTTACAGCTCTCTATTGGCTTGTTGTCATTGCTAACCTTACTGGCATCAGTCACTGATCATTTTAAGAGTCTGCTTAACAAACTGGTTTGTGGCATTACTTAGTAGTGGCACTTCATTTTCATCAGCTGCATTGGTTCATTTCTCGGCTCAATCTCCTCTGATCATTTCGAATCTTCTCTCATTTGGCAGTCCAGTAGGGCACTTGGGTAGTTTAGTGGGGCACTCTTGTCATGCCACACACAGTCACCCTGAGCCTACTGGATGGAGTATACTGGGGTGAAGTCTGGTTCAATGAATTCTCCTTTCATCTCACCAGTTTCTCCTTCAGCATCATCTGCTCAAAGACTTTCCCAAACTGCCCATTGTCTAGCTGACTGATAAACTTTGATAATCACTGCCAACATGTTTCATGGGGTTCTTTCACCTGAACTGCTAATTAGTCATGGATGACTTCGCTATGATATGACCCCATCCATAACTCAGCGGTTCTGGTTAACTATGTTCACTACTTATTCTCTTTGAGGGGTCAGTCTGCTTTTGCATGGCACAGTCGTATTAACACTGTGGAAGCAGCCAAATGTGCTACGGTTGCTGTTTGGACGTGCTGCCAATGAAGCCCTGAAAAGGAGAGAATAGGTTTCAAAAACATGAACTGGACTGATCTCATGGTACTTTTAGATCATGTCAATGCCATTCACTGTTTTAGTACCCACAAATGTTCCATCGACCTCCTGTGGGTTTTAGGTACCCAATCATTAAAGTACCCAATGTTCTATGTGCAAAAGGAATGGCAATTGCTCATTGTGCAGTGATTACATCAATTCAGTCGGTAGAGATGATAATTCTCCTTGGCAGGAAAACTCCAGTTGTGGAGTTTATACAGTTTGCTGGTGTAAACAAACAAAGGGTTTACACAATATAGCTTCTTGATCATAATAAGCACAATGGTTTCCAGCCAATGTTGAGCCAGAGTGTTGATCCAGGTTTAACTGAGCATAATGTGGTTATTAGGAGTTTCTGTAAAAAAAAAAAGTGAGATTTTTTTTTTTGTGTGTGTGTGGGGGGGTGTAGCAC
>JAOVVB010000028.1:1682354-1698643 GCA_028570985.1 Heterobranchus longifilis | reverse complement strand
GTTTTATATATATTTATATATATATATATATATATATATATACATTTTTTTTTTTTTTTTTGGCATTAATTCTATCCTTTAGAGCTTTCATTAAAATATAAAGTATATAAATGAAGCTGTGAAGAATGAGTGAATTAGTGAACAAGAGGAATGAAGCTGAATTTAGAAACACATTTCTCCAGACAGGACTGACATTCTATTACAGTTTGCTTGGTATGATACATTTTCTTACAGTTTTGGATCTCGATTGGATGAATATTACTTTACATGCTGGCAAGAATACAATGCACAGTTGGTTTTATTTTTTCAAGACATTTGTCTAGGTAAATTGCCCAAGTGATGAATATGTCTTCTGACAACTTGCTGTAGCAAGCCAACTTGGTAATCATGTCCCTTCTAGCAGAATGCAGTGACGAGTACAGGCTCATACTTTCTGCTTCCAGCAGCCATGTAAACTTACAGGGGATAATTGGTCGTATGCCAGTGTAGTCAAAATACTGAAAAAGCATAAATGCTTAGAAGCAAAATGTCTGTCACAAAGCCTGGTTTGGCAGTCTTTTTTTTCTAATGCTGCGAGATGTGAGAGTAGTCTTCATTACTGTTGTTAAAGCAGTCCATGACAAATATTTTCTTTTTTTTTTTTGCACTGCATTTCAAATTGTGTTTTTTTTTTTGTCTTACTCCAGAGGTGAATGGCATCCTGTTGCAACCCTTCTCCTGCTCCTTGTGTGCACTTTCCTATACATCTCTGTATCACTTCCACAAGCACATCAAGAGATGCCACTATGAGGAGTATGTGAGACTGATGAATTCAGGGGCTTTTGCATATGAAATTTTTAATCTGATGCCTACCAACAGCTCTAGTGGTCATCAAATAGGAGCTGGCTCCTCTGGTACTTTGTGCATTACAGCCTCTAACAGTAAAATGCAGATAGAAATGTATCACTGCTCAGATTGTGGAGAGAGTTTTGTTCATCAGAGTGATCTTAAACTACACCAGCTCATTCATGCCGGAAAGAAGATAAAGTTGTTTCATTGCTCATACTGTGGAAAGAGTTTTACTCAAGCGAGTTATCTCAGACGACACCAGCGGATGCATACAGGAGAGAGGCCGTATCATTGCTCCCACTGTGGGAAGAGTTTCGCTCAACAGGGTAATTTCCGAACACACCTGCGCATTCACACTGGAGAGAAGCCGTATCATTGTTCTCATTGCGGTAGGGGTTTTACTCGCCAGAATGCTCTTCAGCTCCACCAGCGCATTCATACCGGAGAGAGACCATATCATTGCTCGGAGTGTGGGAAAACTTTTATTCAAAAGATTAATCTTCAAATTCATCAGCGCATTCACACAGGAGAGAAGCCATACCATTGCTCAGAGTGCGGCAAGGGTTTTACTCACCCGACGTCCCTTCATGACCACCAGCGCATTCACACGGGAGAAAAGCCATTTCAGTGTTCACAGTGTGGGAAGAGGTTTTCTCAACAGAGTACTCTCCACATACATCAGCACGTTCACACACGAGACAAACCGTATAAATGCTCGGATTGTAAGAAGAGTTTTACTCACCAGAGTCTTCTCCTGCAACACCAGAGCTTTCACACAGGGGAGAAGATGTATCACTGCTCACAATGTGGCAAGAGTTTCGCTTACCAGCGCACTTTCCGACGACACCAACGCGTTCACACAGGACAGAAGCCGTATTGCTGCTCGCAGTGTGGGAAGAGCTTTACAGAAATGGGAAATTTCCAAAAACACCTGCGTATCCACACGGGAGAGAAGCCGTATCAGTGCTCGGTTTGCGGAAAGCGGTTCGCTCAGTTAGGAGGTTTCCAAAGACACCAGCGCATTCACACAGGAGAGAAGCCGTATCGTTGCACAGAATGTGGGATGAGTTTTGCTTATCAGACTACTTTGCAGCGGCATCAGAGCGTCCACACAGGAGAGAAGCTGTATTCCTGCTCGCAGTGTGGGAAAAGTTTCAACTACCTCGAAGGTTTTCAAATTCATCAGCGCATCCACACAGGAGAGAAGCCGTATCACTGCTCACAGTGTGGGAAGAGTTTTACTTGCAAGTCAAATCTCCGGCAGCACCAGCGCATTCATACAGGAGAGAAGCCGTATCACTGCTCGCAGTGTGGAAAGAGTTTTACTTGCAGGTCTAATCTCCGGCAACACCAGCGTGTTCACGCAAAAGAGCAAAGCCACACAGCGAATGCAACAACTTAATATATTACAAATTAATTAGTTAAAAAAAAGAACCCTGATTTCAGGTTGCCTTGCTTCATAGTCAGGTAGCATTGTGATGCAGAAGGTAATGTTGATGCCTCAGCTCCACAGTCAGAACAGTTTAGTATTTGATGTGTTCTTTCTGTCCTTAGACCTAACTCAGACTCTAAAGTGCTCTAGGTATCAACATGTACGAGCATACGATGCCCTGTATTGGACTCTTGTCACATTTATGGTGTATTCCCATCTCGATTCATTTGTTCTTGAAATAGGCTCCTGTTTCGGATAAAGCTATTAATGAAGAATGGCATAAGCTGAAAATGTTTTGCATGTCATGTAGCAAATGTTATTGTATTCTTGTCGAAAGCATGAATTGTATTGTATATTGCATTCATATGTTTTATTTCATTTTAAACTAAAGTAGTGGCTTAAAAGGTGCTGTGAAAAATCTATATAGAACATTTTAATACCAAATCATGTTTCATGATTTTCATGATAGTTCTAGCTTTCCTCTCTTGTCTCTTTGTTTTAATACCAACATAACCAGCATTATATATTGTGTTTAATATTTAAATAAAAAAGCACAATACTTTAGAGTCAACATGGACCCTGGGACTTAAAACACATCAATATATTCTATTTAATTTTTTTTAACTAAAATTGTATTCCTGTTGTGTTATTGGCAATAGATGCTGCACATGGGAATAGTGTGAATAGAAGTCCAGGTATGCACCAGTAGGTTCAGGTACAATTTTCCACAGCAACAGGAGGTTAGCCAAAAAAAAGTAGACCATCTGAATCTGTTGTAGAGTCTAGAGAGTGAAAGGAGCCACAGCAGAAAAGGTTCAGGATGTGGAACTGGTATTACATCGGGCAGCCGGAGTGCAAACACAACTAAGCGCGAGGGGCAGACATGGCACAAGGCCACCTTTGTACAGTGTCATCCTGCCAACCCACCATCAACCGAGCCAAGTAATGATGTGAAAGGGGGGGGGGGCCAACATCATGACACAGGAGCCATCTGTGTTATCGAGCAATGGTAACATAAAAATAAGTAGTGCATAGGTGCATGCACAGGAACCAGTCCTGTGGCTTTACCGCTTGAACCACATCTGGCACCAAGATTTAAGAAAAGGGGTTTTCAACAGAAACTCTTTTTTTAAACAAGAAAATAATTAGACGAAAGTTCTTTTTAGCACCTCTCTTTAGCGAATAAACTACCGATTTAATAGATTGACCTTCTTGGTGCAAGCGATCATTTTCAGTTGTTAAACACCTCATTACCTGTCCCTGTTATTCAGAAATATGCCTTTTCAGAATGAGTGGGGGTGAACTGTTTAGGTAAATTACAGGAGTTTAAATGCTTTCCCGAAACTAGAAGGGTCAGCTGTAGGCACTGAAAGATGTGTGTGGTTTCTTAAGGGCTCCACAGGTGTGGTCCTTTTGACCATGCTTTTTTTTTTTCCTGGTTAGAAAACTGCACGCTCCTACCAACAAGATAACTTTTGTAGGGTTCATTTGCGCATATTAGGCAGATCAAATCGGAGGCACTGTTCCAGTGCTTGCAGTAGAATATCCAACATAACTTCAGTCTACATTGTTTTGCAGTATTGTATGTTTTAATCAGTTTTCATTACATCTGGGTACAGCACTTAATTTGACGAGACCTTCAGCAATGCAAGACAAGCATTTCTGGAAGGCATGAGCCCAAACATGGGTGAACTGGAACCTGACTAAATCCCAACCGATAGCTGTCAACTACCTGCACTCCTGTCACAGGAAAACTTTGCTGCTGACACTAAGAGCTTAGATCCTGTCACTTGTGCACATGAACTGGCAGGGACAGAACCAGACCCCCTCTTCAGACACTGCTGAGATTGAAGTTTAAAGGTCAATATCAGCCTACAAGAACTCCCCAACCCAGCAGCAAATGTCAGTACACATCATCTGAATGCAAGTGCTTTCTTGTGCTTTCCTATGACCTAGTTTGACCAGAAAACGACAGCAGACCTGGGTTCGGTTTTCCCGGAACTAGGAAAACGTGGAAGGTCTCTGTTGAATCTTGAGGTGGAGCACTTGTTATGAGAGCACTCAGGCTTAAATTTTATGCCGGTTGGTTCTGGAGTTCGAATTTCATTCAGCACCAGAGCATTACACCAAGGATTTGTGTGATCAGTGAAGGTGCACTTTGGATTGGCATGGACATGCTGAGTGCCAAGCTGTTAAGTGCCATGCCTGGCATGTCCAGAGAGACACACTTCTAACACCTGTGGATCTACACAGGTGTTAGATCCAGGGTCCCTCAGTCTATGGGTGGATGTGGACAAATCCTTCTTGCTAAGCCAATGTCAGTTATCACTGTGGTGTGTGAAGTTTGATGCCTTCCAAAAGCAATGGTTTCAGGCACTGCAATTTTCTGTCAGGCTCTCACAGCCTGCCTATGATTACATGGTTTAGTGAAGTCCTTTTCTCATCCTGCTGAGGTTGATCGAGGGACTTGGCAGGGCACTAAGAATTTAAATTTGACCCTCTTAAAGAAGTAAAAGTCATAAAGGGCTTTTATTCTGATGTCTATCATGCAAAGAAACTGCCAGATCAAGTTATTAAAATTTGATCCCTTTACTGTCTCAATAATAAGCCTTGTGGTCCACAAAAGTATGAAAGGAGGGATGAAATGCAGGATGAATATTAATGAACTATCAGATATTCTTTTTTTTTTCTCTCTTTTCCTGGAGTCAAAATCTTTCAAAAGCCCTTAGTGAATAAAGTTTGGCTAAGTGTGTCCCATGACTTACAGTGAACAAGTTTATGCATTGCGTTAACAAAATCCATCTGGACATTTAACTGAATGCCACATGGCCGTCTGCTTTAAAACATAGAGTAAAGGACAAAGGCGTTTTTCTCTCCCATAAGTGAAACCCTAAATTTTTTTAAACATTGCACTTACAAATCAGTCCAAGCACTTAGTCTTTCATGTTTATTATAGTGTCACATTGCTGTTTAGGCAGATGCATTGTTTGGATAATGACTGTAAATCACATGAATGATCAGGATAGCTGTTTCCTTCATCTTTATCGTAAAATAAATAACAGTAGGTATAAATGTATTCGCTGTGTATTAAAGTTAAATGATGAGCTTAATGTTGTAAAAATCCTTTTGATAAGTGCTGCATGGTCATGAATGAGAATTAGGAAAATGTCATGATGTCAAAGTTAATGATTAACCTTTAATTGGCACAACTGTTTTAATTGTATGTTGGTCTTTAATCTGTATTTTTTTATGTAAAATAATAATAAACAAAGCATTACTGAGTAACGAGTACTTAACATGGTGATTCATAGATCAATTATGCATTGAGCTTAAATAATATTGCTTAATGTGAAAAAAGAATACAGTGCAAATGTACCAAACACATCTGGCCAAATAAGGAGTTAACACACAATGTACCCACACAAGAATTTAGAAGTGATTTAGAAAACCAAAAGCTGGTAGAGACCATGGACCATGATTACGTACATGTTTTGTTTATAAAACCTTTATTACTTGATAGCAAGCTCTGGTGGAACACATTATAAACTAATATAGCTAAGACATATTTCTCTCTCTCTCTCTCTCTCTCTCTCTCTCTCTCTCTCTCTCTCTCTCTCCCTCCTTTCAACTAAATGCTTAAAACTCAGGGGAAAATCAATGGAATATTTCTTTAATACTTCCAGCCACACACAAGCACAGTTTTTGGTAAACATAAACATTTCCAGTTGTACAGACAGAATCCAGCACTCAAATATTAAGTGTTCTCAATAGGCCAAGAATGACTTGCATGTATAAAGCATACGAATAAATAAGCTATGCTGCTCAACAGCTAATAAGTTCAATTACATTCAAGGGCCCAAGCGAGATGTGTAGCTCTGTCTCTCCATCACATCTTCAAGCGACTGGAGCATTAATCTGGAGGAGCTTTACGAATACACAAGATAATTTGAAAATAATTAACTGCTGTTCGTATTATAATCAGTTTTTAATATTGAATGTAAGAAAGGCACCTTATTCTGCCAAGTGAAAACACCTGTAACATGCCCTTAAGCACCAACTTAATGTGTGACAACAAAAGCAATATCCGAACGGGATACTCGCCTTCACCCCTTGAAGGGATGTGCTTAATTAATCAGCTCATAATCTCCTATACACTAAACTTAGCTAGGATAATTATATTTTTCTTCTGTTTTGACATGTATTTGTACTGATAGAAATATGATATATGTGATATAAAGAGAGATTTCAAGGTCATTTTACAAAAGCACAGAACTGCAGAGGTGTGCACTAAATTCTATTTCATGCTCAGTACTCTAGGTGGCAGTGTTGTCTCAATCCAAATCCTGAAAGGCCAAATTCAGGTCTGATTCAACATTTTGACACTAGTGCCATTGTGCTCACAAAACATGATTTCAGGCTGAGGGAACAGAGCTGTGGTGTATACAACACTATAATCTTAAAAACATTTATAAAATGTCTTAATTGTATACCCTTATTACACTTATTACACTGTGGTATGTAGATGGTTTAATATGTTTATGTTCCCCGTGTGTTGAGTTCTTTATTATATATTTAGCGTCATTGATGGGTAAAGAGTTTTTAGAAGCTAAAAGGTTAAAGCTAAATATAAGCTGATCAGCTTTAATGTAATCAGTAATATTATTATTCAGGTTGAAGCCCACATTCATGTCTGCCGGTCCTTCTGTACGGCAGAACTCTCTGTCTAACTTATTAATACAAAGAAATAAAATGTTGTAAATTTGATTATCCTACACCTTGTTTACTCTAAGCGCTTATGTCGTCAGCCAAATGCACTCCATGTTTAAACTAAATTATTAAATCCATCACATAACTGTTCATAACATCACTTTTACTCAACATTTTGATTTGAGCGCATGACACCAGGCGCTTAGTTCAGGTATTTTACTCGCTCTCACCTCGGACCGTGGTGGATATGTTTGCTCTAACGACCTGTGTTTTATCTCATAGTGGCGTTCCACATATCTGCTTTAATTAGTATCATTGTTCAGGAATGATATGGGACAAATGAGAGGTTTTAAACTGACTGCAAGAAGAATAAACATACTGTACAATGATCTAACCGTACATCTTTGAAGATTCAGTTTTCAAAAGTTACATACCTTTTTTGGACTAAGCCATCCTGTCGTGCGTTTGTATTTCTGTAAGTAATTTCTGTGTCTTCCGGACACTGTGTATAAACTATCGCGTTAATAGCTCTCTGTTGAGTGGGGGTTATAGCCACGCCCACTTCTAAAGCAAAAACGCTGACAAGAAGCGATTTAATCCGGCACAAAAACTGCTCATAACATCCCTTTTACTCAACATTTCAATTTAATTTGCGGCAAAGTAATAAATGGCAAAGTTTTATTAAATTCTGTCCAGCCAGTTTTGCGTGATGCTGTGACAAATTCGTCTGGACAGACATACAGACAGACAGACAGAATTTTTTTTGAGACTGGTTTCGGGTCCACAGATGAATGAAATAAAGATATTAAAAGAGTGAGTTCTGACCAATGTACAGACAAAACCTTCTTTTAAATTTAGATAGATTTGTCACAGAACCACTCTTTTGCTCTCTATACTTTAGTATATTAAATTACTGGCTTAATATGTATACAATAATAATAATAATAATAATAATAATAATAATATAAACCTTTGTCCATTTATAAATGATATCAGATATATGACCAATATGTGACCCTTTAATCAGCCTCCAACACATGTCTTTGAGAACCGTTGTAAACCAAAAAAAGTGCGTAGAGGAAAGCCACAAATCATGGGGAAAACTCCATGCACCCAAACCTGGGGTTAAATTTTATTCCACAACCCTGGAAGTACAAGGTAACAGTCCACCCGTCATTCCTACGTATTTTGCTCCAGGAAAGACATACTTTCTTGTAACATAGTCTTAAGGAATAGCTCTCCAGGCTTCCTGAAGGATTTTTGGACTATGATCTTTGGTGAGTGTTTGGCTCTCGTTTTCTGTTCGGTAACTGATCAGTTTCAGAGGAATGATTTTGTTTGTTAAGCTGCCCAGCATGAATTATTCAAACATTAAAAAACATCTAACTAACCAATGAGAAACAGCTGCAGATGATGACAAATGAGTGATTAGTACTGTATATTGGTGGTATTGAATGCTACAGTAAGTGGTTGGAACAGATAAGAGGGGAAATGAGGTTGCTACTGAGCTTGTTACATAAACAAGCAATTTTTAATTTGTATTTTTAGACTCTTTGCAGCCTGTCGCAGTAAAACATTCATTCCCATCTCTTTAATTTAATTTACATCATTCAAGAAATTCCTCTACCTAGAAGACTCTTTCCTAATCAGAACAATTGCTAAGAGATATTCCCTGAATGGACTTAATAGACACGCTCCTTATTAAAAAAAACGAGAAAAAACGAGCTCATTGTAATTGAATTGGGAGCCGAACTTTTCGCAGGAGGGTTCCTTATTGCGCCAAAGTCATTGTTCCATACAATGACACCTGAATCTGAACCTGCGAAAAAAAGGTAGAAGGAAAAGAAGGACTTGCTTGCTTGTAGTGTCTTATTTGTCAATAGTTCAAATGAAATGTTCCCGGTAACAGGCACTCATCCTCTCCATCACTGCTCAGAAAAATCAGTATTGGGGTTTAAATCGTAGAAGCCTTGATAGACACAAATACTTGATAGACAAATCATACTTTATCATATTTTCTTATTTCTTATATAAGCACATCAATTAACCATGTCACAAGCACTCAAAGCAGGTTTGAAAGAAACATGGAGGTCAATCATAAATGCTAGGATATTGTGAACATCTAAGCACTACCTTATCTGAGGACTAGCCAATTCTGCCGTGCTTTATAGTCTTCTCTTTTTGGCACAGAAGTGCAACATCAAGTGAGGAAGCAGTAACCTGACACACTGTTAGCTAGCCAAGGAAAAAAGACAAAGAGTAAAATATGTGACCCAGAAATTGCTAAAATGGGAAAACTGCTTAGTATACTCTTGTCATAATTGTATCTGGGTCATTATCATGATTATCAAGCAACAATGTTCAGTACATGATAGGCCTGTTTACATGATCCTTGTTATTTTTAGTGCTTCTACAGTATGCTTAATATCTCAGTCCTTATGCAACAAAAATTTAACATTCTTGGGTTTTATAACGCTGCCATGGTATAGACAGTTTTTGACAGGCATTTGTCAATTAAAAATGAAAGGCATACAAACATATCAGGATGTTCAGTTCTAGGAAAATTATCATGATTTCGTGCAAAAGCCAGTTCATTATAAACGTTCGGTTGGTTCAGGTTACAGTAGGTTGCGAGAAGGACTTCAGGCTTCATGAGTATTTGTAGCCTTCCTTTTTTTCCTTTTCATATGATGACATCAGGTTGTAAATGTTGTAATTTATTGCCTTGTTTTCCTCCCAAGATTCTCTAAACCTGAGCAGCTTTTGTCCTCTTGACAAATGCCTTTCAAATTCGATTTACTGCTACCATGCATCTCCACATTTCTGGAACGTTTACCATAAATCCAGCTCGAGATACCTTGCAGTAAGAGATGTTTACATCCTTTGTTTTGTCTTACAGGTACTTTGCACTGTGTTAAGTTCCTATTTGAAGTGCTGTGTGCTATCAAGCACTGCACTTGATCGATGACTCCAGATCACTGTCATTATGGTTTATTAGCCTGATTGCTCAGGTGTAAACAGTGAATAAATTTAATAAAATCCCATACCCCACGCGAATCGGTAAATCACCAGCTGCCTGATACCTTTTCTCATCATCTTGTTCTGTTATGTTGGATTACTACTTTATGATGATGTGTATGTTTGTAACTGTATAGCTCCTGCATGGGAAAAATATCACCCGCTTGGGTTGTAGTTTACAGCTCTCTAGTAACAATACAATAAGGCTATAATGTGGTGTCAAATATTACATCTATTATACTGTATATTGATTCTTGTTAACTGAAGGCAGAGACATTAATAAAGTCTAAATCACACTAGTTCGTATAAGCATTAATAGTTATGAAATCATATCATCACAATATTTTATTAAAAAAATGAATCAAACCTAAAGATATGGAAAAAGTAAAAAAAATAAAAATTTTTGCAAGTTTAAAACTTCAAAAGATGTCAAACAAAATTCTTATATAAATTCTGACAATTTGTATGGCAATATGTTCTCTAGCACTTTGTGATGTCCCACTTAGGTATGCAATATGCAAACTTAACTTAAATGGTTAAAGGTTTCCACCAGGGGGCAGTGGTGGATCACAAATTAATAACATTAACACACTGTAAGTGCCAGTTGTTTTCTTTCCATGAAATCACTGCTAAGCTGGGTAATCGCAATCAAAGTTAGGTACACCATTTAGTAGGTGTTGTACCTCTTGAAGCTGTAGTCTTAAACAGAGGTGTGTACCAGGACTGGGAGGGTAATAGACCCAACAACAAAATAAAAACGGTCTGGTGTTTATTAACATGTTGGAGCATGGTGTATGTAGCAGGTTGCTTTTTACGCATTTTTAATGAATTTGTTTGTTCAGCCCTGATCAGGGTTTGGTGAAAAAAAGGAAAATGAAAAAAAATTGGGTGCATGCAAAAGTACTTCCAGGGGCAGGCAGGATTGAAGAAGAAGAACAAGAAGCACAGCAAGAAGACGAAGTTCTTCAAGAGCAGATAGGAGAGGTATTTTCCTTTCGGACTCTTTATGTGTCGGGTTTTTGCCACACGCAGTAGGCACTAGTTGCTAAACAAGCTGATTAACTACATTCACACAATGACTGTCTATAATAATAAGAAGGTGGCTACAGCTTGATGAAATGTGGACACACCCCATGTTTGCTGCAGTTCTTCAGCCCGATACAGATGCTGTTCAGAGCTAGGGGAAACTCTGAGATAGCGTATTATTAACTTAATAAACACAAAATTTGCACCTCTAAGGAACCATACAGGTAAGTGCATATGACTGTAGCAAACACGGAGGTGTTATAGTGTCTTGGAATGTTCGGGCTTGGGTACTTGGCTGCTAAGAGTAGACATGTGTCAAACATACTGGATGTAGATTCAGCCTTAATAACAGTTTTATCAACGATTCTCCTTAGACCACCTGACATCTGAAAAAAAAAAAAAAGTCTCACACTATGTAGATTTCCTCTTCAGAAAGAGATGAATGAAAGAGATTTGGATGACTGGATTATTTATGAGTATGTGTTCCACTTTGTTGAAAGATAATGTTTTCCAAGAAAGTAAAACTCTTAAAAGACTATCAAAGAGAATTTTTTAAACATACAACACTTTCGTATTCTATTTGTTTGCAAAAACTAAGTTTAGTTGATATAGAACATAGAGTAGATATTGTATGTAAAGTTTTCACTCTTTCTACAGAAATAAACACAGTTTGAATATAACTGAAAAAGGGGTTATGCATATAAAACAGCCCACATATCCTATATAATGCAGAGCCTTTATTTTACATAAGCTGTATATCTGTCTCTCTCTGGCATCTGAAAAGTATTGTTGTTAGTCATGATCTTGATCTGTGGACCTGGGAAACCCCTAAGCACAGCATAGATGCTTTTGTCCTTCCTGTACTCTGTCTGATTTAAGGAAACTGTTGAGCTGAATCAAGAATGTTAGTTCAGTAAATACGTAAGATTTCTCTCTGCTTTGGGACGTATTTGGATTCTGTTCTTGTTTCAACACCATAAACATACTGTAAACTTACCCTGCTGTCCACAGTACGGATAAAAGACAGAATGCACACCATTAGTAGGCGAAGTGAAGACCAAACACACTGCAGTGTTGATCCTTCTAAAGCCACAGGAGTTTTCCAGCTGTAGAGCTACACAAGGGCAAACACTCACACACACGCACGCACACCGGCACACACACATATCAGGGTCTGTATATTTGCTCATTCACTACAAATCCAGCCTGCAGCATGTGGCCAGCTTTTCTTTCTCCTTGAAGGTCAGGAAGTCTTGTGTAGAAGCAACACACACTTTCTGTAACCTCAAGCAGGATAATAAGTGAACATAGAGGTCACACCTACAGTAAAGTACTATGGGTTTTCTACCCACTCCTACGCTGAAAGGGATATTTTCTTGTGGAATTATTCTCTTGAAACCAATTCTCCGCCTACACATACCTGTATTTTTCTCCATCAGGGACCTATTATCATGGCCAAGGCATCCATCCGATTCTCTTCTTTCACCATCAACTCTTATTCTATCATTCTACAAGTGTTAGTTCTTATATTCCCAATGGACCGTTTGCATGTGATGTTAGAATGTCTGTCCGCCGTGGTCCCACCCACGTCTGGGTGGCAAAAGGCATGCTTTCTGGGTATCAGTGCCAAAAACCCACTTCCAGTCACAGAAGCACTTCCAGAAACAAAACATGTCTGATAATGTTGTCATCCTAAACAACACTTTGTCTCCCAGGTAACTGCTTCTAAGTCATTCTAAATTGCCTCTAAACTGTCCATGTTGTTTTTCATAGGTAACATGAGCTTTTAATGCAAGGCTGAATCCCAAATCACTCTGTAAACCCCTGAACTAGGGCACTACTTGGTGTGTGGAACAAGGGATTATACACCCTACATAACACACCAGCTTATACAGTAATTTAACACTATTTAAGAACAGTTAGTGAGCTATTAAGACGACACAGTGGCGTAGTGGTTAGCACTGTGGCCTCGCACCTCCAGGGTCGGTGTTCGATTTCTGCCTCAGGTCTGTGTTCATGGAGTTTGCATGTTCTACCTGTGCTTTGTGGCGTTTGCTCTGAATACTCCGGGTTCCCCCTACATGTCCAAAGACATGCAGATTAGGTTAATTGGCATGGAGTGTATGATTGAATGGTTGTTTGTATGAGCCCTGCGATGGATTGGCACCCTGTTCAGGTTATACCCTGCAAGTTAACGCTAACAATAGCAGCTATCACTAAAATCAGGACTGTTTACCAGGTAATTACATAAGTTACGTGTGGTGTGAAATTCGCAGGTTTGGTGCATCAGTTACGTCGGTGAACATCTCTGAAGACATTAAGTCCAAGTCTTGTTTAAGTTTGGTCTTTTCAAGTTTCTCTATATACCTTTGATTTGCTGAGTCACTGACAATAAGTAGGCTAATGCTATAATATTACATTCTGTTTTTTGTTTTTTTTTGTCTCTGAATTACACCATGAATGTAATTATCATCAAAAATACATAGCAGTCTAATGTTGGGTAACAGTATTTCTGCCATCGACTGTGTGATTGAGGTCATGGTCTGCAAAAGGTCAATAAACAGATATTTACTCACCTTTTTTATGGACCCCGTGTCTACGACCATATAATTTGGCATTGCCCAGGAAGTAGGAAAAAATTCAGACCCATAACTAACTTCCATTCCGTGCTTTTTTTTTTTTTTAAGATCTAATTAAAGAACAAGAACAAACGGTGCATTTTCACAATGTTTTTTCATTCTTCAGTTGCTCTTTATATCAAAATATATTAATTCGTTCCTTACACGGTAACTAGAAAGCAACTGATAAATAGAGCGAAAAAGAGAGATGGACACCTAAAACAAGACATATGGTAAGAATTGAGGGGCATACAACATGACTTTGGTATACTCACTTCATGTTCTATGATATCCTTATTTTTATTTTATTGTAATTATTATTATTTTTTTTTTTACCGAAAGGCATAATTCTTTTTTCTTTTTCTTTTCTTTTTTGCAGGAGGTTGAAGAAGACCATAAATAATATGTTTGTGGAAAAATATTCTGAACTGTGTTAGACAGTGCTTCATATACAGGTCAAAATCTTGCATTCGTATATGATGAGCATTTGGTTAAATTTATTTCAAACCATATATTGATAGTATCTAAAAAAATAAATACTATTCTTAAAAAACAGAACCTTGTGGAACACCAAACTTTACCTTTGTATTAATCAGTCAAGACTCACTGAGGAAGGAACGATTTGCTAAATGTTTTATTCTTTTTTAAAAATTGTAACAACGCGGGTCTCACGAGGGGAAGAACTGCGCATAAACACTTTGTACTGTTCAGGCAGAGGAGCAGCCAGGTAGACACGTGGTTGCCAGACAACACGTGGTTGTCAGCCTGAACGAGCCTCACCTGGCGGTGTGTTTATTTGAGGGTCCTGATACCTTCACACTTCATCATTTAGGTAGCACTGGTATCGGGGCCAAAGAAAAGAAAAGAAAAGAAAAGAAAAGAAAAGGAAGAAAAAGATAGAAAAAGAAAGATAGCGAAGCGCGCAGAAAGCCCCAGCCTCTGCCTCCCTAAGACGACGGCAAAAGAGAGAGAGAGAAAGTGAGAAAGAGCAACGCGCATCAGTTTAGCGTGCGCTCTCACCTTAAAGTATAAAAGTACAAAAAAGACACAAACCCCTCTCTCTCTAATAAATCCTCGGTAAGAGCATAAGCCTCGGGAGGATCTTCAGTTTTATTTTTAGTTACCAGAGCCCCATCTGTTCTCGCATAGACGGCGGAGCTCTGTTTTTGTGCTTCCATTTTTTTTTTTTTGCTTCCGTTTAGTTCACAATTGAGATTAATTCCACGCTATCTCCAAATGGAAAGGTCTTCCCGTGCGTATCATAAGCACTCTCACAAGTTCCTATTTCATTGATCCCCCTAAAATTGGCTCTCTATTCAGTTTTTAAAAGTATACCTCTAAGTATATTTTTTGGTGTATGCTTAGGAGTAGTTTTTAGTTTTATATTTTTATTAGGCTTTTTTTAGTAGGTTTGTAGTTTTTTTTTGTACTGCAACTATACTGTTATGTATATAGTTGAAGTCAGAAGATTACATACACTTTCATTAAAGACATTAAAACAAAAGTCGCTAAGGACATATATTTATGCATGACAAGTAATTTTTTCCAGAAATTGTTTTCAGATATATTATTTCACTTATAATTTGCTATATGACAATTCCAGTGTTCAAACGTTGTACACATTCAGTTGACTGACCCTTTAAACACGTTGAAAAATTCTTCACTGCTTTAAAAGTCACTGCTTTAAAAACTTCTGATAGGCTGACATAATTTGAGTCAGCCACTGCTCCAAAACTGCCAAAAAAGCCAGATTACAGTTTGCAGCTACATGTGGGTGTAAGGGATCCCCACTAGAGGTAACGGTTTTGTTTGTAGATTTTTGTTTGCAGACTCAGTTTCCCAGAAGGCACCTCGGCCAGGTGATGCGGGAGCTCACCTGATCCGAGGCAGATCATTAAATCCTCTATAAATAGCTGATTAGTCTGGGAAACTGGGTCGAGCATTGTTGGTATGAAATCACTGTCATAATTTGGGCAGTTTGTTTTGTCTTTTGGTTACTTTGTATTTTCATTTATGTTTGAATTTTAGTTCTGTTCATTCTGTTGTCCGGTCAGGCTCTAGTGTGGTCAATGTTATATGTTCATTGTGTTTTAGTGTGTGTGGAGCTGATTCGGTGTTGTCAAGTTGTGTTGTGTATTAGAGAATAGGTAGGTAGTTAGCCTCTGTGTGCCTAGCCTCTCTGTATCCTTAGCCTAGTCTCTGTGTGTCCCTTAGCCTAGCCTCTGTGTTTCTGTGTCCAGAGTCCCTAGTGTTGTGGTAGCTATTTGGTAAGTGTAGCTAGTTGTATGTTTAGCTATAAGGTAAGTGTAGCTATGTGCATGTTAGGCTAAAGACATGCTTGTATGTATGTGTAGCTGACTGCCATGGTTAGCTAATGACCATGTTTAGCTAATAGCCATGTTTAACTGATTTTTAGCCTTAGTCCTGTCTCTTGTCTCTAGTCATGTCTCTCGTCTCTAGTCCAGTTGCTCGTCTCCCCATGTCTCTAGTCCAGTCTCTAGTCAGCCAATTGTCATACCAGGAGAGCTGAAAAGACCTGTTATTTTTTCCTGATTTTTGCACCAGATCAATCTTGGGCATTAATCTGCCCTGCCGTTTAATTCTGAGTCTCTCCTCGTAAGGAAGACTACTAAATGGTTTTGCCAAAAGCAGGTCAACAA
>JAOVVB010000028.1:1666457-1682254 GCA_028570985.1 Heterobranchus longifilis | reverse complement strand
CAAAAGAATAAGAAATCAGGAAGGGGGCAAATAGTTTTTCACACCACTGTATATATATATATATATATATATATATACAGTATAAAAAACATATACAGTAGTAATAGCACACTTGAAAAGCTACTTTGAAAAGCTGAGTTCATGGATGTGGTTCCAAATGTATCAGCTCATCTCGTAAAATGTCATCTTGCTGAGGATTAAATTTAAGAGAACATTTCATATGGTGGAACCTGAGTGATGCAACAAACCTAACAGATGGTATGTCTGCTGAATGGCCCTGCATCTTGCTTGTCTCTGATTTCCTAGGCCTGTCCTAAGACTATGAGATATGTTACAAGAAGTGACAGCAACATATTCACAAGTGAAAGCTACAGTATATCATTCTGTAGTAAAAGTCCATACTTTTCTTTCAAAGTAGCCAAAATGGTAATGTCAATACAAATCATGAGCATGATGCAATTTTGGAAACAGCCTTGAATTCTATTTTAAATCTCTTCACTCAAATGTGTTCACTCATCACTATGAGATTAATGAGCACATTGGGAGGTGTGCACCACAGTTCATATTAAACAATATCCCTACGTTGTTACCAAAAAGAGACTAATGCTGCAAATACAGGGGGTACCTCAGGGGTCTATACTGAGTCCTTCCTCATTGTCTTTTCTCCTATTAGAGAATACTGTTGAACTCTACAACACTTAATTTGGAAGAACAGTATCAGATGAGGAATGGTGTTACGGACCCTTCTTCATCTCTTCTATATCCCTCTGTCATGTTTCTTCCTGCTCAGGCTCTGTGTGTTAATTTCACCTAGGCCATGTCCTTAGCATTTCAGCTGCTATCCTGCTATGATTTATAGCTTTATGTTAATGGTGGATTAAAATGCAATTATTGTGACCTCTAAGGGGAGAAGGTCTTTAAGGTTTGGGACAGACAGTTTGTGGGATTTGTCATTAGTCTTGCAGAAAGAGATTCATGACTTATTCACGGTGACCTTTGGTAACTCATGGACCATGGATGTGTGTGGGTATGCATACATTATTTATTTCACCTACTTAAAAAAAAAGGTCTGCTGATGAACAATTGTGGAGAAAGAAAAAATCAATTAAACACCTGACCCTAAATCACAGAAAATAGAAAATGTTTAGTGCTTCCCAATCTATTCCATAAACATGATTTAAAAACATGATTTAAACACTTTAACCAGGACCTGGGCAAATAAAAGATGAACACAAGTCAGGTTAAGCATTTACATCAGGCAATAGCACAGATACTTGCTATAAATCAATCGATAGGACCCATACAGAAATGTAATACATGAACATGCTGTATTGAATTTCCAATATGTGTACAAACTTTAAAGTTTTATTTTATGACTTTTGAAGCAATAAAGTTTTACAGAAGCATTTCTGAGCTTAAAACATAAATATTCCACTACCTGTGCACATTTGGGCTCAAGTGTGCTTGGAGTTTGCAGTCTAACTACCAAGTATCCACCATCCAATTGTTTTCGTAGGTACATTGCAAAGACACACATCTTTACAACCAATCAGATCAAAAACAAACAAAACAAGTTAGCACTCCCTTTATTTTAAGTCAGGGGTAGCTCAGTGATTAAGGACTACTAATCGGAAGGGCCCAGTTTCAAACCCAAGCATCACTAAGTTGCCAGTGTTGGGCCCTTGAGCAAGTCCGTTAACACTCAACTGCTCAAATGTACAAAAAAAAAAAAGAGATAAAATGTACGTTGCTCTGGATAAGGGTGTCTGCCAAATGATCAAATGTAAATGCAAATTCCAGTATTGGCCCCGAGCATCAACTAGTAACAGCTGCTTTGAACAGCCTTGCTAGATTTATAGGGGTACTTTCATACTAGGCATGATTGATTTGTACTCTGCTAAGGAATGATTGCTTCCCCCTTCCTCCTCCCTCACTGGCCATTGCTGACAGGTATGATTGTCTTCCATATATGATTTGGACTCGGGTATGGAATTCGGGTTCTCGAGCAGGGAATGATTGTGTGTCAAAATGAACCGGACATTGGGGTCAAGTTTTCTCAGCAACAATCCTATGGCTCTAATGTGAATGCACCTTAGGACTCTCATGTCGACCCTTTTTCTCATTGATTCCTCTTTTACAGCTGTTTACACTCATGCTTTATGCATGTGTCGGCCACAATCCAGTGTCTTCTTGTGCCAGTCCCAAGTCAGGATAAATGCTGTCTCTAAGGCTTAGAGACAGTGGCACTAAAGAAAAGACAGGAGGCAGAGCTAGAGGTAGTAGAGCTGAAGGTGTTTAGGTTCTCTTTGGGAGTGACAAGGATGGATAGGATCAAGAATGAATTCATCAGAGGGACATGTTAGATGTTTTGGAGACAAAGTCAGAGAGGCCAGATTGAGGTGGTTTGGACATGTTCAGAGGAGAGATTGTGAATATAATGGTAGAAGGATGCTGAGGTTGGACATGTTCAGAGGAGAGATTGTGAATATATTGGTAGAAGGATGCTGAGGTTGGAACTGCCAGGCAGGAGGTCTAGAGGGAGACTGTCATCAACGAGTGCAATAATGGTGTCCAGGGTGAATGTGTTCCCTGTACTGCATGTCAACAAAGTACCAAAGATCTTGCAAAGAATGCAGATGTGTCCAGGTGAAGATAATTCCTACACAATTCATTGAGAAAGGACCAACTGCAAAAGATACAGAAACATCTAGGTTAAGGAGAATCTGTACAGATAATGTGCATTAACAAAAGGCCAAGCAATGCAGTTTACTATATAGGTAGTTTTGCTCCTGGTCAAAACTGTTTAATCATGCTGTGTTAGCACTAAGCTAAGACAGGTTTGCCTTGCTTGCTCTGAACTAAGCCTTATTTGTCCATTCATGTTACCTGTTAGCACTAATAAAACTAAAAATTATTAGCAAGATTTTTTTCTCCCAAGTTCTCCCCAATTGTGTGTTTTTTTTTTTTCATATTTCCAAACTCCAATTAGCTTTCCCTTATCAATCAAGAGCTGCCAACTAGGGACTGTGCACTTTAACACAGGCTTCCTTTAAGATGTGTGGCCAACCACTGCATCTCCCCAAAATTATCATGGTAATTTGATTGATGAGAAAAGAGAGTGTGCCATCCCTTTTACCCAGATTTGCTCCCTTGGCTCCTGGCCACAGATGGCTGTAGCTTAGGGCGAACAGTTTTCTGTTGTTCCACCTGAGAGGGATTAGCAGGATTATTTATAAACTGTCAGAGATTGTTGCATAAAGTATATTTTATAACATAAACACATATGCATTTAGTCATTTAGCCCTGAGAATATAGAAGAATGTGAATTTAGAAGAATGCAATTTTTTGTAGCATCAGCTAGCTACTTGGATTTCATAGTAATTGGAGTATTCCCTTTTTTTTTTATTATTAGTTGCAGTGCTTGAATTCTGAATCATTCCTGGAAAATGGTTCATTGACTTTTTTTTTCTGATAAAATACTTGAGAGTTGTAAAATGTTGTTAAAATCATTTTGGTGAATACATTCTTTTCTGCTTGAGGCCTGTGCTGTTCATACTGTAGCTGCAGTTTAAAATATCTTCTCTTGCTAAGATATAATTTCTTGCAGTGAGATTTCATCATGAGTGAAAAGGACGTATTTGTCTTCAGCCTGCTGGATGTCTGTAAACACATGCAAATTGTGTTTTCCCGTATGCTGCCATTGCATGTGTAAGTAGATTCACCTTTCCCTGTGACCACATGCAAATAATGTAAATTTTTAAACATCTATATACAAGAAGACTCACTGGTCCCTATAACCACATACAAAAAATTTACATTTTCGTACCTGCACTTACCTATTGATATGTAAACATATGTTTAAAGGAAAATTAAATGTGCAAACTTTCTACTATTAATCATTTGTATAATCCCTAGGAAGCTTACTGTTATTTTTTTAAAGGAATATGACCAATGGTTTTCCCAAAATTCAATTTTTTCCAATATAGGAATAGACGGCTGCCTCAATTTTGCAAGCACCTCCATGAAACGTACAGTATATCAAAATGTTCAAGCAGGTATCCCAAGTGCTATGGTATGTAGTCAGGATCGGCACAAAACACACTTTTTAGAAGTTATGCGGATTTATTTCAGACTGAGCTGAAACATTTTGACTCCTAGCTTGCTTGTTTTGGTCCAATCACAAAAAGAGGCAGGTCAAGTCAAAGGGCTTATAAATCTCTACAAAGGAAAGAAATCATGAAGATCAAAAATAACTAACCCCTTCAAACATGGCCACCAACTCACTCCAAACTCACTTCATAGAAAATGTAATATATTTCACACTCTACATAACCTGAGAGCCAGGTCTCCTGACTGCTCCAAAAAAAATGGAGAAGATTGGTCAAATTTGGAAGCTATAAAGGTCTGTTTGGGACCTGACAAAAACCAGATTCATGAGATAGAAGTCTCTGAAGCAGGGTACTGCTTTCCTATTTAAGTGAATGGAAACTATGCTATTAGATGCCTATTTCTCTTGTTGAGTATCTCAGGGTTGCCATCGCAACCATGCCATTTAAAAAAAATAAAATGCAAAGTTATACAGGCATATATATATACCTCTTAATTTAGCTAACCAAAATTAAAATTTCATGTAACTGTAAAGGTATTCCTTTCTATTTTTGAGGAAACACCAGCCAACTATGACTGGCATACAATTAAAAAACAATCAAACAAACAAATAGAAACATGCAAATAATCTATTTCAATAAAGAATTGAATTTGAATGCCCCAATAACAATATTTCTATATAAAATATATCAAAATTAAATATTATATAGGGATGGAACTATAGTGCAGATTTTATAGGATCTAATCTTCAAGATATAAAGACCTTTTGCAGTCATTTGACTACCATGATGGCAGTCACAACAGAGGATAGCAGAAATACTGTTAATCAACATTAGGCTACCAACATGAGCTAATGCTAACATTTTCTGATGTCTGATCTGATGATCTCATTGACGTTTTGTGTTACAAATGAGATGATGCTATGGAATATGTTGTAGTTAATGCTTTATAAAATGATCTGCAGGTAACATTAACTAATACTGACATGTCAAACTTCCTAATTAATAGCTAACTAACTGTTCCGGAGTTGAATTCTGAATTCCCTTGTTCTACACACCAAGTATTGCCTTGGATCAGGAGTTAGAGAGGGATTTGGGAGTCAGCCTTGCGTTTAAAGCTATTTTGCTTTGCTGCTTACATTTGCCTTTGAAACATAAACATTGACTGTTCAGAGGCAATTTGAAATGACTTAGAAGCAATTACTAAGTGGTGTTTAAGATGATATACCAGATGTGTTTTCTTGCTGAAAGTGTTATTGTGACAGGTTTTGTATGTGGGTTTTGGCACAGGAAGCCAGTAAGTAATGCCCATTTTGCCACCCTAACTTTGTATTTTCAATGGTGTGGTCTGCGCCTAAATCTTTTGCCACTCCTCGCTCACTCTGGAGCCTCACTAGGTAGGTGGCCTCCTGTTCTGCAGTTGTGTGAAGGGGCTGGCCTGAAGGAATCGGCACGGCTGGTGATTGATTGTCAATAATGGATTTCCGGCTTTCACCATGCTATAAAAAATAGCTAAAAAATTAGCTAAATGTTTTAAAAGGTCTGGAGATCTACAGAGCACAGTCATGCAGTGGACACTAACACGTGATGAGTGGCATGCGAGAGGGGTGATGTCATGGGACCTCAAAGGCATGAATATAATGCAGCCTTTTGATAACTGAATTAAGGAAGGCTGCAAGAAGACTGCACAAGCTCTCGCAGCACTTTCACTCTTGCGTAGAGCTGGCTTTTGTGATCATGCCGCTGAAGAGGAACAGGCCACTGTATCTTTATATTAGGGCCTGGTTCCAAGTTGTCCAGTCGCTGGACGTCATGTTTACAGAACAGAGTCACATGGTGGATGCTAACACATGATTAGTGGCACGCGAGAGGGGTGATGCCATGAGCCCCAGGCACTTCAAAGGCATGAATGGAATGCAGTCTTTTGATCATGTATTAAGAACAGCTGTGAGAGGACTGCAAAATAGTCTCAAAGTAGTTCTCAAGCTGTTAGACATAGAGCAAATTGTTTTCTATTCATAAGATGTTTGTATCTGAGTGTGAAGAGAATATAATAGACCATAATAGACCATAATAGTGAGGCAGGTTATAAACAAGTTTCAGGTGAACTGGTAAAAAATTGCTCCCTTCAGACAGTCACTATAGGCAGTTTCGTTTACATTCTGAAGGCCTTACTTGACAACACTTTTCCCAGGTATTTTACTATTTTCTCAAGTTTTCAGTGCGTTGTTCATGACATGAAACTGTAATATTCAACTGAATTTTTCCGGAAAAGTATCTGCTTGAGCTAAGATTTGGTATATTTTTCTCTGTGTTTCTCTATGGTCTTTTGATACTAGACTGATGTATTAAAAACTTATTTAATAGGCTGTACAACCTTTGGCCAGTAAAACATATTAGTCTCTTTAAAAGCTTTCTGTCTTTTTCAAAGATTTCATTAAAACAACTCATTTTGAGTAATGTGCAAATATTAAATTTACTTTTAAAAACAATTGATTGAATGTGGTGCTTCAAGTTTACCACCATTGTCCCTGTGCTAAAGTGTCCTGTCTCAATGACTACCGTCCTGTTGCAGTCACACCCATCATCATGAAGTGCTTCTAGTGGCCCCCAAGGGCTGTATACTCAGTCCCCTGCTGGTCACACTGATGACTCATGACTGTGTAGGAATACACAGTTCCAACCACATCATCAAGTTTGCTGATGACATAACCGTGGTGGGTTTCATCAGCAAGAATGACAAGTCAGCATACAGAGAGGAAGTGCAGAGGCTAACGGACTGGTGTAGAGACAACAACCTGTCTCTGAATGGCGAAAAGTCAAAAGAGATGGTTGTTGACTTCAGGAGGACATGGAGCGACCACTTGCCGCTGAGTATCAACGACTCTGTGGAGATCGTCAGTAACAACAAATTCCTGTGTGTCCACCTGGAGGAGAACCTCAACTGTTCCCTCAATACCAGCTCTCTGCATAAGAAACACCAATAACATCTGTTCTTCCTGAGAAGGCCCAGCTTACCACCTTCTATAGAGGGACTATCGAGAGCATCCTGAGCAGCTGCATCACTCTTGTGTTTGGGAATTGTGGCATTTTTGACCGCAAGACCCTACAGTGGATAGTGAGGACAGCACAGAATATCATCGGGGTCTCTCTTCCCCCTATTGAGGACATCAACACCACACGCTGCATCCGCAAAGCCACCAGCATTGTGGCTGATCAGACACACCCATCACACACTCTTCACCCTCCTGTCATCTGGAAAAAGGTACCGATGCATTCCGACACACACATCCAGACTGTATAATATCCACTTGTCCCATTGTATGGGGAGTTTGGAGCCCAGGTTTCTTCCCTTGGGCTCTTTGGCTCAAGGTATATGGGCCTATGGTGCACTGGTGTCCTTTTGTCATGGCCAGTACTGACATTTATTTATTTATTATTTAATTTTTTTGCTACATTTATTTTTCTGTGAGATTGGACTAATGGTGCACTGGTGTCCTTTCTTTTATGGCCAGCATTGACTTTTTTCTTGGCATTTTGTGCTACATTAGTTTTTCTGTGGGATCGGACCAGATGGGCTGGCTTTTGGTTTCTGTAAAAGGAAGGTCCATCAGAAGTCCTTCCTGGGCTTTTTCCTGTGGGAAGAGACTGGAGATTAGAGGAGACATCCCAGGAGAAGGAGATAATAATGATGAAGCGAAAGTGGAAAAAGAGGGAAAAAGGCTTGGGGAGCTGCTTTTGGTGGTATGGGCCCCCATTTCCGAGCTCCAAGGATAAGAATTGGGGAAAGCAGAAGTGAGGGGATGACAGAGACAAAGTAAAAAGGCCGGAGGGACTGTTATACGACAGATACACCATCAGATAGTCCTCAGGCAGCTGGATAGTAATACTGCTCAACAAACTGCTCCAGCATCACAATTCTGATTATGCCATCAGAACTGCCTTCCTCTGTCAGCAGCTACTGGTGGCAACTTCCTGAAGCTGTTGTTTGAATGCAAAGGGAGCAAAAGTATCGCTGATGTTGCTGCGGCATGAGACAACCCATTGGAGAATCACATTCTTGAGATTGGGTACTCCAGAATTTTCATCCCTGGGAGATGTTGAGTGGCAAATTGGGCTTCATTGGTTATTGTATCACATACCCATGGATGTAGTGGAGCTTTTCAGGGTGTTGAAGTCACACTGTGCTTTCTTTCTCTTGGTCAGACGACAAGTTAACAGAGGGTAAGGAGCACTGGCTGTAAGCCCTTCATCACATCTTGGGTAGTGAGATTTAATATTTGCAGTCTTTGATTTTGGTGTGGTGGCTTATCAGTTAGCACTCTGGGCCTCGCACCTCTAGGTTTCCTCCCACAGTCCAAAGACATACAGGTTGGGCTAATTGGCACTCCCAAACTGCCCGTAGTGTGTGAATGAGCATGTGAGTGTGTATATGTGTGTGTGCCCTGAGATGGATTGGCAACCTGTCCAGGGTGTACCCAGCCTCGTGCCATAAGTCTCTTGGGATCGGCTTCAGGTCCACTGCGACTTTATACAGGGGTATAGACGATGAGTGAATTAGTGATTTTAGTGGTTGAAGCAAATACACACACACACACACACACACACACACACACACACCCCACACACACACACACACACACACACACACAAGGCATGTGGAATGGCTTGCAGCATCAAAGACATTTTGTGTGTTATAAAAGTAAGAAACATCAATAGCTTTTAAAGGAAACCTAATAATACATACGGTATATCATCCAGACATTTTTAATTATTGACAAGCTAGTAATGTTTTTTCACATTTTAATATTAATTCTTTTCCAACAGACATCTCATTTAGTCATGAATGGGTTATGCATGATGCAAATTACATTACATTAGAAAAGGACACAGACCCTAGAAATTAATGGGATAAAGAACCTGGTGTGAGTGCTCAGATCTAATGCAGAGAGAAATACATTGACCTGGTTAGTGTGAGGAACCAACCTGAGAATGGGGAGATTGGAAAGACAAGTAAAAATGAAACTGTATGGACTGGTCTGTTTAATGACTCCTGGATGTGGTTAGATGATTAATTACTCTTTTAGATACTACAGCTCTGATAGACCCAGTATCTGAGCAACAAAGCAATGTTGGCTGCAAAAGGAAACTTCTCGTTTATCTGCCATTAAAGTAAGTTACATTACATTTATTTAGCATGTCTGATTATTTATAACAGCACATGATTATTAAGAATTTCACAATGTACTGTACATATTACAAAGAAATCACACTTGTTTTTACAGATAAGCTGATACTGATCAATTGGAATATGAACTGGAAAGAAGCTCTGAGATACTGCAGGAACTATCATTATGACCTGGTCTCACTCAGGAGATCCGTGTAAAGGAAGTGGCTCAAAATTTCTGCACTAATCACAGGTGTAGTTTTGCTTTTATCACACCTGCGCTCTGGGCTTCTGGAACTGGGTGACTGAAGAGATGATTTGCTATCAGGACTGGGAATGTGACAGGGTTCAAAGAGTGCAGCGATGAGTAGAGTACCAGTACAGTGCACTTTGAAGAAAAGCAGCAGTGGATCATCTTGCCCCAGAGCAACACACTCAACTTCATCTGCACTATGCAGTTAGTCAGTGTAGGGTTTTGTTTGTGATTTTATCAAAGTTATAGACTAAATTTAAAGCCTGTCTTCCATTCATGAAGTTTGAAGACAAGCTGGGGTTTACCTTACCTTATCCAACATTCATGAAATGCATAGACTATGCATTTTGCATATTAAATATGTTAAACAAACATAAAAAATGTGTTTTAAATATCGTGTTCATAATGATTTTTTACTTTTCAAGTAAATATTTAGTGCATGGCACATTATAAGCAATTATTAGCAATTACTAATAATATGTCTCTGTGTATTTTGGACAGTTTGGCTTTGGCATTCTCTCCCATCCTTTGAAACAAATGGTCTTTGACTAATTAGCTGGAGAATGCTGGTGGACTGCAGTTTTCAGGTCATGCAACAGATTTTTCACAGAGATGTGATTTTTCCCCCCCAGATTTTTTATCATTGTCATTTTAAATCAAGGTCAGTAAAGTTATCTTGTATGGTCTGATAAAAAAATGGAAATGGAATTGATAAAAATATAAAAATAAACAATTATACATTATGTCACGGCATGCGCCTGTGATGGGCATGCGCCCAAATTTAATAACTCGCTCACTCCGAAGCTCACAAGATAGGCGGCCTCCCCTTCTGCAGGTGTGCGAAGGGGCAGGGCCATGGAAATTGGCACGGCTGATCAATTTCTTCACACCTGCCTCAACATCATCATAATCATCAACAACAACAGTCTGTTGTTATGTTAAAACACGAAGGTCAGCTGTTTTGGAGAAGTTGTAAGAATAGTATTGTCAAATAAATTTGCAAAACCCATTAGGCACTACTTTTTGGTGACCAAAAACTCAAGAATAACTTTAATATAATAATAATAATAATAATAATACTTTTGGAAGGTTATAAATATTGCAGATGGCAAAAATAAAATACATAAATGCATAATAATAATAATAATAATAATAATAATAATAATAATAATAATATACTTTAAATGTCCTCAGATGTTAAAACACAATCTTCTAGTCACTAAGACAGAATGTCTAGCACATGGCCAACACTTAGCAAAGCACTTTCCCTGTCTCACTATCTGTCAGTTTAACTGTGCTGTTTCTTGAAACATGCCAGGCAGTTGCTCGTTGCTCCAAATTATTCATTCATTCAATTATTGATTCACTGCTGACATGAAGGTCATTGTTTCTTAGCCTTGATCTCCTGATGAAAGCCCTGGTTACATGGTTCAGCCTTCACAATTGGTGAGTGAACGCTTTTGAAATGTGCACATGATAAACTGAGACAGACAAATTGTCTGATTTTGTTTAAACCATGTTTAATTAATGCTAATTTCTTCTAGGTTTTTTCTTTCTTCTAAGTTTCTTCTATAATTTTTAAGACTTGTAGAACTGCAGGACATCTTCAGGTTTCAGGATCCATTTAAGACATCTTTATGAATAATTTCCTATAGTCTAAAGTCATAGGATTTTCAAAGACCTTCAAGCTGAAGGCTAGTCTGAGTGCCCGTTAAACACCACATGCCTGGACCTAAAACTGGAAGCCCTGAAGGGTAAATTGGTAAATGTCAGAATTGGCAAATTATTATTTAAAACTGCAGAAACAACAACACTTGAAACTGACCAGAGCACAGATTAGAACCGGTCACACCCAAATCAGGGTTTTACAAACTTGGACATTATTTTTCCATTGACATAGAGCCATAGTGAATCTAAAACACTGATCCATTTCTCCCCCTAAGGACATATCAAGACATATATTTTTGTTGTCTTAGAGGTTGAACAAAACTCAAGAGCTCTAAAAGGTTTCGAATATTACTGACATTTTGCAAATTGAACAATTCTGTCATGTGAGGAAGTCCAGTAAACAAAACTGCATACACATGCAACAAAGGTTTTTTTTTAAGCATGTTTTAGATCAGAAGAAACAAACAGATTGGAGGGTTCAATTCCCTGCCTCTGATCTGTGTGCATGAAGGTTGCATGTTTTCCTTGTGCTTGGTGGGTTTCTGGTGCATACAAATTTCTCAGGTGATAGAGCTTGTGCCAGGATTACCTGCCATGGAATGGCCAGGTATTTACACAACTACTTGATGGAGAGACCAAGCATCTGTACTAAATCGATTTGGTACTCTTTTACATCACAAAAGGACAAACTGATAATCAACCATTAGACACATTACCATGCTAACAAAAGACAGTATAATATTTAACCTTACTTGATATGAGGTATGGATCTGTTTGTCTTGTCGCTTTTAACCAATGTTGTTTTAGATTTTTCTCCTGGCAGTAAAAGTTTGTATGCCATAAAAATTAAAGCTGGAGTCATTGCTTAGGTGATTTTGGAACCCAACAAGACAGCAATATGACATTTTTGGGAGTTGATGCCTCCAAGAGTCCAGAGAACAGTGTGGCATAATCATGAGTCAGGATCTAAAATGCTCTATACAGTTACTGTTATTAAAAGTAATTATTCATAGTAGTAGTAGTTAATTGGACAAAAAAGCTTATGTTACTAAGAAACCAGAATGGTCAAACATTTCTTATTTTTAATGGAAAAAAAATGTACTGGTCGAGTGGAAAACTAGAGTGCTATCTATATAAATAAAATAAAGGTTTTGTCTGTACAGTACATTGGTCAGAACTCTCTCTTTCAGTGATATCTTCATGTTTCATACATTGGAGAACTCGAAACCAGTCTTAGAAAAATATCTGTCTGTCTGTCCTTATGTCTGTCCAGTAAGATTGCATCATAGCATCTAGCGGTTGTTTTTACTCATTTAGCACTTTTGCGCCACTCAATAGAACCAATCAATTAGGTACAATTGCTTCGAGGTGGGTGTGGTTAACATGTCACTCAACAGAGCCAATAAATATGATAGTTTACCGTGTATTTACACAGTATGCGGAAGAAACATAAATGACCATTATGCATCTAAAAGCTGCTACAACCCTAAATACACAGACACATGCAACTAAAAAAAATCTACTTTAAAATAAGTTACAGTACTAATAAGCTCCTTGCTCAATGTAAACAAACACCTGCACCAATAGATATTAATTAGAAAAGTTTGAATTTTTTTCTAAATTTTTTCTAAATGGTATAAGTGAATTTTAACGTGCCAGAATTCTTTTAAGACAAACTTCATCTTCATCCAATCTACTTTTTTTGAATTTCTCATCTGTAATTCACTCTCTCATTACCAAACACAGAATGTATTTCCCTGATGACAAAATCAGAACAACTTAGCGTAAACAAGGTGTAAGATACTCAACCTTACAAAGTTTTTTTTTATTTGTATTAATATTTTAGAGGGTGGCACGGTAGTGTAGTGTTTAGCACTGTCGCCTTGCACCTTCAGGGTCCGGGTTCAATTCCCGGCCAGGCTCAATTCCCATCTTGGTGTCCATGGAATTTGCATGTTCTCTCCGTGCTTAGTGGGTTTCCTCCGGGTACTCCGGTTTCCTCCCACAGTCCAAAGATGTGCAGGTTAGGCTAACTGGCGTTCCCAAATTGCCTGTAGTGTGTGAATGGGTGTGTGAGTGTATGTATGTGTGTGTGCCCTGCGATGGATTGGCACCCTGTCCAGGTTGTACCCTGCCTCGTGCCCTAAGCCTCTTGGGATAGGCTCCAGGTTCCTGAGAACCTGAATACAGAATAAAGCGGTATGGAAGATGAGTAAAAGTGAGTAATATGTTAGATAGATACGTAGTTCATGTAGAAATAATATCACTGATTACATTAAAGCTGATTATCTTATTTTTAGCTTTAAACTTTTAACTATTTCTAAAATACTATTTACCTGTCAGCAGTGGGTACTTGCAATAGTTATAAATAATACTATCACACAGGCCCTTTAATGATATCTAGCTAACTAAAGCTTTTATTTTTAATAAAATTCATCCAGCATTTTTGCACTATGAATAACTTACTGTAACTGTGTATATAAACAAAGAACAACTGTCTCTAACTACTGATTCTTCAATTCTTATTTTAACCATACATAGCTTTGCATATGGACTCACCCCATTGAATGTTTCTACATTTTATAATTATAAAAGGAAATGGGTTCAACTGGGATTATATTGTGATCTTGAATTTGCAATATTGAAATTACAGTGCAACTTAAGTCTAATTTGCATACCTCCTTACAAATACACAATGTGGTGGATGCATATGTATTGTTCTGAAACCTCAAAATTCAATTTGGTACAACCAGAAGTCACAAAAATTAGTTGAAAGGAGACAAACTGAGTAGTGCAATTAAAGCGTCACATTACAGTTTCATGGTACAGTTACATTTGTTTAAGAACAGCATGAAGAAGTTATTGAAACAGGTCCAGGACAAAAGTCTGGAAATTCGGGGGCTTATGCAAAGTACAGTGTGTGGCGTTTATATGAAATGGATTGTTCAGCCTGAAAACACAGGATAATCTCCATGTCTCCATAAAATTGTATCCAAATTAATTTTGTTGAACTCGTGGACAAGCGTAATACTTTACAGCAAGGGTGGGCAGATTCACAAAAAATGAACATGTGTATAAGAGTCCTCTTCAGAAGCAGGACCATTTCTGACCATGCTACATTACCTGCAGAGTGAATTTTAAGACTTGTGGGAAGGAGACAACTGGCCAGGTCGCTCCATTAAACCCAGCATCTGTTCAACACAAATTGCACCAGTGCTTCAGCAGCAGGTTAAATCACTCACTTTGCAGCATGGAGGTATGCTGGGAGCTTTCCAAAAGTGTAGAAAACAGGATCATATTTAAAATGCATATAGTTTGTAGCTATTGAGGCAGTTTTGTCAGGATCAATGGATCATAACATAACACCACATAGGACATTAAGTTTAAATGGTGATACATTTTCTATAATATCACAGCTCATAGACATAGTATGAAGATAGTAATTGTTTCTATTCTCTTTGGTATGATGGACAGAACTCTTACTTTAAAACATATGAAAGGATTCTCCAATGCCAAAGCTTTGTAACAGTCAGACATAAGGATAGGCTTAAATTTGGTCAACATCTTCAGGATTTTCTCAGGGGTTCTCAGAAAAGATCTTTTTTTTTTATCCTACTACCTGCTAATTTCAAGAGAGAAGGGACAAATTACATACAGTTAGAACAGGCACTGACTTTTTTTCCCAAATGCTGATGTTATTTAACAAATGAAAACTAGTAATAGCTTTCGTATAAAATAAATGAATACTGTTATAGGAAAATCATCAACATTGGATGTTATAAAGTATTTTTTTTATTAAACCAGTTTGTTAAAGAAGGCAGAAGCAACCTACAAGAAACACTGCTGATATTTGAACTTTATGGCCACACCAAGACACCCATCCTTTCCACACTCCTTCAGAAGCCCATCTCTTCATGGTTATAAATTACAAAGGTAATGACACTAACATCTGCACTAGCACACTTTAAACAGCCATATATCATGTCAGAAAAGCTGATCCTAGCCGTTAGACAAAGACTTTGCATCAGTGCTTGATGTGTGTGGTGGGAACGGTCTGGAGGCTGGGCAAGGGAAACATAATAATAAAAATCATCAAACAAAAAATATGCAAGGACACGAACACGGCACCTACTGTAATTAACATTAAAAATTGGGGAGCGTTAGGAGGAGTTTAGTGTATTTTACAAAACCACAGTGACTGATCAAGTTTGTAGCTAAGCCAACAAGGAAGGTAGTGTGACCCAGTAAATTATGGATTAAATAATCTATTTGTTTTTAGGTCTTCCTGGCTACAAAAATACCATGATATAATTTAATAGCTTTAGTTACCGTAGCTAGGTGGTGGGTTCGCAAAATGTCACTTCAACAGTTGCTGGGAAACTAACATGTGAGGACATTTGCTGATGAGAAAGTTTCCCAGAGTAGGCACACCAGCTCCACACAGTGACACTCAACTCTCCTGCTTCTAAAAAAAGCACATCACAGCAAAGAAAAAATGGTGATCATTGATTTATTTCAATTGTGATTTTATTATTCAATTCAATTCAATTCAATTTTATTTGTATAGCGCTTTTAACAATTGGCATTGTCCCAAAGCAGCTTT
>JAOVVB010000028.1:1582093-1602057 GCA_028570985.1 Heterobranchus longifilis | reverse complement strand
ATAACTAAAAGGGAGAGCCAGAAGGAAACACAAACATGAGGGCTTCCTGAGATGTAAAGCAAACAATCACCTCACCGGGATGCAGGGATCCCTATACAGGGATGTGGACATAACTCGCAGCCGATTTCCTGTAATGTGCAAGTGGTGTCGATAATGACTGTGTGTACAGTTCCCGCAGATACAGTTTTTCTACAAATAGACAACAAGTTAGTTTGCTCTTGAATTTCAGAAATCATGCATTAAACTCGCTGAATATTCACATGCACGACTGCTGTGGGCTCTGAGCCACCTCGGCTAGGATCGCCATTCACAGATGTATGGTCTTCTTTAAAACATTAACACATTAGAACTTTGCATTCAAGTCTTTTACTAAGGTGAGTCTCATGCGCTGAATCTCTGTGCTTGCAGTGTTCTGTAAATGTCGCTCACTTTTACACGTTTATTCACCAGAACGTTCATCACAGGTTCTGGTGCCATGAACGTATAATCAGTGCCTGCACTTTGCCACATTGCTGACACCTGCTTATTGTAAGCATATCAAATTGTGGTGACTACATGATAACTGATGAATTAAGTATTATTTTATTATAGAAATAATAGTTATTTTAAAGAAGGCACCAGTCCAGTTTTGAATGAGATGCCATTTGTTCATCATTGCAACACGATGATAAGAAACTGCAATAACCTGTCAACTGTAACTATATGTTTGATCAGTATTAATGACAGTAAATAAACATGCATAAAATGCAAGCTCAATTTATGTTAAAATGTTATTTTCATTAGTATATATTCATCATTTCAACTACATTTTATTGAGACCTTTTTTTTTTAACTCTAATCATGAAATAAATCAACATTTTGTAAAGTATTTAATTGTGGGAAATATTTATGGTAAATTTACATCATCACATGGTCATACTACAGCTTTTGGGTTGTAATAAGAAACGTTCAGGAGCTTTGCAGCTTTATAATGTCTTAGGTGTACACAAGCTTTATGGACATAGCGTTTAATGTCTTAAAGTTGTAATACAGGAGCTGTGTAAATGCTTACATGTAACAGATTTTACATAATGTATATATATATACACACACATCACTATACAGTAATGCTTTGTATTTTTGCCCCCTCACCACTGTCTGTGCAGTGTTTGTTTGGTTTCCGTCTGGTTCTCCAAGTTATTTTCATGGTTCCAGGACAGGGTCACTTGATATACAGAATTGACCACTTAAAATTGACCATTAAAAATTGACCATTAAAAGAATGAATAAATAAATAAAAGAGTGAACAATAAATGTTTCCTTTAACTTTTGTGTTCTCTATGACTTTTAGGTTAATTTTTGTTCCAAAATTTATGTTCGCAGTTTCCCTTTGTTACATGATGTTAAATCTGTTACTGTTCTTCTTTTAACTGATAGCTTACACTTATCAGATGGTGTGCTGCTCTCTCTCTCTCTAGGACGTCGGCTTCTTGGGTAGACTTGGCCGGGTCTTTGTCTTTTCTTGAGCTTTTTCTTTGTGTTTGGCCCTAATACTGGAGCGACGTGTTCTCTACCTGGTGCTACCTAATGTTTGCATGTCACGTGCCGGTTCCCAGAGCCCTAAATAGATGCACTTACTGGTGTAGCACATCTCCGCTGATTGCCTTCACCGTGGCGTCACCTAGCAACTGCGCATTAGGGTGACTGCGGATCTGCCGGTTCATAACTCTACAGCATAACCACCTGCAAATCTGCCTGTTCTGACCAGTGCAGAATATCAACCCGCATATCTGCCCCCCACGAGACCTGCATGGTTACATAGTTTTCATGTTAATGTTTTATAATGTTATAACTTCACTTTGTAAAAACTGCACTTGCATCCAGCCTCAACATTGTTCTTGACAGAAGATCGTTCAGGAAGCACTCCGATCATGTGCAATGTTTTTTTTGGATACCTGGGCTGTGAAGGCTTATTGTTTATAGAATTTGGAACCATACTGCAAACCATATGCAAAACATGAAACATGACCATTTCCTTAGAATCGCCTACCCACCATCACACAGTGTCCTTTTATAAAAGTGTTTTTGAGCCCCAGGCATGGAAACTGAACTGTACTGAACTTCAGATGATGTCACTTTTTAGATTTACGAGTAGGTGGAGATGAGGAGAGAAAGGTAGGGCAGAAAGGACAAAGATAAAAGCAGAGGACAGAAAGTACAGACACAGACAGCAAGAAAAGGCATTTGGAAATAGAAACAGAAATAATAATACTAATCACTCACTCATCATCTATACTGCTTTATCCTGTATGGGTCACAGGGGGCCTGTAGCCTCTCCCAAGAGACTTAAAAATCATTGCAGAGCACACACACTAATTCACACACAATGGCATTTACCCTAATTTGCAGGTCTTTGAAATATGGGAGAAAACCGGAGTACCCAGAGAAAACCCACCAAGCACATAGAGTACTTGCAAACTCCATGAACACAGAGACAGGAATTGAACCTGGCCGGGAATTGAACCCGGACACTGGAGGTGCAGGGCGATAGTGCTAACCACTACACCACCATGCCAACTAATACTACAGTACCACTACTACTACAACTAATAATAATAATAAGTGAAATGCTGGGCAAACCTTGATGTGCAATTGTAGTAGTATTAAATGGTTGAAAACAAGTTATGCAGGATTCATTTTTTTTAAAGTTTTAAAAACAGATTTTTTTTTTTTTTACTTGCATGCATACAGTATGTTTAAACCCTTTAATAGACATACAGTACTGTAGTGTGTTTACAACTCGGAATAAAGTAACTGTTTAAGGTAGATGCTGAAATGCAGATATTGTAGAAGGTAATACAAAGAAAAAAATGAAAAATAGATTTAAAAAATAGAAATAGAAAAAATAATTTTTAATATTGTAGCTTGGATAAAGTTAAATGAAGTGCTTTAAAACAATGTTTATTATATAATTAAAACTTAGGATCATGAAGAAAATGTATTAATAACCATTTTTTGTCAAAATTAAAGATTTAAAACATTTCAGGTACTGCACTCCGTAGGAATAAGTGAGCAGTGAACCAACTGAGGAATTTGTTCATGCAATTAAATTTTTCACAATAAAATGATTAATTTTATTTGTCTGAATTTATGAATTTGTGATTTTTTTTAAATAATAAAACAATTTAAAAATTACTAAAAGAGGGAAAAATGCAGGTTTTATAGAATAAAATCAAATTTTTCTCAATCTGTTAGCATGGTTTATTTGATTATTTTAAAGTATTTATGGCAACATTATGAAACCTGAATAGTGGTAAATGATGGTAATTTTGTGAATGGAATAAATGTGCGTCAGCACTGGTCCTAGTGTTGTCTGACATCCACAGATCACATGGACATTTTAATGTCTTACATTTCCTCATCACTACCAAAACTTATTGCATGCCTACAGTATATATCCCTATACAGTAATGCCAACTAGTGTTGTTCAGTGTTTAATTTGTAATGTATAATTTCTATTTTGTATGCATATGCTTTTTTCACAAAAGAAATGCATCAGAAAGACATTTCTATAATATTGTTTTACCAAATAAATGTATGTTTATAGAGAGTCCTGATAAAGACTCAGACTGAATCCTGGCGTGAGGCTCAGTGAATTACTGCAAAGAAAAATACACTGATTTTGCTTGTGTTACTGTGTTTGGGTCTGTCGGACCCATTTTCACGTTTTATCAAAAGAAAAATTGTACAAATAATTATTTTTTCGAACTCAGACTCATTGGCCTTGGCTCATTTTCTGTGAAGAGCATATATCAGAAAACATTTTCAATGGCCACACCCTGTACACCCCCCCTACACATTTATATTACATAGAGGATTTTCCGGTCCACTGGACCCGGAGATAATAAAAGTGTGAAAATCGTAGGTCCGGTGTACCCTCTGTCTTGTGGGAACCATTGCATTTTTCATATCCCAAATTGGGGACCGGACACAATAAATATAGCTTTGTGGTTCCTTATCACAACTTATCAAGATGGCTGAAAGATTCTCTGTTCAGAAGACATTGCAATTGAATTTGAAAAAGAGAGATGCTTTTGATGATGACGTAGAAGAAGAGGATCACATTTCTGAACATTCAGAGTCTGACAGTGACTTTACGGAAATGGTTGAGACTGAGCATCAGATAGTTCCAAAATGAAGACAAGGCGCAGAACCAGCCTGTCAGCAGCCCGCTCCAGAAACAGAAGCCCGTCAGCAGCTAGCAAGTGCAAAAAATATGGATGTCAAAAAATTGTGAAATTGAATGGTCTTCTTGCCCAAAAAATGAGCCACCCCGCATGGCTGCCAATGTGATAAAAATGCAACCAGGGCCAACAAAGATGGCAGTTTCTCATGTGCAGGACTCCAAGTCGTCTTTTGAGTTTTTCGTCCCAGATGCAATCCAGAAAATGACCACATACAAGTAAACATCTGTTAAGTATTTTAACCTAAAATTGATTGATTGTGTTGAATTAAAAACTACAAAATGCAGCGGGTCCACCAGACCCGAAACACTGGCTGAGTAACAAAAATATAAAACACCACACAACTACGTGTCTGCTTGTGTTACTTATTAACCAGACTCTGACCTCTCAGAAGACACTACAGGAACCATGACCTGGTCTCAGTGTGTACTGAGGGCTGAGGGGATCAGCTCATACCGTGTTACCCCGGGTTTAATTGAAGATGTGAAAAATGTCTGATTAATAGTTTGAGCTACTTTTGGTTATGGATGGATGGATGGATCCAAGTTAGATTTTCTTTCATTTTAAACACTACCTCCACATGTTGTGTGGGTTTAACTCTTTTTTTAAATTTACTTTCTTTTTAAAATTTAGAAATTTACTTAAGCAAGACTTAAAGAAAAATCTGGATAGTGATATTCAATCTATTATAAAGAAAAGGTCAAAGACAAAACCCGAAGAGGAAGACCAAGCTGTGATTAGAGGTTTCTCAGAGGTTCTTTTATGAGAGACTTGAAGATGTTCAGGACCTGGCTCACTATCTTGCAGCTTTACTGTATTTGATAGGATACCAAGTTGATCCTTGCACAGTTAGAAGAAGGTTGCTCATTATTTATTTTTGGGAGTGTTAAGAGCACATTGTAAATGAACACCAAGGAAACACACTACTAATCTCACCCCCTTTTATTTGATTACTCCTTTTTTGATATGTTCCTGCTCCGACCTAGACAGGGTCATAACATAATACACCAGAAGATTACTCAAGAAATCTTAGGGACGGTCTTACCAAAAGGATGGAAAAAAGTGTAAGATAGATCACACTAAACACTGACCTTTTCTTGTAAATGCTCATATTTCATGTGTTATATCTTAATAAAGAAACTAAGAAATAAATATGTAATGTCCTTACAAACTTGCTAAAAACAGCATAGACATTTGCACAATACTGTATAGTCTACAATATACAGTAATATAAAACTTATGCAATATTCCTATGCAACTAGTTTTAATATCATGACATGATATAAGTAAAACTCTAAGTAAATAACTATTTTTTAACCCTCTGTGACCACAATGTTTTCTCTAATGAGATTAGGGATAGTCTATGTCAGCTCTAGTGACGTTTGAAATATTTCTTATTTTTCCTGTTATGTTTAGGAAAATGAATCTGGAGGCTAAAGAGGAAGTCAACAGTCTTATTTCCATAATTCCTAGACAGTGATGAGACACTGTGAACCCACAAAGATCTGATAAAAGGGTAATGTTATGCTGTGTTTGCACAGAGAGTGATGCTACTTCTAGACATTTTTTTTTTCTTTTAAATACACCTGTTTCTTTTCTTTAAATAACAAAACTGTGTGCGATGTGAAGACATTGAAAGCAGTAAAAATCGTAGCAAGATATAAGACGTCTTTCTTAGTTGTGTGTGTTTATACTCAGTAAAAGGTTTACTAGGGGCTTCTTACTGTATCTATGGACGACCATGAAAGGTTGAATGGGAACGAAGGTCATAAACCTTGTCAGAAATTTGATACATAGATACAAAAATATGATAAGGCTTTGCAATGAGACACAGACGCATGAGGGTTTAAATGGACAAGGAAACAATTACATCCTCTTGAGACAAGACTAGAATCATTAAAAAAAAATCCCAAAATAAGCTCAACAAACATTCCCAGTTGCCTTGCTGTCATTAATAAAAGAATCAAGCATCCAAGAAATTAATGACAGGCATCAGGTGCTGTGAAGACATTTAAGTACATCCTTTTGCTGTGTGTGTGCTTCAACATGGTCAGGCACTGGATTAATACACCAAGTCCCTTTTAGGTTCCGTTATTGAATTTGCCTTCTGCAACTACACTAGCATTATGATGATTTGCATGGCGCTAGTCTCCTGGGAATGCAGAGTTAAATCGTGCTTGTTCTACTGAAAATGAGTGATTACCTTGTTGCTGCTCTGCTAAGATTAGCCTCATTGGAGTGCCACTTCATGCTTGGTTCCCACTGTGCCTAAGCTGCAGCTAATTAGCATGCTATCGTTTCGAAATAAAGCCAACAAACATTTCCATTAGTCACGGTGTCATTAGCAAAACAATTAGGCATCCAGGGCACTGATAAGACGCATCAGGTTCTATAAAGACCCAGTCGAGGACAGCGTACCACTGCAACTGTGTTTTTGTATGTGCGGGGGCTTCTTCTCTTCCCTTTCTGCAATTAAGGCCTGTTTCTGACCCTTACCTCCTGTTAACCTTTCTCCTTTGTCATCATCAGTTTCAAAGTTGACACATTAAAACTGTAATTTCCATGTTAGGTCTCCATAATCCTCCTGATTTGATCAAACACAAAGCACAATCTGCTCTCTCTCACTTTCTCTCTCTCTCTCTCTCTCTCTCTCTCTACAGCTCTCTGTAATGTCAATGCACTTCTCCTCAACCTGAAATTCAGGAGTGTAATTTAGCTGGAAGCACTCGACTGTTCTCTCATCTCCTCTTCATCCTCTTCACATTTCTCTTTCTGTGGATGGACAATGTGAGTAACGAGACGGAACAAAGGAACGGTAAGAATGTGAGAGAAGGTGATAATCACTGCCATGGGCTAATAAAGCTGTCTTGTTAGCCTGCTATGTCCTTTGAGAAGAAAAGAGGGCAGGCTGGGCACCAGAATTAACACTATTTAGCGGAAATCAGTACTTTGTTACTGATTTAGACTTCATTTAGATGCGACTAATCTGAATGCAGCTTATAGAAAAGGCTCCCATTTAGATTCTGGTCTATTTAGCTGTCTTTGAATGGATGAGCAAATTTATGACCGGATTTATGTGTCTGACATAGTAAGATAAGATTGTCTGCAGAAGTACTTTACTTTGATACACTAGGCCATTGCCATTTTAGCACCACCAATATTTTGGATAGCAAAGCATAGAGGAGCCGCAAGATATAACTTGGCTTGAGGAGAATTATTATCTACCTTCTAGGTCGAGCCATTGCCATAAAAAGCTACCATGTCTAAAGTTGGGTGGGGATTGTTCTAATTGCTCTTCTCATCTCATGCTCTGTCTTTTCAGCAGATAGTGACATTCCCCAAGGTGCACTTTGAGGCACTCCCAGTCGTGTCAACTCACCTCCTTTGATTCCTCACAGGTGACCACTGCTACAGACCTCACCACTAACTGTTCAACACTGGTGGAGAACATGAGCAGCAGGCTCAGAAGTGAAACCCAGTGGATCAGTGTGGCTAACACCTGATGATGAGCAGACAACTAGGCATGAAGAATATCCCTGGAGGGGTGCACTAACTACATTGGCAACCATGCAATGGGGTATCCTCAATAGAATTCCAGTAGCAGGTCTCACTGATAGAGGAAGTAATTTAATATTTCTTTACTCAGTTTTTGCCCTGGGGCATGCGGCCATGTAGGTTACTCCCCATCACCTGAGTGCAGGGAGATCTTTGGAAGGTCTCCACTATTTGCATCCATGAGAGTGACCCATAAGGGCTACTGGTCTATAGGAATTTGTGCAGTTGTGTCACATTGCACTTGATTTTTGTTCATATGGCCAGCTTGTCAGTTATACTTACACCAGATTACCATCAAGTACCTAATCCTTGTGTCGAGTTTTGTAAAGTCAGCTCAATCCAAGCTATTAATTGTCTAGACAGCCAATTTAAACTACGTTATATGTCGAAGACTGTGATTTTAACTAATGTGTAATATGACATGTGTAATATGACAGAGTTACTATTCCATCCCCTATTAAACTGTAGGCATGAAATATAAAGTAGATGTGATTTTAGTCTGTGCTCTGCTAAGATCAGTGACAAACAGCTGTTTGGTTGATGTTAAGCTGGATTCAGATCTAAATATCTACTTCCAAGAAATAGCCTACTAGATTTTAAGCTCTTATGATGTATTAACTCGCCAGCAGCTGATATGATTTTATTATGCTTAGCCTTATCTACTATTTACTATGTTTCTAAAATAATCCTGCTATTTATCCTGCTGTTTGTTTTTACATCTAAATTTGGCAAACAAACCAGCAGATAGACCAGAGCATCTCACATGTCTTAGTAAATGCTTGGTCCTGGACTTTCCCTTAGCCATTATGTTCAAATTTCTCAGACTATGCACATTGGAGAGACTGCCACATTCTATTAATTCAGATCCATTCCACAAATGTGTCTATATGTTATAAACCTCTTTCCTTTTCCTGCTGTTAAAAAGTAAGAGAAGTTTGTCGTAGAGCAGGGGTGTCAAACAGGATCCAAAAAGGGCCATGTGCGTGCTGGCAAGAAGCAGAAGCTTTCTGCATCCAGTTTGACACCTCACCTTAGAGGGTCAAACAAAATCACTGGCATAAATTCATAAGAGCACAATGTTGAGCACTTAGAATTTTGCAGTTCACCACTCAGTAAGTCTCTGGCAAAAACTGTAAGCCTATAATATTAAATGTTTTTTTGGCTGCTCCCATCAAGGGGTCGCCATAGCAGACCATCCTATCCACGCACAAATTTGGCACAGGTTTTACGCTGGATGCTCTGCCTGACGAAACCCTCATATTTTATGCATGCAGTGGCTATGTAGTATGGGGGCATGACAACCACTGCCAGCAGGGCTCAAACCCACATCCTTAGATCCCCAAACCAAGAATCTAGCCACCACTCCTCGAAAACTGTAAGCCTGATGTCTATTTTTATCTTGCACTGGACCTTCAATATGACCATGTCCACAAAGTGGCATCACTAATAATGACACTTGCATGAGTTCTATACTGATGGATGTAATGCCAGACCTCCCTGTGCTGGGACTGTCTAGAGTTACTTGCTGTCCTTGTCTAAGCAAATCAGCTGGGAGATAAACTTTGAAACAAAAAAATCACAACCTCAAGCACTGCTGAGGCCAGGTGCTGGAGATTGAAGGCACAACACAGCACGCCAAACAGCCAAATACCTAAGATAGTTCTTTAGACGTCATTTAAAGATTTCCTGTGTCTTGTTTTATGGAAATCTAGATGAACTTCATTCCACCACCTAGGTGCCAGAACAGAAAGCTGTTTAGATGAAGGTCTTCCTTGATTCCTGAGGGACCAGTCGAGCAGTGCTGGAGGATTGGAAGGAACATGGAGAAGTAAAGAACTCCATCATGTCTACAATTAACATTGTTTTAAAATAAAGATAAAACATCATAAGTGCTTGGTGGTGTTATTTACTTCACATAAACTGGAACTTTGGTCAAGCTGCAGGCTTTGGCTTTAAAAAAAAGCTGATATTTAATCGTTCATGCTTAAAATATGGTTGAATTTATAACACAGGTTAGCCTGGAGTGTGAGTGTTAATCTTCAGAATATGTTTCGTCACATCAGCAGAGAGAAAAGAGCATCTGGAAGATCACAATAATTAACCACAGGCAATGTGAAATAAACACACTGAATGTTCTGGCACCAGATGGTTCTGGGTATTAGGAGTGGCGATGCAGTTTCAATGATGGGTAACGGTCTTAATAAAGCATGAGGAAGGAATTATTGTCATTTGGGGTTTATTTGTTTTTGAAATGGGGTGTTTCCTAGTGGTATTTTAATTACAATCATGAATTTGCACTGATCTAATAATTAATAAATGGCTATGAACATAAAGAGGTCTGATCTTTGAGATTTCCTCTTTTCCTCTTGGGTACATTTTGGTTATTACCAAACCATCCCTGTGCTTTGGTGGTTATATTCCTGGTTATATTTATTTATTTATTTTTCATGGGTGGAGATCAATATTGGATAAAATACAGGTGTGTTCCACTACGAACTCTGAAACATATAGATCTGTAGTGATAGATTGCTCAGCCTTGAATACAAGTCAAGGACAGGACAAGTGCTGCAGGGTTTCTACCGGTTCAGATCCAGTTCTATTGTAGTCTTTGTTAAACTGCTTATAGTCGGAAGTGTCAGAAAGGGGCGTGTTAATGATCCTTTCTCCCTTCCTACTATCTCCTCTGTGCATCAGAGTCATTCTTCTTCCTGTTCATCCTCTGTAGGTCACTGGTTTTTTATCTTTGGTAGACTGATTTCTCACCATTTATGTTAATAGTGGATTAAAATGCAATTAACACAACCTTTTTAAGAGAAGATTAAGATTTAGGGTTTGGGATTAGATTGGCCATTAAACATACTGATTGATTTCAAGGATATTTGTGATGCTAAAGGTTATCACACACATTTGCACATGTATCACTGACTTCAGCTCTTTGAGCAACAAAGTCAACTGATGCTAATTAAAAATAAATAAGAATGGAGAATAGTGTTGGATGGTAAAACATTTATTAGAGTCGTACATTGTTTAGTATTTGTGCATGCAAAGATTTTTGCCGAAAGAGTCTATTATGTTTACAGATCTCTTCTGTGCTGTGTATATGAGTTTGTATAGAATCATTGTATATCTAATCTGATACAAAGTCTGCAATGTTTAACCATCTCCAAACAAAACAGAGCAAAACAAAAACACATGTTAATATTCAATACTGATTGTTAGGCAAAGGGCAAGAAACATTGATTAGGTATTTATACTGACCTTGATATATATAAATATATAAACTCTAAAACTTTAATTACTGTACTCTTGTAATAACATCAATTGTCTGTAAATACCTGAATAAAAATACACACAAATACAGCCAAATGTTTCCTAATCAATTATTTGAAAAGAAGCAATGGTCAATACAGTGTATTTCTATATTTTCTGCACCCTTATTGGAAATCTAGCTTAGCAAATATTTAAAAAAAAAAAAAATTATCGACTATAAAATATGTTTTATAAAAGAAATATGCCCTGCCAATTTAATTTCTCTACAATAAAATTAGTTTTGAATACTTTAGTGTATGTCTGTTAATCTGTGTTACAACATATAATGTACTGTATGACATAATATACAAAATCAAATAATATAATATAATATATGAAATTAAACATAGAACTTTTAGTAATTTTGCTTCACATTAAAATTGTGGGAGAGTTTGCACTGGAGTGTAAGCTGACATAACCACAAACATTGACCCAAGTCTCTAAAGTTTTTTTTTTTCTAAAGAATTGCATAAACTTGAGTTCACATAAAGCATGGCATGTTGTTACATCCACACACTAACACAAATCCCAGCCCTTAGCAATAACTAGTCAGGAAATGTACAGTATATGTGTAAAATATGATAAATAGATAGGCTCAGTGCCAGCAGTAGCGAGAGAAATATGATAACTAGGATAATTATACTGTCTCTACATGGTGTTAATGCATGACTACTACGGAGAGAGAGAGACAAAAGAACTCTCACTTCGTCTTTATTCTGCTCACTCGCCCGGATTAATTTAATTCTGTTCCTCTCTGATATACAATGATGATAATATTTGTATGCCATGTCCTACACCCAAAGCTCATTTTCCTTTCAGCATGTCAAATGAAATTCTTTAACACACCTATTATTGGCCAACTGTGGATGCCTTGATTTCTCACTGGATGGCAAGTACAAAGAGTCTTACGTTTAATCCTGAATGTTAAGGAGCTCATTCTGACACCTTACTCTTATCCACTTGTAGAGTTCTAACACATCTTCATCTTCTACTAAAATGACTTTTCTTTTTTTTCTCTGAAAATGTTATTCATAATTTTCATATGGGAAGAGAAGTGGAGGTGGAAAAAAACATAAATGAAAAAGAAAAACCCTCCATCAAATTGAATGTAGTTGCACAGTAAAACATCATTCTTTGTTTTAAATGAGTTTTGTTGTACATGCAAGTATTTCCTTTAGATTTATTGAATATACATACTGTATTTACAGGCCAACCTGGCACTTGGGATGAAAAGTCCCATAAATGAAGGGTAAGGGTTAAGGTTAGGCATTGACATTTACAAAAGATTTTAAGCACGGTACAGTGATGAGACTCTTAAACTCTTAAACGCTATAAAAACATTTGAATGGTGCAAACGTTTTAAAGAATTTTATCTCTCCATGTCTATGGATATACTGTATAATACTGTATGTATAATATATACTCTATACATATATGGTATACAGATAATTTTTGGCCAACTTGCGATGAAGGAGAGATGCATCTGTCTGTGGGAACTGTACACACAATCATTCACCAACACCACTTGCAAGCCATTTCAACATGTATAAGCCATTAAAGGAGTTGCTGGGAGGCTGGCGTTTCAGATGTGTTGCAGGCAGTCCTATCATGGCTCCGGCATACTGAGACAACTTTCTACCTTAATGGTATCCAAGCACTAGTGAAACACTGGGATAAGTGCATTAGTGTAGAAGGAGATTATATAGAGAAATATAAAAAAATGTTTTTACTCCCATAACTGTGTTCTGTTATTTTGCACAATCAAAAATCCTGCTTTGACTTTAACACCCCTTGCATACTGTATATCCTGACTATACAGTTTCCTGTTTAGGGCAAGTAAATATAGATCACAAATCAAAGTTAGCTAAAAGCTAAATTGTTGCTGATGGCATTCATGTTTTTTCTCTACTTTGTAGAATAAATACTTGAAGATTAAAAATGACAAAATTCCATGTGTTTTTGACTTCCCACTTCCCAGTTAAGTCAAAAACAACATTTCTTAAGTGACTGGATGATCACAGTTGATTTACTTTTAAATATGTTTTTCTATGTACACAAAGACCATCCGGAAATAGGTTTCTTTTTTACAGTATGATAATCAAACCTTTAGTTTTTCCCCCATTGCTGACTGTTTCATTGCAAACAAAAAATCCTTTAAATAGCATTTTTTTCAGGCCCTGTGCCTCTTTCTATTTTGTGAAAGAAGCTGTCCCTCTTAAAATGAAACTGAAGAATAGAGCCATTGTGCTCCATAGTCCTGTTCTGCTACACTCCAATAATCATAGCTAAGAGGAACTAGATTGAAAAAGAGAAAATGGACAATAAATGTCCCTGTCTGGATGTGTTGCTGCTTCAGAATAAATTTGGTTTGGGAATGAGAATGTAGTGGATGCAAAGCAGCATATAGCAACACTTTCTTCTTCTGGAGCTGTCAGGTAGAAAGAGTTTGCTTTTTGAAGTCAGTTCTAAAATTAACTTCAGTTATCCTTTTTCTTTTAAGTAGGATGAGTGAAGTTTATAAAATAGTTTCACAATTTTATGGCATTTGATTGCTGATTTATTCCATAATGTCCCTGAAACATAACTATGTAAAAGTATAACAGGGAGGTATGGTGGTTAAGCAGGTAGCGGCACCACATCGTTGTGAACCCCAGGGTACAATCCTAAGCTCAGGTTCCTTTTCGCCTGCTCTCCATATTTTTATTTTGTATTTTTTTTTTTTTTTATGGGTTCTTAGGTTTCCACCCTCAAGACAAAAACATGGCTTTGGATTCATAAAGATCCAGATCAGACTCAAGATTACGGTACAAGTAATTTGTGTATTTTACATTTAGTGCATTTTTTCACTAAATGGAATGTTCAGGAATAAATAAATAAATATGTTAACACAGAATTAACTTGGCATTACTGGCCATATTTCTAGTGTTTGCAAGACTAAAGGCTAGCTTACGAGACAAGGTAGTCAATGTACTGTTTATTTAATTAGCCCTGAGGAAGGCATTGATATTAGTGGCTTAGGCATTGAGCACATTATGGATTTCTAATAATTTTCTCGGAAACCACGGAGAGTAATATTAGCTTAATCAGGTATTATTGTATTCACTGTGTCTATTGATCCACTGAGTGCATCCAGAATGAATCCATTTTAAATCGCACTCATACAAAAAAGAGAGAGAAAGATGGCAGAGATCCAGAGAAGGGCTACAAAAAGGACAGTAATTAAAAAAAAAAGATGCACACAAGTTCTCATTTTCAACTTGGCGACTAAAAGCCAGAAATGATTTAAAATGTTGTTGGGTTTTTTTTTTTTTTGCTTTTTTTTGTCACAAAGAGCTTCGAGGTTGTCTGTGTAGCTCCTGATCTGTTGCATTTTGGGTTCATAAGTTCCTAAAATGGGTTTAAAGACAAGCCTTGCTGTTTTCATTTTATTTTTTGCTGTTTTTATGGAACAGATTTAAAATTACATGGAGATACTCAAAATGAATGAAGATGATCTGTTACCAATCAGATTAAGATCAGAATCTGCATGTATTAAATTAGATGGTAAGAAAAGATTTTGGATTTCTGATTTGAATTATTTGAATCCACAATAAAGTAAAATCAAGTATTTCTCATAGAAAAGTATTGCATTAACACATGTTAGCTATACACATGTTCATTCTCTTTGTGCGTATTGGAACAAAACAAAAAAAGGGAGGAAAACAAGCTAATTTGACATATTGTCACACAAAACTCCATTCTCTCTTTTTTACTGTATTTGCTTTCAGGTGTGATTTTTATATTGCCCAAACCTGTTACTTGTCCCAGGTGAGTTTGTTTAAAACAATCTTATTTATCCACAATTTTGAAAGGGTGCCAATAATTTTGTCCAGACCATTTTTGGAATTTTGTGTGATATTATGTCAAATTTGCTTTTTTCCTCCATTTTTTTGTTTTGTTCCAATACACACAAGGGGAATAAACATGTGTATAGCAAAACATGTGTTAATGCAGTACTTAATATTACTGTTAATATTTGATTTTCTGCAGTTTTCTCCAGTCACCCAGTATCAAAAGCCCAGAGCGCAGATGTGACGCAGCCCGAGCCACACGTGTTCAGTGGAGGGGTTTCAAGCTACTTCCTTCACCCAGAGCTGCATCTCCTGAGTGCGCACTGAGACCAGGTCATAATGATTGTTCCTGCAGTAGTATCTCAGTGCATCTTTCCAGGTCAGATTCTGATTGATCAGGATCAGCTTATTTGAAAATATAAGATAAGGAAATGTAGAAATATTGCAAAAATTTGCATTCCAACATATTCAGTTTTCAATAGGTACAGCATGGAATTCTTCAGTTAGTTAGAGTGACGTTTCTCCCGAGAATACTAACAAATAAATAGAAATACTTAATAAGTCTAATGTAACTCACTCTCATGGCAGATGAATGTGAGGTTTTCTATGCAGTCCGTATCACTTCAGCAGAGTTGATCAGACACACTCATTGCAGCAGCGTTCAAATCTTTGCTGGGTTTGTTAGAGCTCCAGCATCTGAATGAGGAATTACTCTGAGCTGAACACATCCAGAGTCATTAAACAGACCAATCCAAGCAGAATTATTAGTCTTTAGTCTTTATTCAACACATTCCAGATCTCCTCATTCTCGGTTTCATTCCTCACACTGACCAGGTCGATGTGGTTCTTTCTGCAGTAGGTCTGAGCATCATGCAGTAGGTCTGAGCATCATGCCATGCAAATCACTGTTTTAACTTTGACTAGTTTTGGAAGAATTTTTTTTTTTTTTAATAATGTTTGTATGTTTTAAATATTGAGGTGATTTTAGGCCAACTTGTTTTTATAGTAAAAACAATCACTTGAACCAACTACATCACTTGGCTACTTACTTTTTTGGGTAGATAAAAAGTTAGGGTAAGACCTAGAGAAATATGATTAATTGAGCCCACAACCAATACTAATTGAGCTGACTTAAATATTGGAATTACAAGTTGAGTCGACTTAAGATTTTGAACTAGGTACACATTGTGTCAACCAAACAACAATGTGAAATATTTAGTTTGGCCAGAAGATCTCTCTAAAAGTAAATTTAAAAAAAGCTGTGCAACTTGTTACTAAACCTTTTTTACTTTAAGGCAACTTTTCTTTTTTCTTTTTTTTTTACAGTGTAGGGTGGAGGTGGAGGTTTATTTTTTAAAACCGGCTTAAATTGATTATTCATTCATATGCGCACTAGGCATGTCACAGTTGTAGGTAAGGACACAAGTGCAAGTCAACAGAGTTTTGTTAAACTCAATGCAAACACAAATTTAGCGTAGTAGTCAAAAACAGGCCAGGCGATCAACAAAAAGTATTAGCTGGGGAAGGCAAGAGCAGTGAAAGGTGTTAATGACTGGTAGAATACATAGAGTATATACGTTGCAGCAGGAGTGTTTATATGTTGTAAAAGTGTATAACTGTAATTGGAACCAGGTGTCTATGAAAATAATCAGGTGATCATGTAAGTAAGACAGTCGTAATTGTGGGTAGTTGTAGTCAGTGGTCATATTTGTAGGGTGTGCTGTACTTAAAAAATTTAATTCAATGACAATTCTGGCATATACTGGACATGAAAGTTGCTGCTTTAATATAGTCAAAGTTTTATGGTCAGTGACTATGGGGTGAAGTGCTTTAGTCAGGTCCCGCTCAATAGTGGGACCTGTTGGGAAATGAAAGCTTCAATTCCTACTTTGATGGCATCTATTTCAATGATCAAATATTTTGAAGGATCAGGGAGCAGTGGAATAGGAGATGAAGGCTTCCTTGTGTTTTCATGTCCATAAATTGCGGGTTCATTGCAGCAGCTTTATGGGAACGTGAATATGCTAAAGCCCCTGATGAAAGAGTGAAAGAAGTTCACAAACCCTAAAAAACACTAACTCCTTGATGGTAGTGCGAGCTAACCACTTTCACTGCCATATTGTTCTGGTTCATGAGCACCGTCGCTGGCCCAATGTTATAACCAAGAAATGCCACCTTGTTAACAATGAATTCACACTTGTCACATAGAGTTGGTGTTCCAGAAGTTATAATAACAACTTCTTGGAGTGGATGATGTGTGGGAGGGTCTAAGGGAGAAGATCAAGGTATCATCCCTGTCAGCCATGATACATTTCCCCAGAAAATCCCATAGTATGTCATTAATGAGGCATTAAAAAATTGCTGCTAAAGATAGCCCATATTGCATTACACACTACACACACTGGCATGAGGTGGTGTTAAAGTCTATTTTTCATTTGACCGGTTGAGTTTTCTGTAAATTATGGCCTCATAATTAATATTAATAATCCTGTTTAAGAGAGACATTATGGGATATATGACTGAACTGTGACTCGGTTTAGCCTATGGCAGTGGTTCTCAGCCCCAGTCCTACAGGACCATTGCCCTGAACATTTTAATGTTTTGCCAGCTCTAATGAACTGATTAACAGCCTTTCCTAATTAGAATGGAGAAAACAGAGAAAACATTAAAATATTAGTTTTAATAATATTAGAAATAATACTAGTAGATTCTGCTGTCCTCCTATTTGCTACCTTTGGAAGCTCAATACCAAAGGCAACTTGGTAGTTATTATGTCAAGAAAGGGGACAATTCCTGATGTATGAAAAAGACTTGAATGGTTTCATGCTGAGTTGAATAAGTGACAGGACTTTCCTCCCATTATTCCTCTGTCCTAAGCTTTGGTGGATGTTGAAGGGCTTGCAGTGTCGACTGGAGCTTTTCAATGATGGCAAGGTTAAAGGAGTAGTTAAAAATTGTAACAGAGGACATTTTTCCTGAGTAAACAATCTTTAGTGATAGTCTGTGACACTTTGGCTGAGGGTCATGAGGTACACTATTAACTTGGTGCTGGGGGCTGCCACAATAAAACCATAGTCGCTAATGGTGCCAATGCTGACCATCATTTTTCCTCCATCTGCCCCACCAGAATGAGTTCTGGGGCCTTGTTGATGTCAGAGGTCCAAGGAGAACGGGCAAACTGGGTTGAACAATAAAAAGGTAACATCTTTTTATAATCAAGTATGCCAACAAAATGTTGAACCTTGAAGCAGATGGGCTATGGCAGGAGAATACCACACCTCAGGAAACTGAGGCTACAATTCACATAAGCTCACCATATTTGGACAGGAGAAGAATGGAAAAACATTGCCTGGTCTGATGAGCCACAATTTTTATTGCAACATTTAGCTGGTAGGGTCAGAATTTGGCATAAGCAACATGAAACCATGGTTCGAATCTGCCTTGGATCAGCAATGTAATGGTGTGAGGGTTCTTTTCTTGGTACTCATTGAGCCCCTTAGTACCAACGGAGCATGGGTTAAATGCCACAGGATACCTGAGTATTGTGGCTGACCATGTGACACTTTATGGGCACAGGATACCATATTACAAAGCTAAAATCATCTCAATCTGGTTTCTTGAACATGACAGGGAGGTCACGGTACTCAAATGGTCTCCATACTCACCAAATCTTAATCCAGTAAATCATCTTTGGGAGGTGGTGGAACTGTACGTCCAGGCAGCAACAGCATGATTCTCTCATGTCAATATAACCAAGATCTATAAGGAATGTTTCCAGCACCTTGTTAAATCTATGCCATAAAAAACTAAGACAGTTCTGAAGGTAAAATTAGATTCAGCCCAGTACTAGCCAGGTGTACCTAATAAAGTAGCTGGTGAATGTACTGTATACAGTATGTAATGATTTACCAAGGTACTTTTACAACTTACATATTGCTTACTAATGATTAATCCTAAAATTTTTTCTCTTATTATTTATCTTTACTTATCTTAGCCTCCAGATAAAACATTGGCTGTAAAAAGGATAATGATAGTAAATGACATAAATTAATGCATTTTTACTTAACTTAGCTACTGTAATAGGTCCTCTGAAAATGATGCATGCACCAACCCACAAACACACACACACACACACACACACACACAAATCCTTATCAGACTTATAAAGTGGGAAGTGACTGCCAAGAAATTATGACAATGAGAGGTATGTTCACCTCAGCGGATGCTCAAATCATTTGCATAAAACAACATGCAGAATTAACATGAGCAAAGGTCATGAGAAGTGAAACATTGTCTATGATCTGCTCTTTAGAAAATATGGCGTTCATCATCATCTTTTTAATGTTATGCCCTACACAAAGCTGCATTTGATTTCTAAGCTCCTGAATAAAAATACAGAAATTGAATTGTACACATTAGTATTCACTAATGTAACTAGAGGCCAAAGCCCTGTTCTGTCACAATTATGCACAAACTGCATGGCTGCGTAGCTCACATCACTGTGTATAGGATTTCTGCAACGATAATTAAATCTAATCACACCATGATTGATCCAGGGGGAATATGTATCCTGTATAATTCTGCCATGTGCCATTGGAAATACAATAGGTCTACTAGGTCAGTGGCCCGGGGCGTAAAAGATCAAAAGGCCAAGGTCTCAGTTTGATTCACACCTCGATCAAAAAATATGGGACTATGCACAGTGGAAAATGAGGATGAGAGAAGAAGATGCATAAATTAATTTGCCATTATGGTACTCAAGTACATATATACTGGCAGTCAAAAGTTTGGACATACCTTCTAACTCCATGATCTTTCAGGATTTTTAGTTCTTCATACATTGTAAAATGATGCTGAAGGCATCCAAAATTGGCTCTAATCTGAGGTGCTTTTTGTTAATTGGTGATTTCTGAGGCTGGTGACTCTAAATGAACTTCTCCTCCGTAGCAGAGGTAAGCTTTGGTCTTGCTTTCCTGTGAAGGTCTTTATAAGAGCCAGTTTCATCATGGTGCTTGATGGGTTTTGCAAATGCACTTGACAATACTGT
>JAOVVB010000028.1:1563139-1581809 GCA_028570985.1 Heterobranchus longifilis | reverse complement strand
CTGGGAAGGTCTTCATGAGGGACAGTTTCATCATGGTGCTTGATGGGTTTTGCAAATGCACTTGACAATACTGTACTTACAAGAACGTTTCCATAACAAATCATTAGAAATGTTAGTCATGTTGACAAAATCTGTAAAATCTGGACATTTTATTTAATATATTTTTAACCTAATAATTTGCATGGGAATCAAATATTAATAAAGTAGCACTATGTTTTCTCTTTTTTTTCTTTCTCTCTTTCTTTCTCATGTGTGTGTGTGTGTGTGTGTTTGTGTGTATGCGTGTGTGTGTGTGTGTGTGTGTGTGAGAGAGAGAGAGAGAGACAGAGGGAGAGAGCTTAAGCTTGTAATGTGACTGTGAAACCAGTAAGATGATGGCAATTTGGCAATTCCTACTGGACATCTGTTCAGTTTATTAATTTACGCTGATTGTGTGCAGATATGAAACACTTCATATCAGAATGTGCTTAAGTTCCTTCTGCCTGACTCAGCTTTTTGCCTGTTATGATGCCACGTTCACATTTTCTCAGATACTATATTTGTTTAAGCGGTTTGGGAAGAAACCGGGTCTTTTTGAAAAGCCTGATTGTGAAGAACTTGAAAAAATAACTTTACGAAGATGAACTTAATGAAAATAATATAATATAATGGCTCAGGGGTTAGCACTGTTGCGTCACAGACGAAACCTTTCTTTTATTTATATAGATTATTTCATTACAGGCTACACATTATGACACGATGTTAAATAAACATACATGACTTTCATTAATAGCTCTATTAATAAATAACACACATTATCTCTGTAGCAGGTGCACCTATTTCACCTACCCTCCTCCCGAAGCCAGCCTCTCTATTTCTCCAGCCAATCAGACACGTTAATGGGTGTGGCTATGTAAATTAAGGGGGCGGTGTTTTTTTTTCCTCCATGGTGCTCTGAGGTAAAGTTGTGGTGAGCGCAGTTTGAGCAGCGCGGCTAATTGCGGACAGGAGGACATGACGCGGAGAAACAAACTCGTGTTTCACTCCCAGGACTGAGGTACACCGCGGATTTCTTCTCAAGATGTGAATTTGTCGGAATAGAGACGGGAACAAAAAACAAACAGAACAAACAAAAAATGCAGGCGCCTCGGCTTGTTCAGTGTTTCGTCCTGGCGGTTGCTGTCATCCGGACGAGTCGCGCGCAGGCAGGTAAATTCAAATAAGCTTTAAACTCTTTTTAAAAATGGATTAGAACATATATTTAAAACCATGTCTCTAATACAATTTAAAATGTTTCTTTGGAGGCCCCCTTTATTCCTGTGTGTGTGTGTGTGTGTGTTTTTAGCTCGTGCGTAACGGGCATTATTTTTGGCACGTGCCCGGGTTCCTTGCGCGCGCGGGTACGCGCGCACTTCCTTTCATTCTCCTTCACTCCAGACAATTCAGTGGATTTAAAAAGCAAATCAATATTAATTCACACTTTTTTTTTCCCTTAAAATGAAAAGAAAGAAAAAGAAAAGTGCTGTAGGGGGAAATAAAGCGCGCGCGCACGCATGATGTACAAACGCGTGCAAGACCTTTAACAAGACTGACAGCCATGCGTGTGCCTCTGACGTATTGTTTTAACAGCGATAGGATGTTCTTTTACTACACGCACAAGCCACAGTGAACTTCATGGTGCATCTCTGTTGCATGCACAAAGGGGTTATTATTATTTAGGTTTATTTTTTTCTGCTTTGCAGCCGTGTCATGCCTTGACGTTTAAGTTTGTGCGAAAAAAAGAACTTACCTGTTTAGGTCCGGACAGCATTGCATCGTTAAGAGAGTGTGTGTGTGTGTGTGTGTGTGTGTGTGTGTTGGTGATTTACTTCTTATACATCTGGCATGTCGTGGTTTAGTTTTAGAGCATGCATGATGGTGCAGAGTGTGGAGTTTCTGTATCTTAATGAAATTGCTGGGAGAATCTGTCTCATCTTAACAGGTGTGTGTGTGTGTGTGTATGTGTTGTTCATGGATCTACAGTGATTTCCTGCTTTGTCATGATCCATTGCCTCCCTGACTGAAGATGATCACATACGAGCGTGTGTGTGTGGTCCTGCTCCGTCTCATGATCTGTAGCCTCGCTGACTGAAGCTGGAGATCACGTGTTAGATTTTGTGTGTGTCTGTGTGTGTGAGAGAGAGAGGGGAGCCGTGAAGACTGAGGCTAAGGGACGGCTGGTCATCCTGAAATGGAGCCTCTCTTTCTCTTTATCTCTCTCTGTCTCTTGTTTCTTGTTTGTCTGTCTCTCTGTTTATATTTCTCTTTATCTCTCTCTTTCTCTTACGCTTTTTCTCTCACTCACTGTCCATCTCTTCACCTCTTATCCCTCCTTGTGTATTTCCTTATCTTCTTTTATCGCTCACTCGTTCACTCTTTCTCTTGTTCACTCTTTCTCTGCCCCTTCCCTCTCACTCGTTGTGTTAGGCGGTGCAAATTATTATGAGAAATTAATGAAGTATGTCGTGATATTTTTAGCCGCTGCATGTTCACTTACACTGTCACTTTTTTCCAGTATAGAAAGACTTTTACACAATCACTGAGTTGTGTCAGTCTTGAGACGTCACAGTGAGCTTGACCATAATGAAAATGAAATAAATAACAAGCACACAAATGAAGGAAAAACAGACCAAAGGAATAAGCAAAGCACGTAGTTGTTCCTGTCTCAGTGTGTTAAAAGCATCATACAGTGTTTAAACCATCCCCGTTTTTAATGAATGTGCTCTTGCTTTGACCTCCTGCTCTGACTCTCACGAGGGATAAGAACTAATTAGGTTTCATTTCCTTAAATCTAAAAAAACAAGCCTGGTTTACAGTAAAAACAGCCACTCTGTTTCTAATCCGTGTCTAAATTTATCCCAGTCCCAGCGCACACCTCTAGAGGGAGCTGGACGCCACTTGGATTCTGTAGCGCACTGGAAAGAGCGCAGATGTCATTAAGACGTGCTGTACGTAGTGCTGAGTCGAGAATGCCCCGTAAGCTGTTTCTAAAGAAACATTGTTATTGCAGTGCAGAAAACCAGCACGTTGTGTCAGGAGGTTGAACACCAGGACATCTATATCTGAGTCAACTTCAATCTGTTCCCTTGCGTCTGCAGCATTTGGATATGTTAGCAGCGTAGGATGCTCAGTGGCTCCATAAGGCACATTAGATCTCACATCTGAGAGTTATGTTTTATTTCCTAAATAAAGAAAATAAAGTCTGCTGATTCTGATGTCTGCTTGAACATGATGTTTTGAAGTGAATACTCGTTTCATCATGTACAGTATTTGCCGAGGCATGATGTCATCATTATCATCATCTCATCCTTATCTCCATTATCATCTGTATGTCTTTTTGTTTGTGTGTGTGTGTTTCAGTGCCTTGATGGAGTAACGGACACCTCATTGCTGTGGTTTTCTTAAAATTAAAGAAACTTAAAGCTTCAGGAAAAAAAGGTGGAGATGATGCTGTGTGACCTCGACCTGGCTGTTTGTCTGGAAAAATATAAATATTAAAAAAAGGTTTCCACAACACACACACACACACACACACACACAACTCCTTCATATTGTCTTAGTCTGTGTTCCTTTTTATTCTATGTGCATTTTATATCATCATAAATCCATCTTGTAAATTTTCTTCAGCTTTTTTTCATCATTTTGCACTCATTAATCATTTATATATCTGCTTTGAAAACATGATGCTTGGACGAGGCTGTACACAGTGATGGAGAGAGAGAGAGAGAGATGTTCAGGTGTTACTGTGTTGAAGGACGTAAGGAGAGAACTGAGGACGTCTGATAAGAATAAAGTTTAGAAATGAGTATGCGCGCATTACAGTCGGATCAGAAAGCATCATGCTCCTCGTCAACCTGCAGGGCCGACTACGATGGAGACGTTCAGGAAACATAATTACCATCTTTCATCAACCATCTGCTGCTGTGTCTGTCTCATTTAGATAATTAGGACAACAAGCCCTCGGGCTGGACTCAGATGCACACAATTTCACCCAGGAATATCGAACAGAGGGAGAAGAAGAAGTGACGAAAGTTCAGCTCGAGAGATGACGCGAAGTTAGATTTGTGTTAGGCTGCAATTATTGATTAGGTTGAAGTTTGAGCCAGTTCCGTTCGTTTGATTAGGGTCTGATTAAATCTGATTACGATACTGTTTTAATCATGCTGCTGCTAACCAGGGTCATTTTCCAAACATGGTATTAAAAAGTGTTAGCGGATCAGACTTAGATTGGACTCTGCTTTAACACTGTAATGTCCTTATACTCGTTGGTGTGTGTGTGTTTGTGTGTGTGTGTGTGTGTGTGTGTGTGCGTGCATGTGTTTCAGTCTGTCCCTGTCAGTGTGTCTCACCCTGTGTGTCTATTACAGCAGAAATCCTCTACATCTAATCAAACCGGACAACCTGCTGTGAGGTTTCATTCATCAGCTAGAGACCAGACAGGTTTGATAAATGACCCGGACTTTGGCCTGTCCTCCCTTTTTCACTGTCCTTCTCTGCCTCACTCAAACAAATTCCCACACACACACAAAACACACACACACTGACAGGTTGACATGTCTCACTTTGATTAACTTTTTTTTTTGGTTAAGAAATTCTCTGCACTCCACCATAAATGTTCTTTCAGGATAGTAGAAAGTAGTCCAAGTTTAAAAGTTGTTCTCAGGAACTTTTTAGCAATTCTATAAACAAACATAAATATGTGAGAAATGGATTCTTATGCACATGAGATAGAGATGAGAGAGAGAGAGAGATTTAGCTTTTTCCATGAAGAAAATCGCTTGGTATTTTACTGGAAATATTATTTTTTGTTTTATTTCCCTGTTTTAATCATGGCTGGGAATCACCCAGGACCTCCTGATATGATATCATGATACCTACTGTAAGTGCCGATTTGATTAGCCCTGCAATCATGATTTTTTTAAATATCCTGATTCATTATTCACATTGTTTTAGATGTCGCAAATAATTTGCGAAAAAGCAGGGTAGAGGCAATGTTGTACCACCTCAAATGCAACCATATATGAATAAAAAAAATTATTACAAAAACAAAAATAACGTTTTTGGGGTCAGCGTAGTGATACATGAATTGCCACACAAAAGAATCGCTATACATTTTTGCTCCATAATTATTTATTACAGCATCTCCAAGTACCTTCTCTGGTCACTTGTAACCCATCACAACATTTAATCTTTCTTAAGGTTGTATTTGCAAGCTAAGATGTAAATATAAATAGATCTAATGCTTTCAACTTGGCTGTGGTTTACAATAAAGATGCATGGTAGATCGACTAGTGATGAGAATCAACTGGTTTTTACAGTGTCTAGCGGGCAGATTGGACATGGATAACGTTTTCCTCCCAACTTGTAATGGTATGTGATTAGAAGTTCGAAAAAAAAAAAAAAAAGATGACATCACATGTTTTAAAGAAGGCAAATAATGGTCTTCTTCTGCCCTGGTTGGTAGCAGCACTTCATTTGCAGTTGGATTTTTTTTATATATGCAACGAAAAAAAAAGGCAGAATAAATTATCCTGTTTAGCTCATTAACAGTTTGGCTGTGTCATCACTAGGGCTGTGAATCATGGGTAGACTGTTGAGTCGATTTGGTTAGATTTCTGCCCATTTTTATTCAGTTTCAGTTCAGCACAACTTATAAATATTGCCTAATTTGTCTCTAATTTGTCTTGGCTATATATTTCTTAATTAAAAGCTAGTTAAAGTATCAACCGTCCATAAACTTAAAGAACTGATACAATAAACAAAATGGAAATATTTGCTGATGATGGAAGGAGAAAATTCTAAAGGAATGTGTACATTTTACGCAATTTAACATAAATTTCTGAAAGGCATAAACAAAATTGCCTGATCATATTAAATTACTCTATTTATCACTACCTATTTGTTAATCTTTTTTTTTTTCAAACAACATGACACAATGTGTTTTCATCCCCAAACATTACTAGTCATTTAAAAAAATGTCCATCAGTTTCCACCTAATTATAGTTGATAGTGTTTCATTTAGCAGTTATGGACCTCTGACTATTAACCAAAGTACCACTGCAAACTTATTAGTTTAGTGGGTACAAGCTGTCCATATATTTATTTTGTAAAGATGGAATGATTTAAACACTCACTTTAAGTGTATGTTTCACAGCAATCTTAAACAGGTCAGATTATATTTGATTTAAAAAACACAGTATGTTTTGTACAGTAGTACGAGACTATGGCACTAAAGGATAAGAGTAAGGTTCTGTATTTAATGAGATGACCTGCTGTTGTTTGGGTGAAAGAGCAGGATCGTGAAAGTGGGACACGATTACCATTGTCATTGTGTCCTTGTGGGAAGACAATTTAAAGAGCTTTGCCTTCTATGCATTCCAATATTTCAGGGGTTTTTAACACACAGTTGTTAACTTGTTAGATAAGCGATATCGCTAACATAACAGGCCAGTAAAGGCGAGGAGCAGGAAATGTATTTCACTTTGTATATGTAAAATATTAATGACATTTCAACTATGGAAATTTAAATGTTGGTGTAAAAAAAAAAAAAACTTCCTGGCCAAAAAAAGCCAGTGTCCATCAGTGTAAGAAGGGAAGTGCATGAAGCATCAAGTACTGTACAAGCCTACAAGGCAGTGTTATGATCTGTGGTTGCTTCAGTTGCTCAGGTCTAGACTCAGCAACATTACGTGGCAATAAAATGAAGTCAGCTGATGACCAGAATGCATCAGGTTATCACATCCATAGAGCTTTACTTCCCTGATGGCACAGCCATATTTCAGGAGCATGAGGAATCATGCTCTATGTGAGAGGAATCGTTCCATCGTACATCATAGCCAACTGTTATCCAAAGTTGTTATGTGTATTTAGGAGTATATCATTTTAATGCTGGCATGTTAAAACTAACTAGAGAGGAAGGTTCAGGAATCAAAGTTGTCTAGCTCGAGTAAACACCCACCCGATGAATTTTACTGATGAACAAGTTTGATAGGCTGTGTTTTAAGTTAAAGCAAACACCATTTGTTGATGTGGGATTAAGAGCGCAACAAGCCGACATGTTCTGCCATTCTGGCCAGGAGTAATGGTGCACTTTAAGCTCATTATTCAGTCCGAACAATGTGAGTTTTCCATCACCGCTTTAAAAGCTTTTGGGGGTTCTGGCCACACCGGCCATGCGCTTTAATTAAAGGGGATTATTTTAATTAGGAAGCACTGTGGGTCTCCTTATGAGGTCTGTTCTGTCTCACTGTGTGAGCTGTACCCGAATTTCTATCCCTCCAGAGTGCTCCAAATACCAAACCGAAATGATCTAATCTTTTTTTTTTTTTCCTGTGAAACTCATTTGTAGAGCTATGAGCAGTTTTTTTCTCCCTTTAATTAAAGGGCCAGCAGAAATTATTTGTCTGGACAGAAATATTAAACCCCAGATGTCTGGCTCAGGGTAAACGTTATTAAACCAGCACAAGCAGTCTTATTATTTTTTTAGGTAGGATTTTGTAGAACGACTGAATACAAACTTGTGCACAAATGTGTTTAAGTGATGCAGAAGACTTGTGTCCACACTGATGAACTTTTTGTAAACAAATCTCTCTTCCTGATATAAAGTGCAACAACGTTATAATTCAGGATGCCTCGTATCACCTTTGTGCTCTTCTCTGAGACATACTTAAGGAAATCTTAGCTGTTTCTTCAAACAGTCTTGTTTATTGTGAGACATTGTTTATGCTTCACGTTAGCAGGGAGTAATAGAGGTGTGCGACACACATCTGTGAGACAGATAAGATGGATTTGTGTAAACAGCACTGACGTGATTCATGGTGTGTGATATTCAGCAGGACGAGTCTATAAACTTTAGATGAAGTGCTGTTCTTTGTATTTAGCCAGGCTGCGCTGAAAACAACATAATATAATTGCAACAAACAGTCTGTTCACACGCTCGTTTAATAGAATGTGCTCGCCAGCATTAGTATCAGAATTAACATTGGGTTTCAGCACATCACCAGGTCATCAAGAGATGGCCACCGGGTTTTAACCATAATCAGTCCATAATGCTAATTTTAGTGATTGAGTCCAAGCAGCAGGCTCATAAAGTACTCACAGCATTTCTGCAAACTTCCTGGCACCGATCCTCTCGTTTCTAACGACCATCACTGTGTGGCGAAGAGAAGTGGGAAAGAATCAGCATCGGAGCCGGAATCCGAGCCAGCTCTGTTAGAGGGGTTGCAGTGTAATCGACATGAACCCAGGCGGTCTCATTATTTCCTCGGTCTTCTCTCTCTGTCTCCTGGAATGCTGGCAGATGAACGCTGGCAGCCAAATATGCTACAAAAAGCACAAATCATTTAAACTTAGTGAGTCAGTGAGTTAAATATTTGGTTATGTCAGATTATGTTTTATAGAAAAAAACAGATCCATGATACGCTTTTTTTTTGTTGTTGTTGGTTGCAGATTTTTTTTTTCTTTTACAGGATACATGTATACCTACTTAAACAAATGTGTCATTGTGTGTATTTGTGTGTGTGTGTGTGTGTGTGATTTCGCTTGCTTCGAATTCTTCCCCGCAGCTCTTTTTGATTTTCTGTATTTTTCACCATGACCAAGCTGTGGCAGCCACGATGCTGTCTAATCCCTGCCACGATTAAAGACTTTGAGCCGTACAGTTGTGCGCTTTTATCACATTTCATTCCTTTTACTGAGAAGCAACACCTTTGGGCTGTTTGAACTGTTTAAACAGGAGGACTGTTTAACCTGATCTTTTCTCCTCATCTCTCGACTTCTTCATTTTTTTCTTTACTTTTTCTCTTTTCTCTTTTTCTCTTTTCTGTTTTTCCTCCTCCGTTGTTTCTCATTTCTGTCAAAATCGCCAGCCGTCAAATGGAACCAGTGGCAGAGGTGGCATTTTTCTTCCCGAGCGAAAGAATTCGGGCCGACAAAATAGACTCAGCAGCTGCTCAAATATGCAGATGTTGTTTTGCTCGACCAGTCAGAAAAGCGAGCAATTGAAAAGTACTCGGGGGTGGATTGAATGTGTGTTTTGACATCATATACGAAGATAAATGAGAGATAGACAATACCGCTGGCAGCCGTGATGTTGATGGCGTCTGAAATGACTCATTCGCCGGAACTTCATCTAAATCTAATAGCAACCCCCCTCCCTGACGGCTTGACAGCGTGGTGTTAGTGGTGAGCAGGGCTAATTTAAGGGTGTAGATGTTATCTTTAAATTGCTCTTGTCTTTACTGCTGAACGGAGCTCGGGTTCTGAGGACGGATGACCGAGATCTTAACCTTCAGGATTTGAAACTCAAATAGCTGAATAGCGGAGAAGCCTCTACCATGAGTCAGGTTATTGGCTTTTGGGTCGCACTGCCTCCACAGTGTAGGTCAAATCAAACTGACCCAAAGTTACAGAGTATTATGCTGTAAGATGGTGATATTTTCATTCCTGGCTAAACATCAAAACAGATTTTTCACATCACGAATCTCAGATTTGTTTCATTTAATCAGATTGTTATAAAAATTATAAAAGTCGTAAAAAACAATTTAGCGGATTTTTTCATCATGGCATTTTGCAGATATGAATTATCTAAAATTTACTGAAATGTATGGGGTCAGGTTCATGTCTAAATATGCTCAATCCATAATCAACCTGGAAATTATACTACAGTAGGTTGTCCCTAGGAACTTTAACAGATCACTTTCAACCCAGAACAAGTCTGAGCTTGATTACAGTGCTCTGAGTATGTATAACATAAAGTGAAGCAACCAATCATGGCAATCTAGAGAATGGCACTGTAAAGCCATAAGTCATGTTTCCAGATTGGCTGGGTTTACCTGGTGTATGTATATATGTATATATATATATAAATATAAAAACAAAATGGGAGCTGTGTACAAAGTGTTGAAGCCTTGATTATAAGTAAAGCTGAAAATAATCCGTCTGTGGCGACCAAAAATTTTGAAATAAGGGAAACTGTTGGACATAAATGCTGTTGACAGTTTGTCAGACATTTTATAAAGTCAAGTTTTGAGTTTTGGGATTTTTTTTTCCTGAATAGCTCAAACAACCAGAAGTGATGGGATTTTAGCACTGTTTTTGTGGGATTTTTTCAACTTGACATATTGTTGAATCTTTCAAGATTGGGGAATATTATAGGCAAGTCTGTCTGAATGAACCTGTGAGGAAAATTTACATGAAATTGATATAAAATTTGTAATTAGCAGATTTATAGAAAGGCAACAAGGCTAGCCAGGAGTAAGCAAGACTAAAGGCATCACATTTCGTACACTGTTTCATTTGTGATACAGAGAGAACAAGAGGTCTGAGTTTAGTGCACTTTGCTGTAGAGGACCCTCTTACCTCACAGGCCTCCTGCATTAGCTGCCATTTGCTCGCTGAGTGTTGGAACTCATCAGCCTTCGAGCACAGGGTAATCCACACTCCCGTGCCTTAACACTCATACCACCCTAAGCAGGCTAATCAGCACTGGTTGGTTCACGCAAGTAAAAGGTGAAGTGGTGAAGCTGTTATATAGAAGTGGTTGAGAGAGAGAGAGAGAGAGAGACCATGGATTCATGAGAGCCAATAGAGATGTGTAGCCTCTTGTATATCTTAATACAAAAAAGTGCTTGTTTATGTTTGTTATGGGGGTATGGCCAAACAAGTCAAAAACTTGAGCCTTAGTAGGTTGCATAACCATTTATGTTATTTTTAGAGTGATGGATGATTGCCTTGTACCTGAACAAATCCCCCTATTCATCAAAAAATAAATGAATAAAATATAGAGCAACTGTGTGGTTAAAAACTGTCTTCTCACCTCCTGTGACTTGCTGATATCTTGAGAAATGTATAGACAGAATCCATCCTCAGAAAGTGAGATGAGTGTGAAAAAGAATCCAATGTTTGATGAACCAAGGGAGGAAAATGGAGCATTTTTAGTGCTATGGCTAATTGGCACAATCTTGGCTAACGTTGTCATTCATGTCTGCTGGTGTTTGGTCCGCAGTGTTTTATCAAGGCCGAAGTCAATGCAGCTTTATGGAGATACTGATTTCCTTTTCCAGCAGGGCGTGGCACCTATCCGCAAAACTACCACTGGGTGGTTTGCTGATGTGATATTACTGTGCATGATTGACCAGCCAACTTATCTGTCCTGAACCCCATAGAGAATCTTTGGGCTATTGTCAAAAGGAAGATGAGAAACATCTGTCAAAACAGTATAGATGAGGTAACGGCTGCTATTAAAGCAACCTGGTGGTCAATAACGCCTCAGCAGTGCCACAGGCTGATCGTCTCCATACCATGAGCACTGATGCAGTAATTTGTGCTTAAGGAGACCTGACCAAGTATTGAATAGATAAATCAGCATACTTTTTCAGAAATTGAACATATTCTAATATTTTTAAATACTGGATTTTTTTAATTTTCTTTATGAGCTGAAATTACAAATAAACAACAAAAAGGCACAAACTATTTTACTTTTACATGAAAAAAAAAACTGAGATGCACTTTATATAAATATATTGTATATATTTCTTTACAACAGCATTTCAAATAAAATGTTCCTCCAGTGCCGTGCAGGATTCTGTGATACATTATTCAGAATCTACACAATGCCTTCGGTTATGGACGTGTAGTTTTCACACAGAGCGCTGCGGATCTTTCACTCACGGCTAGACTGAGGGATAGCTGTAGACATGGCGAGAAGATTATTCTTTCTGTGTGTGTGTGTGTGTATGCGCGTGTGTAAGGTTGTGTAGGAAACTGATACTAATTGATCTGCTCATTTTTTGGCAGTGGTGAATAAATCATTACTATCAGTTCAGCACATAAGATTAAGCGACAGCGCTTTTGTGTCATTCCAGCGCTCCCTTTATAGCTCAGCTCGCCGAATTTCTATTCATCTGTTGGCTTTTCTTCGCTGAAAACCCGATCATAGCGTTGTTTTAAAGCTTTTACAGACGTTCGTGGAACTAATAAATCCTCATTAGCGAGTCATTACAGACAAACCAGAATAAAACAGCTGGGTGCTTATTAAAATAACGGCGAGCTCCAGCCACCTCGTTTAATAATTCAGGGTTTCAGTGCACCAGGCGTAATGGATGGAACGGCTTCAGGTTTTGTTGAGAATAATCAGTTTTAAGACTTTAAGAAGAACATAAAAACAGTTCACAGTTTTATTGATGATGGTCCCAGGTCCTGTTGTTTACAGATTAGGTTTAATAATAATTGCAATCTACCAGACACAACAGATAATACATTTATTTCACTGGAGGGAAAAGGCTCCAGTGGGAAACCCAATCGCATGATTCATTGCCTGGAAATCTTTTCAACAAGGAAAACCCACTAGTTACTAATGAGCCCCTTGGTAAGAGCTAGATAATTATATATATATACTGTATATAGATCCTCTTCTTGCTTATTTTAAATCTTATCAGTTAGTATCTTTGCTCAAAATGGCAAATCGTGACGTGACACAGCTTTAAGCTGTATGTTATTGTGGTCTCTTGTTTTGTTTAGTTTTTTCTTTACTCTCTTACTCTCTTTGTACTCAGTCCACTTGGCAACTAGAGATAAGAAACCTATCTTCCTGGATGTTTATTCTGCAAAACACCCACACCGCTGGTTTGTCCATACCACCCGCTCGTCGAGCATATCTTGATACACTGCTGCTCACACAACATTATCGATGGCGGAGAAAAGCCCCCCCCACCACATCAATAAGGTCACGGACACCCATGATTGGCTAGTGTAACTATGATTGATGTGAGAGTACGGGTATGCCAAACCTGTTTTTGTGTCACCTTCCGGTAAAACATAGATGACACACAGGGATGACATCACAATCATCTGTTGTCCGTCTCACACTTTTCTGGTATCAGCAACTTTTTTTCATCTAATACCATCTGATATATTGTAACAATTAGAAGTTTAGTAATGTAACTACATGGTAATAAGAAATAATGCCACAAGGGTTTAAAATAGACCAGAGCCAAATGTATGTTCAGAGAAGAAGCTACTATCAGGCGCTTGCTCTAATTAGCTACCTCGTAGTAACAAGTGGTGCAGGATGTGATCGTTATACAGTATTCTACACTTGTGTATAACTAATGAATGTAGTGTCATGGAGGACTGGCTTGTATAGTCAATGTTTAATTCTGTAACATTCTGAGACATTTAAATTTTGAGACGTTTCATTGTCTCACCTTCCTGCAAAACTTCCGTCATCACCGTCATCTGTCATTTGTCATTCTCAAGCTTTTACTTCCAGTTTTAAATTCTATAGGTTTTATTGACTACAGTTAGATGGCACGGTGGTGTAGTGGTTAGCACTGTCGCCTTGCACCTCCAGGGTCCAGTTCGATTCCCATCTCTGTGTACATGGAGTTTGCATGTTCTCCCAGTGCTTGGTGGCTTTCCTCCGGGTACTCTGGTTTACTCCCACAATCTAAAGATATGCAGGTTAGGCTAATTGGCATTTCCAAAATTGCCCGTAGTGTAAGAATGAGTGTGTGTATGTTTGTGTGCCCTGCGATTGATTGGCACCCTGTCCAGGGTTTCCCCTGACTTGTGCCATAAATCTCCTGGGATAGACTCCAGGCCCTCTGCGACCTTGAATACAGAATTAAGCGGTATATACAATTAGCGGTATATAAGCGGTTACACTTTAGCCATTGATGTGTTCATGGGTTGTTCTATTTGTATCATGTTGCATAGCATTAAATGGTTACTTTTATCAGACTACATTGTGGTGAAAGATTTTTCTTTATGTTGCAAATAGTATTTATGATAGTTAGAGTATGCATTCGGATATATATCAGTGTGTGGTTAACCTGTGTGTGTGTGTGTGCGTGTGTGTGTCAGTCTTCATCTTTACTCCTGCAGGAGGGATGATTAGCAAGTGAACACATTTAATACCAGCAGGTGTGTAGTTATCACAAGAACAAACACACGCATCCTGCTGTTGACCGAAGCCGCACCTGCTGAGAATGTAGAGAAAAAGGCGTCGATTATCCCAGAGCCACTGTGAATTCCTTTCAGCTTATGCCTTTAATGAAACTTAGGGCTTCTCACAAAAGACTAACATGAAGCCATTAAACAAAAAACAACAAAAGTTTAATAAGTGAAAGATCATGAACTATGATAATAAATAAAATGTCTTGGCTGTTAGACATGGAATGATACAGTACATGTGCAAAGCAATCATTTAAGTTATAATGAGATGATTTGCTTCGTGCCAGTGGATGATTTGGGACCCTCCGGATGTCCTTCTGTCCTTTTTTCCGTTGTACTTATTCTGCCTTAATTGCAGCAGTTTATCTCTGTTCAGGGAAAAACTTTCCGAAGGGCATTTGGTCAGAGTCTCTGGTCAGAGTCACAGTACAGGGTGTAGCTTTAGACCCACGGGGTTCAGCATTCATTCGAGCTGGAAGGTCAAACCGGCAGATCGGCTGAGAGCTTGAGAGACGGAATGAATGTGAGTACACGGATACCACCCAGTGTTTTCCTCAGGACTCCACAATTCCACAATCTCCAGCTGGTGATCTTTTAGAGGATCGGACAGTGATGAATTCATTAGCTAGCCCAATGTGTGGAAAGGAAAAGCTCCAGTGTCCTGTCCAGACCGAGGTTTTGGCCCAATATGAGAGGCTAGTTGGCTAATAGAATAAAGAGGGTTAAGCTCAGTTATAGTCATTATCCACTTTCTGAATAATGCAAAGTCTGAAATGCACAATTACAGTACATTATTCGATCTTTGTATGTGTGTTATCCATATGCCTAACTAACACTATATAGTTAGCTATTTAATTGTATCAAAAGTAAAATACTACAATAAACAAATGTAAATAACTAATATTTTCAAACATTTGTGAATATAACTTGAATGCTAGTCTAACAGAGAAAACAAGTTAACCCTAGGTGAATAAAGCCCTTAAAATAAGCAACTAAGCAAAACTTACCTCAGCATCCTCATGTCTGGCAGATCAATACTGGCAGATTCAATCAGACACTTTTGCAAGTTAACAAACATGGTGACACTCGAAGAGCTCAGTTTCCACGTTGACATTTACTTATCCTGAACCGACATGCATATCTTCATACATGTGTGGGTGGGTGTGGGCCACTACCTTGTACATGCACATTGTGTATTGTGGGTACGTCATGTTAATTTTTACAGACATGCTCGAGCTATGTACCAAATGATGTTTCCCAAAGTACCTAAAGTATTTATCGATAGTAGTTCAGAGGGAGGTTTTTCTCAAGAGTTTTTTGTTCTCTGGTGAGCACTGCTGCTAGAAATGAGGGTCACTTTGGCAGGAGAGAGTAATTAAGAACATGATTAGAGCTCCTAGCTTTGAGCTCTCCTAAACAGCTTCCTCGACTCATGGGGTTTCCCTTGAATTCGGCCCTGATTCAGTCAGCATATGCTAGCAACTTTGCTTCTGATCTTCATATATGACGCTTCATGCATTATTACTACAGTTCCTCAAGCAATGAGGAAGACATCAGCTTAAATGCGAAGTAAACATTATATTTCTGGTATTGAAGTGCTGCAATTTGTTCACTACCCAGTAAACTCGAAAACCCATTGGATAGGTTTAACCTGAAGTGAATAAAATTATATTAATGACATTGTTACTGTAGTTACAGTACTGTAGCCTTTAATAGAATGTTAAATAGGTTGTTGTGTTTGCACACAAAAAAAGATGAATGATTGAGGAGGTTACTGATGGGAACAGATTTTTACAGTCCTATGTGAGGACAGACCTTGCTTATTTCGGTGTTTCTGGGAATTAAAAGCACAATCTGGTTTAGTGGACATGACTAATGTGATGGACAAACATAACAGTTTAGCTATAATTATGTTTTTAACATTTCCTGGTTTAAAAAGAGAGACTAAGCATGCTTTTGTCATGTAAGCTCTGTATTATAATGAAGTATTAAGCAAAATCTGACCTGACTCGACCCTTGTGTATAAATTCAGCTGTACTTACTGTTTGAGCAATAGGGTTTTTTTCCATTGAATCTAAGTCTGGAAAGAAGTTGGTACATGCAATTATGGGCATGTTTGTGGGCAATGGAGTTAGAATGACACAGGCAAATGTGGAGTGGAGTGGGAGCAAGTTGAAAAGGATTTGTAAGGCAACATTTTTTTTTCTCTCCCTCAACACACAGCACTTTTATCTCTCTCTGAGCCATATCCAGCTGTGAAGAGTCAGTGTAATCAGTGAATTCCAGCTGTGTGTGATTGAACCCCGCTCTTCTTCAGGTACATATTCGTTTATTATTATTGATAGGAACTGTCCTTGTTGCTGAAGTCATGCTGCTTTGGGCATAACAATGCCCAATATTAAAATACCTCAGGCAAAGAATGGAAAAAGAAGTTTTTTTGAATGTTAAAATGCATAATTTTTGACGACATTTAGTAAGACTTAGTCCATTTTTTAAGCTGCAAACCATCGATCAGCATCCTACGCTAGGGAGTACTTCATTGCAGCAGCACATTCCTGCAATAAGCTTCACCCACTATAATCCCTTCAGGCATGTTGGACCATCTAACACACAAAAAAAAAAAAAAAAAAAAGGAAAAAAAACATTGATTTAGCCTTAGATTCTCACTACAAATCTAACAGCTTGGACTTTGTGAGGTCACTGTGCTTCTCCAGGAGTCATGCTGAGTGTGTTGTGTTTTTTGTATTTTTTTCAATATGACTTTTCACAGTCAGAGGAGAGATTCTTTGTTTCTTCTTTTTCTTCTTCTTGAAAAGCAATAAAAACAATAAAAAGGCAACTTGAACTTCAACTGGCTTCATTATTGTGAATTTTAGGACATTTTCGAACTGAAGCAGTGAGGAACTCACCACACTGTAGAAGTGGTGAGCTCCATATAGAGGGACAGCATTTTTAATTTTCCCATTACGACACACAGAATGCAGCTAGAGTCCTTCTTTCAAGGTTGCGGCACTAACAGCGATTCTCAGCTTTATTATTAATGCTTAAATCAGATAGTTTATTTTCTCTTGGTTTGTCACTTTTTTTTGACCAGTCCTCCAACACACTGATACCCAGATCTAATATTAAAAATTCTTGAGCCTATCTGGTCCCAAACTTTCTACACAGCCCAAGGATTTCCAAGGTCACTATTAATATTTTATGTACTTTATTGAAAGGTAAAAGCATTTTGGATATACCTTGCCTGATCTACCATCATGAACTCACTCTTATACTGCAAGGAGTACTGTTCTTTACCCTGCAGATTTAATATCTTAAAGCCTTGGCAACCCTGTTCTCACTGCATTGGAATAATTATTATTATTTTATTTTTCCCAAAAGAAAACCATAAATAGTGCATGGATTCTTGGTTGAGCCTGCAGTATGACTTTGGGCTGCATGTTTAGTGCTGTTGCTTTGCTCCTCCAGAGTTAGTGGTTTGAATCTTGCCTTTGGTCTTTGTGTGTGCGAGTTTTGTGTCTTGCAATAGAAGTTCCCAGTAAACAGTTATTCATTAAACAAAGTCAGTGTTTGAGGTACCTTTAGTTGGAGGTACAGTTTGTGCAGTTTTATAAAGTAATTAGCTACTAAATGTTATTGAGCATCCGGCAGAACCACTCACAGTTCTTATGAGGACTTTGACTGTAGTACCTGCTTCTTTTTTTGCATACAAAACCTAGCAGCAACTATTTTGTTTTTTTGTCTAAAATGTGGTCACTTTTATAATATGTTAATAATGTTATTTAATTTAATGTATCCAATTTTATTTAGTTGAATTTGATTTGAAAATGGTCATTGTTGCAAAGCAGCTTTACAGAATCAAAAGAAAATTGTGGAAATGTGTGAGCAAATATGTGTGAATCAAAATGATCAGATTGTCCCTGATGAAAATGCTGAGGGCGGCGGTGTCAAGGAAAAACTCCCTGAGATGGCAAGAGGAAGAACCCTTGAGAGAAACCAGACTCAACAAGGAATCCATCCTCATTTGAGTGATAACTGATAGCAGGAATTGATCACTAGCAGCTCAGGAGTGGCATATGCAGTTTGACAAAGTGAGACAGGGAGAAGAGAAAAAAAGAAAAGAGAAAAGAAGAGAAGAGAACGAACGATAACAGTTATGCATGGTCACAATAACATAAAGTATAAGTTCAATGTATATTTACGTTACGTTATGGCGCATTTCCGGAAACGTTCGTACACTAAGTATCTCTTAGGTAAGTCACACGTTCGTAAGGTTGGTCTGGACCAACCTTAACTTACTCTTTTTTTACGCGCAGTTTCAGCTCAAGACGCTAGTCGCCGCCACTGAGCAGCAGTCTTTATAAATCAGCGGTGTATGAAAGCACATTATGGCACATTATCAAAGTCGTATTAATGATGGAATATACTGTAGGCCTGTTTAAGAATTTTTTTTAATTTAATATCAGAACTAATAGAGTGACTTTTAATTAGCCTATTTTATAATGTGACTAATGCATTAAAATTGGCAATCACTTTTAATATTAAAGAGGTGGCAAACAATTTGGCAGCGATACAGCGTGTTGTGCTAAACCGAAGACGGCGCCGTCCACGGAGTGGTGTGATTCATGTAAATTTTTCCTTTAGGCAAAACTTCAGCCCTTTTCATATTTTGCCTGAGGTGGCTATTTAAAAAAAAAAG
>JAOVVB010000028.1:1523769-1535698 GCA_028570985.1 Heterobranchus longifilis | reverse complement strand
GTGCAGATCAATCCCTGCTATCTGTTATCACCCAGATGAGGATGGGTTCCCTGTTGAGTCTGGTTCCTCTCAAGGTTCCTTCCTATTACCATCTCAGGGATTTTTTTTCCTCAGCACCGTCGCCCTCGGCTCGTTCATCAGGGACGATCTGATCATTCTGATTCATACACAGTTACGTTTCATACAAACTTCTGTAATTTATTTTGATTGTGTAAAACTGCTTTAAGACAATAACGATTATTAAAAGCGCTATACAAAAAAAATTGAATAGAAAAATTGAATTTAACTTGTTACCTGCTAGCATGAATGTGCATCATGTTAGAGCGGTGTAGCAGTTAATGCTAATGAGACAGACATCTGAACATGTACCCCGCCTCTATCTCTGTGTGTGTGTGTGTGTGTGTGTGTGTGTGTGTAGAGTGCTATTGAGTCGTTATTTGGGGCGTCTCTGACCGGAGTGGCGTACTCTCTCTTTGCGGGTCAGCCCCTCACCATCCTGGGCAGCACTGGTCCGGTTCTGGTGTTTGAGAAGATCCTGTTTAAGTTTTGCAGGTCAGAGACTCGCACTGCTCTGTGGACCATCCAGGAGTTCTCTTACAACCAATCAAACCTTTATTGAAATGTTATGGCGCCCTCTGGTGGTACATACTTCTCAGCTTATAAATACTGTTTTCATTGCAGTTATCATTTCCTCACTGTGTGTGTGTGTGTATGTGTGTATGTGTGTATGTGTGTATGTGTATGTGTGTGTAAGAGAGAGAAAAAATGTTTATGTGTACTTATAATTATATTTAATGTTTACATTTTAATATTTATTTTATGTTAATTATAATTAATGTTAATGTATCACTTACTCATGATGACATCATTTTCCTGTAAAGCAACCGCAGTCTGAGTTTAATAGCAATAAGTCTGCATGCTGAATGTGTGTGTGTGTGTGTCTGTGCATGTGTTTTCTCAACACAGAATTAAAGCTTTAAATCACACTGTACAAAACTTACAGCTGCTGTAGATTGTGGTTATTAATCCTGGCACCCAGCAAAGGTCCTGAACCGGAGTTCACAGCTTTAATAGAGCGATTTTAATTGGGAGTAAATTGTCCATTAGAGCTCAGTGTCACTGTGAGGAGTCCAGCTGAGAGATTGAAGTCCCTGCTACATGTGCACTCTGACTAAATGGCCTCAGCCTGTTAAAAACGAGCGATATTATACACTTTATCCTTTATACATGTCTTAATATGATAGATTGGTGCACAAGTATTTTTTTACTACACTATTACAGAAACTATTAAATACAATGTATGGTTGTGTTGTATTGTTAAATTATAAAATCATAAGACTCTGATAATAATAATAATAATAATAATAATAATAATAACAATAATTATCATTATTTTGCACATTGTTGTGTGTGTTTTAGATGCACTGGACCTCGTATTCAAGACTGCATTGGGATGATGGACAGGTAATGTTTTAGATAAACTGCTTCAAGGAAATGAAGGGTGTTTTTTTTTTGTTTGTTTTTTTGTTTTTTTGTGCATTTAGATATTTTTGGCCACCTAAACGTTAGCTGTTTTTTCATTACAGGACTCCTCTGATTGCAGCTGGCGTGATCGGGATGATGTTCGTGCTTGTGATTGTGGCGCTCGGTTTCGCTGTTTATATCAGACGCAAGAGCATCAAGAAGAAGAGGGTGTTACGACGCTTCCTGGAATCCGAGGTACGGATTACCAGATCTCGTCTCTGCTTTGTGTATATAAAGATGTATATGTTATAGGAGTGTTTTATTGCAGTAACTGATCTGGGATCTACTCTGTACGTAGGTGTGTAGTGTATGTTTGTGTGTTATTGTAATGTGTATATTGTATCCGTTTTTTTATAAATACGTGTGTTGTTGTAAACACTCATCTAGGATCTGCATTTTGTTTATGAAGATGTATAGTGTACATAACTGATCTATTGTAATAACTGATCTGGGATCTACTCTATACTGTATGTACGAGGGTGAGTCAAAAAAATATCTGCACACCAGTAATATTAAAACTTCTGTTGGCTTTCTGTTTAAGGCTACTGTCTCCCCAGTCAATGCTATGCTGGGGTGTTTTATCAGTTTATTTGTAACTGCGGTGCAAGAAAAAAGGGATGCCAAACTTGTGATTTGCTTGAAATAAGTGCAGTGATTTATTTTTTTGTGGTGTAAGAGTGTACCTCGTGCTGAAACACCTCACAGAAGTTTCTTAAAGAGAATCATTACTGGTGATGAGACACGGATTCATCACTACGAGTCTGAGAGTATGGAGTGGAAACAACCTCAATCACCAAATGAAAAAAAGTTCAAAAGTCAACCATCAGCTGCAAAATTGATGCTTGCAGTTTTCTGGGATTCTCAAGGGCCAGTATTGGAACATTATCAGGAAAAAGATTCAACCATCAATCTTGCTCGTTACATTGAGATGCTTGAAGAACTTAAGCTAAACTGCGGAAGACTGTTATCCAAGGGCATCGTAAACTCGTATGACGATGCACATCTACAATACACTACTGTTGGCGCTCTTTGGTCCCCTGAAAGTGTTTTTAAAAAGTAGATTATGTTGAAAAAAAATGATGTATTTGTCTTTTCTAAAAGTTATTAAAATAATTCTACAGCCAGAGTGTGAATAAATTTTGACTCACCCTTGTATAGTATATTCTCATGTGTAACTGATCTTTGTTTTTATCAGCTCCTGGAGCCTCTAAAAGCCAGTGGAACAGCAGCACTGAATGAGGCTCGGCTGCGCTTACTAAAGGAAACTGAACTCAAGAGGATTAAGATCCTGGGGTCTGGAACCTTCAGTACTGTTCACAAGGTACTTGGCGAAGTGGGTGTGGGCATTTTATTAGTCTATAAAATATCTCAATGTTTCAATGTGTGTCTTTGTTTCTTTATCAGGGCTTCTGGATACCTGAAGGTGAGAGTGTAAAAATCCCAGTGGCTATAAAGGTCCTAAATGAAACGACAGGACTGAAATCCAATGCAAAGTTTCTTGAAGTGAGTCGCAAAACAGCGCTCTCTTTCCATACATAAAAATCCTCGCATTCTATACAACACATGGGCTGAGATATTTGGTTTAATATTTGTACGAAACAGAAAATATCTTTTTTTTAATTAAGAACAGATATAAACTATATTCATGCACATGCACTCTAAATAAGTGCATCAGTCTACAGACACACACACACAAGCACACAGATGAATACATGCTGAGGGTCACACTCACTAATGGCGGTCGCCTCTCTGTGAGGCGAGGAAACATTAAACACACTCTTTCATTATGTTTCCTGTCTCTTTCTTTCACTCATGAAAAATGTTTAGTCTGGGATTTGAGAAGATAGATATCGATGTTCTTTCTTTTTTTCTTAGCTTGCTGAAAGAGTCTTCATGTTTTGCTCTTTCTTACTTTTCTTCAAGGCCAGTGTTAATGTGCAGCCTTTTCTATCCATCCATAATAAATAGAAAAATAAATAAATAGAAAAAAAAGCCCATCTATTAAAAGCATTGGATGGCCATCAGGTGAATGTTAGCATGATCGTGCCTTTCAAAGGGTCTAAACTTGCACCTGATGTTCACAGCTTTCCATTAACAGGTTCTGTTTTTTTTTGTTTTTTTCACGCTCAGGAGGCTGTGATGATATCCAGCATGGATCACCCGCACCTGCTGCGCCTGCTTGCGGTGTGTGTGAGCCCGAACGTGCAGCTGGTGACCCAGTTCCTGCCCCACGGCTGCCTGCTGGATTACATTTACGAGCACAAGGACAATGTTGGCTCTCAGCTGCTGCTCAACTGGTGTGTGCAGATCGCCAAGGTAAGAGTGTCCTGCCTCTTTTCTGCTTGTATTTTTCTCTTTTTTGCTTCATATACATGCAAAAATCGCCAAGTCATTGTTATTTAAAGTATAAGTCTTAAAGTCTTTTGGGTTGCTCAAAGGTGCACAATGCGAAGGTTCTTCAATCAAATCACAAGGAGTAAATTATAGAGGTTCTTTATCAAGAGCATTACTGTCTGAAAAAAGTCATGTCCCTAAGATTTTCATTCAGAAGCCCCAATCAAATATGTGTGATAATATCACGCTGGGTCTGCACAGCCTGGTCCTACTTTTTCCCCATCTCTAATTCCTCTTATGGGGTGTTCACAACATGTCCTGGCTCTACTCTGCTTTGGTTTCTTATTGCTGTCCAACCTGCAAATCTCCTTCACCCTCACCCTTAGACCCCAGGAGCATGTGTGCACAGGAAATTAGTTTCAAGCACAGATGCTGTAGGACAACTTCAGAGGTCACCTTCATCAGCAGTGGCTTTTCAAGAGACCTGTCAGCCTTCACACATTTTTTTGTACCAATTCCAAATTTTAACACCACAGTATGCTGTTATAGATTGCTTTAAAAAATTATAATAAAACAGATCCTTTTGACACATGAAATACAGTTGCAAAACAAAGCCCTTTCCCTTTTCTCCATCTAACATTGTGGTAATGTTAAATGATATGGCTTGGTCTCTTTGGCAAGGCTAAAATCTTTAAAGTTTGTTAGTGTAAAGGGAAATCTATCACCTCTAGTGGCTCAGTGGTAACCCTGCCACTGGATATGGGGCATCCCTGGTTCCAATCCCAAACTGGATTAGGGAGGATGGTGTCAGAAATTGCATCTAGCATAAAATCAGTGTCAAGTCAAATGTGTCAATTGAGTCTGTTGTTGGAGCACCCAAAAGAGCAACAACAAGAGGGTAAAAAAATGGAATCCATCTAGCTGAATGTCTGGCCAGATATCAGCTGTTTTTTTTTTTATGCGTAAAAGGATCTAGTTTTGAAACCCCTTCATGAGCATCTGTGGTTGTCACTGAGAATACTCTATTTGTCCAATGTCATTTTATATGTAGAGATCACCAGATTTATATGTAGAGATCACTAGATTTACCACTTTGGCAATCTCGCAGCTGCCATGAGGTTCCCAAGAATGTATCCTCACCCTGTCCCCCTCCTGCTGTCTGTCCAGGTCCTTGATCTATTGAAGTAGGTGCACTGATGCTGTTGGGTGTATCTCAATTGTAGCCTAATCTCAGTTGTAAGCAACAAAGAATTTATCTTGGCTGAAAAGTCTCTGGGCCATCTACAGGCCCTGTGGGCCTGATATTTGCCTTTTAGTGCATGTGTTGATGTGTTCTGATAGTTAGAAAGTAAAAGGTACATGCATGGGGCCTGACCTACAACCTTGGTTTTAATCTTGAGTATTTTTTCAAAGAAGATTCAGGTGTTCCACTGATCTAAGGGTAAGCTGGTGATGAGGTCTTACATTCAAATTCCAAGAGTCTGTGGATTTTTTTTATTTTGATTTCATGTAATGTGTATTGTGGTCCATTATCTGAAAAGATAGTTTCTGGTATGACATGATGGGTAAAATGGGTTATTAGCTTTGTATTGATTATAAATGATGTATCCATGATCTGTTAAGAATCAATTTGCCAAAAATTTGAATAGTAATCCACTGTGAAGTAGTTTTTGTTTATGTAGGTGAACAAGTCGATACCAACTTTTTCCTATGGCCATTCCTGTACCACATGTGGTTAAAATGTGATATTTTGTTGCTTCATGTCCATTGAGTTGTCAGATCTTTTCCCTGAGTGACTGAGTGATTATTTCTTCTCTAAAGATGATGCCAACTTAAAAGCTTAAATCTTCATGATGAGCACAGAATATGAGTCTGTCAGAATATTTTTCCTTATTTCTAGGTCAACCCTGCTGAACGTCTTCACTGAGAGTCTTTAGCATTTTATCTTCTTTTTTAACTCCATGAATTATTTGGAGTTCATTCTGGTTGATGGGAAAATAGCCCATCTTGTTCTATGTGAATAGTCCACCATGTTCTAACGCAGAACGAGAGGTAGGTTACAATCCCTGGCAGTCGCTGGAGCACATTTGCATCAGCTGGTCTGGGCATGATGTCCTTTGAAAGAAACTTCCTTGTCCCCCAACCTGATCTGGTACACATTCAAATTAAAGTTATTTTTATCTTCAGTGGGATTGGAATAACCCCACTTCTCCATGAAGGTCTCTTCTCGCTTTTGCATGAACTTCCCCTGGAGGATGTCCATACCCATAACCATACAAAGCAAATTGTGTCTCCCAAATTGTATGACAAATATTGTCAAGTAGCTGGACTTTCCTTCTTATATGACACGCTAAAGGCTACATTTGACATTGCACACCTTGAAAACCCATCTTTTTGGGAGTAGTGGGAAACACTACTTTGGGAGTAGTGGCACTACAATGTCCTGGTCCACCACCACAAATTCAAGACAATACAATTGTCTGTTTCTTGAGTTCCTTGGCTTCAATTCGCATGTCCGCTGTGGTCGTACATCTGCCTTTCCAAATGCTAAACATATTAGTTTGTTTTATTTTGGAGTCAATGTTGTGACTCAAATTCTGCTGTTGCCCCGTTCTCACTGCTGCTACTAGTATCTTTTTGTTAGTTGTCGTTAATTGTATTTAGCTGATAAGATATTTGCCTTTTAGTGCAGTTTAAGTGGCCAGTGCTGGTAATAATTTTGTCCGAGCATCCTTACGGTTCTGTTTCCAATTGGTTATATCTCTGATTAGCATTTCATACAGAATCCTGCCCCTCTTGCCAGTGACATACTGTAGGTGAATGGCTTTATTTTCACTGATTCCTTGGCATATTCTATTGTTAAATACAAATAAAGGGTAAGTTTTTCTCTACAATGCTTTCAAACAAACATATACAATATTTGCTATTGTTGCAGTTTATAGTTAACATCAGTAAACTATATTAACTGTAATTAAGACTGCCACAAAATGGCGAAGAATTTCTACAAAAAGTGCACTTTTCTCCAAAACCTATATATTGGCTTGCCTTTTTATTGGCTACATTTTAGCAAAACTTACACATGGATAATAGGGATGATGTGTTTATTTGTAAGACACAAGCTACTGTCTCTTACAAATAAACACAACAAAATCCCACCTTGGTGTCACACTTGAGTGCTTTTCCCTTATCCACAACTTTTCCCGTTGTCAGGCTCGCTAACCTGCGACCCCGTCAAGCCACTTGTCCATTGTAAACTGATAGCTTGAGCAGAAAAGGCCCACATTGGCTCCTCATCACAAAGAGATTTGGACACTGACTTAATGACTTCTATCAATCATGCTCCCACCTGCAACATGTTCCCTCCGTTGGAGGTTGTTGCGGTCACACGGCAGCATGATAGGTAGCAGATCCTCATTTAAAGATTTTCCGTGGCACATGGAGAAATAATAGATGAGTTTATTGTAATAGAAGCATGATATATTAGCAGGGAAGATTCTCCAGTATCTCCAGCTGAACCAGGAATGCTCGGCTATTCATTCGCTCTGACTGTGGTGCCATTGCATTGCATAATGGATTATTGATGGACTAATTAACTGTGGAAGTACATTTTGATTGGCTGTAACAAACTACAGCACACTAAATAGGATCTTGTGCATTTTGTTCTCTCTTCTGTTTCTGTGTGCCCAGTTAGTAAATTAAAACACTCAATAAAGCTGTCAAGTAAACCATGATATTCCAACACCCAGTGCTTCCGTGCAACCTCATTTCACTCAAAGGAATATACTAAGTTTCACTTTCTTACTTTTCCCATCTTTGGCTGCATTGTTCTCATACTGCGTACAAATATCATCATTTAACAAATTGTGACATTATAAGTCATTATTAAATATATATTTTAAAATGAAGGCCAATACCGGGCAAATGAAAACAACAACAATTGTGCTGACAGGTTTTAATTCTCACAGTACAATTTTTATGTATGACCTTGTGTTATTAATAAAAGGAAACGTTATGCTTAATTTATACTTTATACTTAAATTATGCTTTCCTATACCCTCCACCATTTTTGCTGTATAATGTCAAATAAATTCTGTTATAGTAAAATGATATTGCTCTAATAGGACACTGCACCTCTTTTCTTTGACTTGTGAATTTCTATTAATGCACTAACTGAAACCAAGACCATATAAGGCCAATGTGAATGATTTTGCACTAATGCACTCTGCTCAGGAGAGCAAGGGGACAAGATGCCATCACAATCCTCATTCATTATCGCACTAGTTTGGAGTGCATGAAAAAATACAATATAACAGTACTTAATACTGAACCCTGAGGGATTCTTTTAACAGTCCACTTACAGTGTGAGAGAAAGCCCCAATATTGCTTATATTATTTATGATTACCTATGTATTTTCAGGGTATGATGTACTTGGAGGAAAGAAGGATGGTCCATAGAAACTTGGCTGCTCGTAATATTTTTGTGAAATCCCCAAACCATATCAAGATCACAGACTTTGGGCTTGCTCAACTTCTGGATGCTGATGTAATGGAGTACAATAAAGAAGATGACAAAGTAAAATAGTCTTCATTAAGTAACATTGATATTTTTTAAACATTTCTTGAAATGAACATGGTCATTCTACATTGTGTATTACCAATACAGCGTTGTGGGTTCTTTTTCTCATATTCATGTGCAGATGCTTATCAAGTGGATGGCTCTGGAGTGTATACACTACAGAAAGTTTACACACCAGAGTGATGTTTGGAGTTATGGTAAGGGAAATGCTCATTATAAGTAACCAGTACACTCTTTCAATATTTTGGCATATTTAAAGTTTAGACATTTAAATTTCACATTGTGATGTGACATCACTATGTGACGTACTGTATCTGCAAAATTAGGAGTGACCGCATGGGAGTTGATGACTTTCGGAGCAAAGCCATATGATGGTGTCCCCAATCGTGATATCCCGGATATTTTGGAGAAAGGAGAACGTCTGGCTCAACCTCCAATATGCACCATAGACGTTTACATGGTCATGGTCAAATGTAAGTCTTAAAGCTTCTACTTGGGATATGAAGTCTGTTATTTTACAATGTCTTCAAATCAAAGCTGCATTATATCTAATTACAATTATGATTCAAATCACTACACCATTAATAACCACATTACAGTATATTGATAGAGATGAGTAATTATTATTGTAGCGTTAGCTTTAGAGGGCAAATTAATTCAGAGTGGAAAGGAAACATGCAAACGCTTGACAGGGATTAAATGATACTATCAGCAATCAGGATAGTGGCATAGACATAATCAAGGAATTATGCCCAAAAAGAAAATATGTAGTGCTAGCAGGATTTTCCATTTATTTGTGTTGCATTGATTCATTTCCTGCTGAAAGGGCTGCCTCATTTTGTGACTCATTAACGATCCTTCGTCCTCGCTCAAGGTTGGATGATCGATGCTGACAGTCGGCCCAGGTTTAAAGAGCTCGCTTCAGAATTCTGCAGGATGGCGAGAGACCCTCAGAGATATCTAGTCATCCAGGTACGTAACAAAAAGATTTTTCTCCTTTTAATTTTGAAACTTTATACTTCTGGAGAGTGCAGGGGTACTATTTTTTGTTTGTTTTAGGGGGATGATTGCATGAAGCTGCCCAGTCCCAACCACAGTAAATTCTTCCACAGTCTTTTTGATGAGGATGAACTTGGGGATGTTATGGACGCTGAGGAGTACTTGGTTCCTCCAAACCTCAGTGCTCATCCATCCAGTCCTAATCTGGACTCCAGTCAGGTGAAACTCATTATCCATCCAGTACTATATCTTAGTTTTATCCATATCTATAAATTAAGATTTGCTCTCTTTGATTGGTTTATATTTAAACAATATCTTATTAGAGAGAGTGCTGTTATGCTGGTTATCAGCACAGTTATGATGCAGTCATGGAGCCCTCACTGTCATGCTGTTATTCAGCACAACAGCATGATGTCGAGTGTGATATTGCTTTTAACAGTTCCACAAACACCATTTATTATCAGCAGATTATGATTTGTTTCTTTATTCAACCAGTAATTTTGCTCCATCAACACCTATCCTTCTGCGACTGGCAGAACTAACTAACCAAGATGGGGAGCTGGAGACCGATAGTAGTGACCAACAGTGTAATTAACAGGGGTAAAAGTAGTTTTAAATTCGTACCAGTACTATGTTGAACAGGTGGTGGTGGACAGTCCTGTAAATTTTGTAAGTCTCTTTTTGTATGTCCAAATATTCCGCTTTATAATGTCATCTCTTCCAGGGTTAAATCCCAAATAGCTTTATATGGAAAACTAGTGCGCTAGGGTGTAGAATCCCTTGTTTCACACACAAAGTAATGCTGTTGATCAGGGTTTGGAGAGCGATTTGGGATTCACCCTCGTGATGGAAACTGGTTAGCTTTGTAGCCATAAATAAAAGAGCACAGACGGTTCAGGTTCTGAACAACTTAGAAACAACCCTCATTTTTTTCATAAAGTTTTCTTGCTGAAAGTGCTTCTGTGACTGGTTTTAAATGTGGGCTTTTATCATGTAGCTGCTCTCTCCTCAGTGCTGCAGACCTACCCATGCTTATAACTGAGAGTTACTGTAATTAATGTTGATGCAGAGTGATGCGTATGGTTAAACATGCTAGTGTTGTTACCGCCTACTACAACCACGCATGTATTGACTTGTCCAATCAGATTGCTCAGTTGAAACTAACTGTTTTATAATTCATTTTGAATCACATACAGGGACTGAGTGATGCAAAAATAGGACCACAGAGTTGTGAGGCAGCCACGTCATCTGGTGAACTGTTTTTCCCTGTGAGGCCTGGCAAAGACGAGCAGCTCTGTCATGGAAAGCTGAAGAACAAGCACAGCACTGCCTTCGTGGAGGACAGCAGCTGTCGACATTACAGTGCAGACTCTGCTGCATTCCTGAAAGAAAGAACACAGAGAAAGAGAAGTGCTGGGGAGGATGGTGGTGTGGCTGCCAAGAACGACAAGAGTTCCTCAGGTAACTTCCACGTTCTTTTGTTTCTTCAAAAGTGTCCTCCAGTGTTTCAGGCTGGTGAAAAAAAAAAACAGTGCCTTGTGTTACGTCATGTAGGTGGTGGATACACCAAAGTTGTGGGCTTTTCCAATCGTATCAAGATATTATTATTCATTTATTTTTAATTCTAGACCCTATTGAGGAGAACCCTTTCATCACACACCAGAAAAACAGAGAGATTCATGCACTGGATAACCCAGGTTACCATGGCAACACTGATGGACAGCTTAAGATCGAGACTGAGAGCATTTGCTCTCCTCAACAGCACAACATTCATGAGATGAACCAGGAGACGCTTAAGAAAAACGTGGTTTCTCTTCCTCTGTTGTCAAGAACAAAAAGCAGGACTACAAACAGCCATGGCTGCCTGACCTCTCAAACCGAGAGACCCCATGTTCACTTTACGCTTCCACCGGTTCAGTCTCCTCTAAGTGGACCAATGAGTCAAAACGGCCACCAACTCCATTCAGGTCATGCTCTATCTACTGATTATCCCAGCAAGTGTATTCTTGCTTCAGTAACAGGACAAATATGTCACCACCAAATCCAGCCTGGTTCTCCTGGTTCTGCACGCAAACTCGACGGTATTAAAAGTAGTTCCGCTGCCCTACCAGGTCATATTATCTTTCAAAGCAGCACAATACAACCAAGTCATGCTGGAACAAACAAGAAGCCTTTTCACACAAACAATCCAGAGAAGCGCCATCACAGCCTTCCGTCCAGCGTTTTGCAGCATCCTCCAGATCCCTCACTGGTCTGCAGGAACAGTTTCATCTACAAGCAGAATGGACGTGAGAACCCTGAGAACCTGTCAGAGTCTAGTATGAAGCCAGGATCATTTCTGCCTCCTCCACCATACAGGCACAGAAACACTGTAGTGTAACATCTCAAGCATTTATGTTCCTCAGAACATGTTAGATATATTGCTTTCTTCCTCAGCAGATCCTGGAACATACTGTATCATGCTCTGAAGAAAAAAGAATAACATATTCCTCAGAA
>JAOVVB010000028.1:1430405-1442392 GCA_028570985.1 Heterobranchus longifilis | reverse complement strand
CATTTAAGTGTGACAAACATGCAAAAGAATAAGAAATCAGGAAGGGGGCAAATAGTTTTTCACACCACTGTATTTGTAGAAATATTAGTATTTAGCCAGGTTTCACTTAGAGCTAAGAAGTTGAAGTTAGAATCATTTAATAAATGTTGAGCTTCGTCTCTTTTCGATAAGACTACAATAAGTCTTATAACTTTCGATAAGATATACACTGCGTATATTAAGATGGCCTCCAAAAATAGCTTTTGGTTTTGTCTTCGGATCCCAGATCACTTTTGCATGATTCAGTGTTTGAAAATATTTCAGTTCTTTTTGCTTACGTGCTGCATAACCAAAAATTCCTTTACCAGTATGTGGTTGTGGTGAGGCATTCTCTGTGGGTTCCTGATGTGACACATACAAGAGTTTACTGGTTTCCAATTCTTCTGTTCTGGCAATGACTGTATTTGGATTAAATTCTAAGAAGGAATCACTGTCCTGTGCGAGGCCGGTAGAAAGCCTCACCATTTCACCACCATGTATGTCAAGTTGTTCCCACTGGAGAGGTCACTCAATCTGCAAACTCAGATGGGTGTCTGTTAAAGGACCTGGGTTTAGCTGTAGATCACCACTCAGCAGGAGCAAAAACAACAGAACTTTTAACACATGTTCTTTCCTTCTTCCTCCAATTTACTTGTCTTTGTTTGTAGTAAAAAGTTTTTGATTCTTTTGCTAGCAGGTCAAATAAATAACATGACATCCATGTCCATAAAAGTTCAGTTTTGATATAATAACCATGGGTGAAGCTTGAACAGGAATACTTGATGTTTCCTCATCAGTCAGAATCAGCCATTTTCCAAATTAGCCATATGATGACAAGCCTTTTGTTCCTTTTGTGGCTTGTTCTTTCTCTTTGGTCATGGTTTTGTTAATTATACTGTATATTTCCTTTAAAATGGAATGTACAGTAGTAGTAATTTAACCAAACAAACCATGAGTAATTGGTGATGCCACAAACGAACCGGCCATGTGCAGTCATATCCTTTGTCTCTGGTGCTATGATATGAACGTGGAAATCCTGGGTTTTTTTTCCAGATGATTGTTGGTTTCTTGCACACCAAAATAAAGTTGTTAATAAATATAAACCAGTCCATCCAATATTAGCAAACAAAGATGGTGCAAAAAGTGGAATAAGAGAGCAGGTGTGGAGCTTAACAAACCACCACTGCCCTCGGTGGAAGAAGAAAGAACGAAAGAAAGATATTAAACATGGAAAATGAATAGAATGAATGAAACAAAGAAATGAAGGAAAAAGAAAGAAGGAAAAGAAGAAATAAAAACTAATAAAAAATAAGGAAAGAAAAGGAAGAAAGAAAGCTTAATGCAGAAATAGAGAATGAAAGTAAGATGAAATGAAGGAAACAAAAGAGTAAAGAAAGGAGAAGGGAAAGGAGAAGAAATGAAGGAAAATTAAAACAAAATATTAGCCGAAGAAAGAAGGAACAATAGAAACTAGAAGGAACAACAGAAAAGAGTTCTGTGGCATTACTATTTGCTCAGTCTCTCTTCTCCAACACTGAGGCTAGTAGAAGAGCGCCCCCTTGTGTTCAGGTTTTCCTCCACAATACCACACCAGAGTTCTTCTGCACCCGAGTGTCGACTCCAGAGCAAAACTGCGTCTGGAGCTTTGTCTAGGACAGGCCGATGGTTCAACAAGAATTCTGTGAAAGCAAAGATGCGATTGTGGGGAGGAGTGTGGAGTCAGAGTGAGAGCTCACTCTTGCACGTCTTTCATCAAGTAGTCAGTAAACTAGAGCGTCTTTAAATCACCACCTCAGCCCTGATTTATGACCAGTGTCAATCCTGGCTTATTCCTCATTACACAAAAACAACTAAATGTCACGGATTAGCTCAGATAAAAGCTAGAGCTGCTGAAGTATGCTTCATGTGCCATGAATCACACGTGGGGAAAAAGTGGGAATCATGAAAATGTAATACTTGTAAAAGTTATTTCAAAGGTTAAAAAACATTTTTTTATAACTAATAACAAATGTAATTTAGAAACTGTAAATTTGAAAAGGTACACACTGCAATACACTGGGAACATGTGAAAGCAATAACACACATTTTTATAAAATGTTCATACAGATTTTAGACACTGATTCATTCTTCATGCACTGCCTGACCAAATAATAAGTCACCACCTGGATTTAACTAAGCAAATAGTTAAGTGGCTTCCACTGGATAATTCCTGCAGTGATTAATCTGGTTCAGCTGCAATGTCATTTAACCCTGACTGATGCAGAGCGGAGCTTCTCATTTCTTAAACATCAATGCCAGATGGCATATCCTGTGGTTGTAGCAAAGATGTTACTTTGTTTCGGATGTGTCAAAATATTGTCCTGCATCAAGCAAAGAAAACAACTGAGGAAATTACTGAAACTACTAAAAAAATTGTGTGAAGAACTGTAAAACACATTATTAAAACCAGGAAGGACAGTACAGTGGTAAACCATCATCTTTGAGAAAGAAATGTGGTTGGAAAAAAATGTAATCATTGTGATCAGAGATGACTTAAATGTTTGGTGAAATAAAAAAAACAACAACAACAAGAGTAGAAGGCACAGCTATGTTTAATAGTGACCATAAAGGCATTTGCACACACACAATGTGAAAAGAACTCTAGGGATTGGGACCAAACAGCTGTGTAGCCTTAAGAATACAATTTGTTTAAATACAAAAAATGCTTTAATGAAAAATGGACTGTGGAGCACTGGGAAAAAGTCATGTGGTTCGATAAGTTCGATAAGATTCCAGATTTATTTTTTACTAGATGGGGCATCAGGGTAAGGAGAGAGGTGAATGAAGTGATGCACCCATCATGCCTAGTGTTATATACAAGCCTCTGGAAACAGTGTCATGGTGTCATGATCTGGTGTTGCTTCTGTTGGTCAGGTCTAGGCTCTGCAACATTATGCACCCAAAGTTGATTTCAGGTCATCAAATCAGCTGATGACCTGAATGTACTGAATGACCAGATTTTTCCATCTTTTTTTATTTTTTTTTATTTCCTGATGGCATGCAAATAATACAAGATTACACTGCCAGGATCATCACTTTCAAGCTGTGAAAGAGGGATTCAGGAGGCATAAGATATCATTTTCAGACATGAATATGTCACCACAGAGTCCAGATCTTAACCCCGTTGGGAATCTTTGGGATGTGCTGGAGGAGATTTTGGAAAGAAATCAATGTCACTCTGAACTGAAAACATTCTGTTGACATTGTGTGGCTTATAAACATAAGCTTATTAAAACATTGCTATGGCGAATGTGTGCCGTAGCCGAAGCAGAAATTGGTCCAAGGAAATTAGTGTGTGACTTGTTTTTGGCCAGGCAGTGTGATATTTCACTTTGTTCAAGACAAAAGTTTAAACGTGTTTCAGATCAGTAAAATAAAATCAATAAATAACTACCCCTGCCCTACCCTCTGTGATGTGTTGGGTAAAAGTTGCAGCAGTTTGAGAAAACAAGTTAAACTGAAAACCAGAAAAAAGTTGAATATGTGTTCTGTGATGTTCTCTTTGGCCTTACAGGCACCAGGAGGACTTTGTGTCCTGCAGGTAGGATGAAGCAAGGAACAGACAGCCAAGGCTCTCGGTTCTCTGGAGAAGCTAACTGAGGGTGGATGAGGAGCAAAGAGCTTTTTCAGATGGTGAAGAGTTGTGCTCTCTGAAATGTGCTTTGTCTCCCTGCCTTGGGGTTACTGTTACTGAGGAGAGCAGACCTGGGAAATAAAGCTCCATCTCCCTCCTGCTTCATGATTGATTTGGGTTTGACTTGAGTGAGACTCAGACTGAAGGGAATCAGTGAAGTTTAGCCCACAGCTAACAGGCTGAGAGCATAGAGAGAGCATATACAGTAGGAGGTACCAGTTAAAGACACAGGACACAGGATTCAAAATATGGACACACACACACACACACACACATATTCAATGGAGAAAATATATATTTCTTCCTTTTTTTCTTTCTTTTTGCACTTCATGTCTGAAAGAAAGAAAAAAAAAACAAAAGAGAAAAAAGTTAATGATGGATAAATAAGGAAAGAATGAGGAAAGGAAGGAAGGAAGGAAAATGACAAAGGAAGAAAGAAAGAAGGAATAATGAGGGAGAAAAAAGAAACTTCACTCTGTGCAGGCCAGGCAAGTTCTTCCACACCAAACTTGCTCATCCATGTCTTTATGGACCTTGCTCTGTGCACTGGTGCACAGTCATGTTGGAACTGGTGTGGGGTTTCTTGTCAGGAGTTGGACTCGACCCCTTACTTTCATTGAAATGAACTCTTAATGCTTCAGCATACCAAGACATTTTTGGACAATTTCATGCCTTCAACTTTGTGGGATCAGTTTGAATTATAACGAGCCTGGCCTTCTCATCCAACATCAGTGTTTGACTTGACAAATGTCCTTCTGGAAGAAAAAATTCTTCCCATAAAATTTCAAATATGGGTAAAAAATTCCCATAAACACACTCCTAAACCTTGTGGAAAGCCTTCCCAGAAGAGTTACAGCTGTTATAGCTGCAAAGGGCCAACATCATATTAAACCCTATAGATTAGGAATCAGATGTTACTCAAGTTCATATGCATGTGAAGGCAGTGAAGTGAATACTTTGGGGAATATAGTGTATGTATACCCCATATGGGTCTATAAATAATTCCATAATGAAGATTATGCTCCACCTGGGACACTGAGTGACGAATTCTGAAAGGAAAAGCAGAATGAGGAAACTGGGTCTTTAGATGTTTGACATTCGTTTGGATTATTGTCGGTTCAGCTTTATCACCAACAGAATGATTATTTTAGAGTGAAGGAGGAGAGGAAGCAGATATGAGAGAGGGCTGAAAGGGAGTGTTGTGAGTATTATCACCTCTGACCTCGGTTTCTTCTCTCACAAAGAACCAACCTTGCAAGAACACTCATCATACTCCACATTCAGATGCAGCCTGGGCATAATGCTGACATAAAAAAAAAAAAGTGAAATATAATACATGTAAAAGGTTAGAAGTTCTGAATCAAGCTGTTTTACCACTTAGGGGACAGAAAAGAAGAAATAAGCAAATGGGCATATAATCAGGGGAAGACAGTCAGGGGCAAATAGACTAATGAAATGCAAATATTCCATCGGAGCAAAAAGCAAACATCAGTCCTAAAAAAAGGCTCCAGCAGCAACATCACTGGAGACATCAAAAGAAATGAACTCATCTCACTTCACAAACAAGGGCTCAGCATCTCTCCTGTATCACTCCTTTATTTACCCCAAAACCCCAAGGACATTACATATGTGAAAAGAAAAGCTGGCCTGCAGATGACCATGAAGTGCTGAGGGACAATCAGAAGTGTTTGCTCTCAACTAGAACTAAAAAAAAGAAAGAAAGAAAGAAAGAAAGACAAATTGGTATTTTTTTAATAGTGGTGACATGGTGGCTTAGTGGTTAGCACTGTCACCCTGCATCTCCAGGGTCCATGTTCTATTCCTGGCCAGGGTCGATTATTCTCTCTGTTTGCATGTCCTCCTTGTGCTTGGTGGGTTTCCTCCAAGTACTCTGGTTTCCTCCCACAGTCCAAAGATGCACAGAATTAGCCAGCATTCCCAAATTGCCTGTAGTGTCTATGTGTGTTTGTCCTATGATGGATTGGCACTCTGTCCCCGCTCTACAGTACAGTAAGTCTCCTGAAATAGGCTCCAGGCTCCCTGTGACCCTGTAAGCAGGATAAAGTGTTATAGACAGTGAGTGAGTGCAATAGCACCACCAACAGGGGAAAGAAAAATGCACAGAGTAGTGTAAAAAAGTGCAACTTTTTGTAGATTTTTTATTTGCATCTATACATTAATGTAAGCAAACATCTAACCAAAGCTATTACATGCAGGAGATACTGTAAAATACAGTATGTTGTGGCTTTTACTTTTAATATTCAGAATTAACTATATAAGAACTATTTCACTTTACCATGAAACAAACCTTTATTCTATGGAAATTGATACTTTCATTCAACAATAAGATCACTTATTAAGTTCATGATGCTCTGCACAAGAAGAATCCTCGTTTGAATTTTGCAAATCCATTCTCTTACATGAAGAGGCTCAGAGTGTCAGACAGATATTATTCCTTCATAAGGTCTTTGCTGCCACTGATTAAGATTTTATCAGAGAATAATAGGCAATGCAAAGAAGAGTGGATGAAGTTCTGATTAGGTTCTGATTAAACACTTGTCTTTCATAAGAGCTCATATAAGTGGGCTTACACTGGACATTCAGAGCAGAATGCAAATCATCTAGAGAAGTTTTTGAGATCTTTACACTTGTCTTAAAATTGCAGCAGTAAGTATAAGTTTGTTTTTTAATGTAAAATTTCTAAAGGGGAATGTCAGTGTGACCTACCTTGAGAAGCTTTTCTAGTTGGACTCGAGATCTGACAGCAGGGCGATTCCAATCTTTTAGAGACACCTCACGATTCTCATGAGCTTCTGCAAGGTATTGGTCCAGATCTGACAAGAGGAGTCTCCATATCATAACTTCCATCATCATCTTAAGTTCTCATAAAACATGCGCAAGTTGTAAGTGTTGGTCAAGGTCTAAGAGTGGAATCCTAGGATCTTTCAATATATATGTGTATGCATATTTACAAAAAACGAAGCATGGATCAGGAGATTAGAGAAGAAACATTAAGTATTATGAAAGATAGTCTTATCCGATTGTTTCTGAAAATTTATTTCAGAAGTCCAGATCTCAAGAAGAACACATTGTGGTTCTCATAAAACTAGGTGTGCAAGTGTCAGTCAGGATCAAACATGGGGGATCTCCTGCTCTTCCATCACCATCTCACAGCTTTCAAAGAAAGTGAGAATGTGTTGGTCAAGATCTTTGGGTGTTAATTAAAGATCTTTCTCAGCATATGTTTAAGTCTAAATTGGCAGTATGACCCAGGAGCAACATCATTATTTTCTGAATACTGAATGTGCATCATTAGCTATGCACAGTGTGAAATTGTGCATGACCTGGTTTAGCAACACCTGGCATGGGCTCCTGAGCTAAAGATGGTGGGGGGGGGGGATGCTGATGCTTAATTAAAAACATGTCTTTATGTCCATCAAAAAAACATTCTCTGGCTGGATAGAACCACCTGCTCATCAATTTGACCCAAAACACAAGGTAATGAAACAAAGAAGCACCAAAAATATATCCCATAGTGCTCTGAAATGTTGCAGATCTACTGACTGATCAATCATTCAATTAATCAATTAATCAATCAATTCAAAGCAATCAGTAACAGAAGTTGAGAATTGAAAGTATTGTAAATGAATCAGAGTCTCTGGAAGGCATGGAAATAATACAATAGTGCACATGGCTTTCTGATCTCTGCCATAATTCCCTTCCTTAAATTTTGAACATACTGTATTGTTTCACCCCATAGAAATGCTTCTGTCCATAAGAACCAGATCATGGCTATATTTGTTAAAAATGTCTTTGATTTAATTCAGAGCACTTGCTATCACACCAGATCTTGGCAGTCACCGAGTATTTTTAAACTAGCCCAATTGGCAGTCCTGTCATTGATGGTTCTGTTCCCTTCTGGTCAGACTGTAGGTGTGTGTAGCCTCCTGCCATATCCCTCCACACGAGAGCGCAGGTGTGTTTACAGGCTCTCTGAACACTCTCGATGAGCTGCTGCAGGAATCCGTTGCTGGCCAAGCCGCTATGGCTCTTCGCCTGGATGCACATGCGTGGAATAGTCCGTCGCTTCCCAGCGAGCCACAAAAGAGTGGATTAACATGCAGAACCACTGATTTCAAGCCCTTCAGCCAAGGCAGGGAGGAAACAGAGGCTGTCAGCACACATTTATCCCATTTATCAGGCTTCTGCTCGAGCTCTAATGGCTCCACTCTCAGGGTCTGACTGCCACTGAACAAGATTTAGTGCAACGCTGACTCTCAGAACTACACGACCAATTATAATGGATGTGGATGCCTCGGTTAGATAATGCAATACATTAATTTTCCTCTCTCTGCCTATTTTTGGGAGGCATAATCCTTTTATCTGAGGTTAATGCACAGGGTAAACACTAGAACCAGAGCGCTTTTAGATGAAACCTTTAGACACTGTAAATATGAGCCATTACACAGCTTTATCTGTCTCAGACATGTTTTGGATTGAGTGAAATTTCTTTTGTGTGGAATATCAATTCAGAGTGTACACAGAACACAGGCTACATAACAATGTGAATAATAATATTAAAAATATAATAGCTGAATGTATGATGAAAGTCAAAAACTGACTTTGAAAGGTTAAAGAACACCAATCATGTACTGGAATTATGTAAATTTTAGAAACACTTCGATGTTAACATTTTGACTTTAAACATAAAACAGAAAAAGGTTTTTCTTCTGTAGAGTACAAGGGCATCAAACTGTAAAATAGGCACGCCTTGTCATTAAGCTCTGCCCACTTATTATTTCAAGCACCAATGAAAAGCTTTTTTGATATACCCAAATGTTCATTAATATGCCGTTATGATATTCGGTTCTGTGCAAATGTCTGGAGCCCTTCTCATTTCTTCATATTGAATTAAAATAAACAACGTAGATTAAATTAAAGAAATGGGAACAACTGTTTTACTGTGACAACTTGCAACATCCCTAAAGATTATCCAATAGCGACGATTTAAAAATTGATTGTATATATAACAACCTCAGCAGCGACCTCATTTCCCCTCTCGTCTGTTCCAACTACTCAGCAATCAGAATCAGCAGTATACTAATCACCTGTCTGATCATCTGTCATCATATGCACCTGTTTTTCACTGGTTCATAAATTAACTGAAAATGTTTTATGCTTGAATGATTCATAGCTCACTGTGTGGCTTAACAGACAGACATAAAACATTCCTCTGAAACTGCTCAGGTACTACAAATGAGAGACAAAAATGTCCTTCAGGAAGAACTATTTCTCAAGACTACATTAAAAATAGAAGAAGGTCTGTCTCTTTTGAAGAAAAATATGAAGAAAGGAAGGGGGGAGGATTATGACATTTGTACAGTACTGTACTGTTTATGTCAAATTAATTCATAAACTTCCTTTAGAAAGCATTTTATTAAAATTCTCTTTGTTTCTATACTCAAAGCTAGAAATAGATTTTTTTTACATAAATGTTTATGCAAATATTATTATATTATTAATATTTTTTGTGCTTATGTTAGATTTCATAGTGAATAATATTATCAAACTGTTCAAATAAAAATGCATTGTATTTAATGGATAAACAGTAAGTAAACGTGTTTTCAACAAAATGTTAACATGCCGTAAAAATAAAAATGTATTTAAATTTTACCAGAATAAAAACCTGATTTTTCTTGTCTCATTAATCATGCAAATTTATGCACATTTAATCATTTAAAGCCTCATTTGCATGAATAAATTCAGAAAATAATTGTAAGAATATCAGCAATCCATTAGCAAAACTACAGTAGATTGTGATTTGTGTAGCTATAAATAATACAGCATATATTAATCCTGATTATGATTATTCTTACAATCTCAATCGTTAAGATCTTAACTACTTGAAAAAATCTTGGAGTATTATGTACTAAATATTTTTTTAAACAAAAGGACAAATTGCAGTCCATCAATGCACTATATTAATAAATATCTGTTGTGTTCCGGTAACATATGTGTGTACAGTACGTGTGTCTGAGTGTGTGGGTGTGTGCTAATGCTCCAGCTGAAACACAGCTTAGACAATTCTTTTTTTTTTTTTTTACACCTCATACTGCTTCTCTAATCATTTTATTGTCTATTTAAATGAGTTGATGTTAAGCCACACCCCTTCACAAAACAGCAGAGCTTGGAAGAGCTAAGCAAAAAGCCAGGAGAGGGAGGTGGTGGGGGGACAATATGAGGTCACATTAAAGAGGAATATAATTAGCTTTTTTTTTGCACTTTTTTATTGAGGCAGGGGATGTTTTTTTTTTTTCCCCCACATTTTTTTGTTTTTTTCTTTGTTTGTGCACACACTGCTGAGCTGTCTGAATATCTAAACAGGACTAAATGTGATTTTTGCATAATATGTCCGTTTTAAGACCCACACAACACTACATGGAAGTCACTATTTTTGCAAGAACTGCATGCTTGAAGTAGAAGACCACTGTATCGCCACTGATTTGAAAAACTTCTCACAGGCTGGGTAAAAAGAAAGAAAGAAAAGAATGAATTGAAATTGTAGCTGGTGCTTTAACCCACTGAAGCTTGAAGCAGAAGAAGGTGGCAAGGAAGAAGAAAGAAATGTGATTCACAGACATGACGAAGGTTAACAAAGGAAGGGGAAGAAAAAAGGAAAATGATGAACAAACCTTTACACATCGCATGTCAGGAAATCATGCAAAAATCATGCAATTAGGCCATTCCATCCACCCATCCATCTAGGAACCTCTGTAGTCTGACTAGGGGGCCGTGGAGTCCAATGGTGATCATTGTACTTATTTCCATTGCTACGACTATTGCGGTAGGACCTCCGGTCAACATTTACACGCATTCACACACTATGGCCAATTTAGGAACGCCAATTAGCCTAATCTGCATGTCTTTGGACTGTGGGAGGAAACCAAAGTACCCGGGGGGAAACCCACAAAGCACGGGGAGAACATGCAAACTCCATGCACACAGACACCAAGGCGGGAATCAAACTCAGACACTGAAGGTGTAAGGTGACAATGCTAACCACTACGCCACCATGTTGCCTATTAGATCAATATATTTAGACAAATAACTAAATGTTTCATGTATGCATGCAGGGTTCGTTCTATTTATGTTTGTATCCAGCACACGGCAGTCCTGCAGCGCTGCTGCTTTCGATCCATTTGTGCCTCAGGGTTTCAAAAATTTGCCCAATTTGCTTCCAGCAGTCGGATTGATTCAGAGTCGGTTTACTGCCATTAAACCATTAGAGCAGACTCTAAATCTTAATCTACTGTTAGCAAACAATGTTAAAGTGTGGGAGAAATAAATAAATAAATAAATGAATAAGTAATACGAAAGCCATCCTCGTGTCTGTGTCAGCAGTGCCACTTCTGCGTCAAGGACGGCTCCATAAACTCCAGCTCTAATAAATGCACATGGACTCGAGGCAGAGCACAGCTGGAATCCCTGATTACCCTAACACTCCACAGCTGGCAGAGGTACACATGAGAAATAAAATCACTGCTTGCCAAAGGGAAAGTCAGATGTTGTAAGGAATTATAGAATAAAAGGAAGATAATAGTGGAGTTCCTCTTACTTAATTTCTTTATTATTACAGGATGTCTAATAGCATGTTACTCCCTTTACACACCAGCATTGTACAATTAGCTCATGTTATCATTTTTTAATCCGTACTGTATGTGACACACCAAAAAAATTTAACTATATCTATATATCTGTAAGGTTTTGAGCTCTCCTGGTCCAGCAGAGGATTGTGGATAAGCAAAATTCATCACAAAATTGACATTCTCATAAATTTCCTTGTTGGCTCACGGGCTTAACAGGAACTGGTGTTTTAATGAAGTATGCCACTAGCTCACCTATAAATCCACCACAAACGCACACACGCACACACACACACATACACATACACACAGATAGAGAGTTAGAGATAGAGATAGAGAGTTCTCTGGATTCTGATTAGTCATCGACAGTACAGATGGTAGTCACGCGGTATTCTGGTTTTACCGCCACACCTCACGGTGGCAGCATTTGGGTTTGTGCGTTTGCTGGCTTCTACTGCTGAGTGGCGCTATATAACTATAGACTGACGCCTCGGGCATCAGTTCATTCTCTCGAGGATTAATGAGTCGGAGCTCCTTTAGGGCTGCACGTAGTAACGAATAAAAGCAAGTGAAACATTGTAGTTAAACGAATTCATAATCACAGTATTAAAATTACAGTACAAATGTAGAATTTAAATTAAATTAAATCTTAT
>JAOVVB010000028.1:1401206-1416865 GCA_028570985.1 Heterobranchus longifilis | reverse complement strand
AATCACGGACTATAAAGCACCAACATCTGGTATGACGATCGTGGACGTGACTCTGGCAGACAAGCTGAACACATTCTATGCTTGCTTCGAGGCTGCAGCTAAAGACGCTAGGGATGCTAATTGCTAATGCTAGCAGCGCTAACAGCTGCAGACAGGAAGACACTGCCAGCACCGGGGAACATGTTCATCATCTCCGAGCATGATGTGAGGAGAGCCTTCAGGAGAATGAACACCAGGAAAGCAGTAGGACCCAATGGCATCTCAGGTTGAATCCTCAGAGCCTGCGTAGACCAGAGATTCAACCTCACTTTATCTCAGTCGATGATCCCCGCATGCTTTAAAAAGTCCATCATTGTTCCTGTTCCGAAGAAACCTCATCCTGCTTCCCTCAATGATTATCGCCCTGTAGCCCTTACCTTAGTAGTGATGTGCTTTGAGCGCCTGGTCAGACACTTCATCTCTTCACTACCGGACACACTGGACCCATTACAGTTTGCATACCGCTCAAACCGCTTCACAGATGATGCCATCTCTCATCTTCTCCATACATCACTCACACACCTGGACACTCGGAAAGGGACTACAGCTCAGTATTTAATACCATAATTCCCTCCACACACACCACCAAGCTGAAGCACCTGGGACTCAACTCATCTGTGTCAGTGGATCTCCAACTTCCTAACTGGCAGACCACAGACAGTAAGGATGGGCGGACATGTCTTGGCCTCATCATTGCACCGAGCTCCCTGACCTGCACTTGATCTACAGCAAGCGGTGCTGGACCAAGGCCAGGAAGATCGTAGAGGACATTTACATTTAGGCATTTGGCAGACGCTCTTATCCAGACTTACATTTATTATTTTTTATTTTTTAATCTCATTACACATCTGAGCAGTTGAGGGTTAAGGACCTTGCTCAATGGCCCAACAGTGGCAACTTGGTGGTTGTGGGGTTTGAACCTGAGATCTTCCGAACCATAGTCCAATGCCTTAACCACTGAGCTACCTCTGGCCCAGCCACCCCAGCAATGGACTGTTCTCTCTGTTGCAGTCAGGGAAGCTCTTCTGCTCCCTGAAGGCCAACACAGAGAGACTGAGGAGGAGCTTCTTCCCGCAGGTGATACGGTGTCTAAACCAGATGAATACACAGGACTAATCATGGACATTATTCATCTGTTTACTCATGTACAGATGCACATACCTCAGTACACTGCAGACTGGACAATCATGAACATAGCACATTTGCACACACATTACACATTTGCACATATATGCACATTTGTACACTTTCTGAACATTTTCATTCATTTCCATTTTTATTTCCATTTAAATTTATTTTGTTTTTGTACAGATATATCAGAAATATAAAACCTATTTTTGAAAATCTTTATTTTGTTCTACTTTCTTATAGTTTCAGCTATTCATTTCTCTTTCTTATTTCTTGTTAATTGTTTTTAAAATCTTTAAGGTCACAGGCGGTCGTATATGCATTTCACTGCATATCGTACTGTGTATGACTGTGTATGTGACAAATAAAATTTGAATTTGATTTGATTTTTTTGAAATATTGGTGCCCTATGTAAAGATAAAATCCTGAAAATAATATGCTAGCTTTAACTATTACATTTTTTTTATCCCTGTTACATTTTAGGTGATTATTTGACCCCAGAGCTTGCCACTTTGACAAACCGTGGTGTGATTAGTGTATGTGATTTGATTAAACGTCTTGTTTCATGTATGGTAATAATGGGGAAAAAGCATGTTATGTTGAAAGCAAATTAATCACAATGTCCCTGGGCACTGGAACGACTGTAATAGCAGGTTTCATCTGAATAAGTTTCTTAGAATATATTTTAACTGGCTAACATCATCCATCCAAACTCTGTAGTCCAACTAGGGACTGTGCTGGCCAATTTATTCCCATTTTTACAACCATGGTGGGACCACTGGTCAACATTCACACTCTATGGGCAATTTGGGAATGTTAGGTACTCTGCATGTTTTTGGACTGTGGGAGGAAACCCACCAAGCATGGGGAAAACATGCTAACTCCATGCACACAGGCCATCAATGTGGGAATCAAATACAGACCCTGAAGGTGTGAGGCCACAGTCCTAACCACTACACCACAGCGCCCCCAGCTAGCATCAGCTGAAGTTCAGTGTAATTCCTGTATTTTAGCTTCTTCCAATAAAGTCTAGAGTGTAATACAGTTTATGTCATTTTGAAAATGCTTTAAAATATGAATAAATAAAAGCATCCGGCCTAATATCATAAATGGTCCGCTCAATTTTTTTTCATTGGGTTTTTATGTCTTTTTAAACGTATTCCTTTAAATTCAAGGATAAAGGGATAAACTTCTCCAAGGCAGCACTCATACACACACATGCAAAACTATTTTTACTCACTACAGGGAGCTTATAAAACTGACACTGGAATTTAAGCAATGATTTTTACACTGAAAACAGTAAAGCAGAAATGTAGCTTTAAACTTGAAGTCAGGAATTAAACAGTGCGTGTTGTCCCGTTATAGAGAAGTAATCAGCAACAGAGCTTTTTATCCCCCATTGCATATTAAAGTGGGTTATGTTGCGGAGAATGTCATGTTATGCTACACTCTTGCCATGCCTTTGAGTCACTCCTGCTGAGTCAGCACAGCATTTTGCAGTATGTGGCGTTATATCTATTGATATGGTTAACAGAGAGAGAGAGAGAGAGAGAGAGAGAGAGTCAGAACTCATTACTGCTTTGAATGAGTTTTCCTTGCTTTGGGATTTCAGCCAGTGCGACCTCCATTTCCAGCAGTTTGACCCCAGGATATTGCAAAGTCCCATGTCAATCAGATCTGTACACAGATGCTAAAATTCACACACTCTCAGCATCTTCATTAAAAATAATAGCAAAAATAAATAAATAATAATGGAATGTCTGAGATGGGTAGCATGAATTTAGTGCAGAGTGAACATGTAGAAAAGTGTGAATTAATTAAAAATAATATTAACAATTAAAAAAACAACAAGCAATCAGTAAGATTTGTTCCGCAGTGGTTCAAAAGCAAGACAGTATAAAAATAATATTAACAAATTTATAGTATAATTATTATTTTTGCTCCACATTTATTTAGATTCTTATTTATTTCTAAGTATTTATATTTGTGCATTTTTAATTCATTGTAAAAAGTGAAGAACCTGTTATTTTCAGTCTGTCTAGTTTGTATTAAGACTAAAAAGATAATCTGGATTTTTTTTCTTCAAATCTTTGCCTAACAGACAAATGAGATTCATCAAGGACTATTCATATCTGTAAATGAGCAATTAGGAACAAGAGGTGAGGGTTAAAACCAGGAAAGATTGAACACAAAAGAAAGGAAAAGAGGCATAATGAGACAAACTGATTAAAGCTGACACACGGAACAGGTGATCACAAACTGGTAACAAACCAATGGCGAGATAGAGAAAAGATACAAGTAGAATGAAAACATGACCAAAAATGGATGGGAAAAAGATGGGACAGTATGGAAAATTTTTATAAAAATAAAAATGAGATGGATGTTAAGTATGTAACAATACCAAAAACACTTCCTCAGGACATCGTTTGAGTATTTCCTATGTGATTTTAAGTGTTTGTTGAAAATCTGATCCTTACTTCTTTTTTTCAAGTCCTCAAAAAAGAAGCTAGGACAGCTGACTGTGTACCAATGTGTAATATCAACATTTCTGTTAAAAACACTATGTAAGCATTTGAACACTGAAGACACCAGTACATCAAGTTAAGCTACTATAGCAGCAGATTTAGCAGGGAGTTTCCCCGTGCCACGGGCGCCGGCACGCCCCATACCGTGGGAAGGAAGGTTATTCTGAAAGTACTGGAAAATACCCCGGTGTATCTGTTTGCACCTCAGCGAGCCACTCTAGAAGGACCAGGCTTTTCTTGGAAGCTCCTTACATGCTATACCATAATTTTCCCTTGTAATATGTTTACTGTTATAACATTAAATTTGAACTTTGAAATTTTTAATTTGTACCATTTGAACCCTGTCGCAAATTTTTGGAGGATGTTGCAGCAACCAGATTTGAAATGAGTGCAAAAATTAAATAAAACTTCCATGGTAAGTCATCAAATACTGTCGTATTGTAGTGTTTTGAATATAGTAATAAGGTGAAGAGACATTGTAGATGACTTTTTTTATTTTGCCAATTTTCCTACTGTCCCAATGTTTTTACTATTTAAAAGAATTCATCAGGTCACATCCATACCAAGTCATGTATGCATCTGCATGAGTTCTAGATGAAATTGCTGAGCTCTGGGAGTATTGCCTTTCTATTACATATTAGATAACTGCATCCTATGTTGTTTATTTCCTCACATTAAAGGCCACATTTACCTCTTTAACAAGATAACACTGGTCTCAAAGATTCCCTAAAGTTAAAGCTTTAGCTTAATGCATTGTTTCATAGTTCAAATTCCCTTTATTTCACTAATTCACTTATTCCAAATTCGCCATTTCAGGGGCTATTCAAATTAGCTACTGCTGAACCACATTCCTGGCAAGAACATCACGGTTGAGTAATAAGCATCTTGGGGAGGCAGTTATCTTGTATAAGGTCACAATAGGGGGAGAATCTAGTCTACATTTGAATAAATTTAACCCCCAGGCAAACACAACTATGGAAAAAGCAAAGAATTTTCATTTTTTCTCAATTTTTTGTTTTCACTGGGTACATGCACACTGGAGACCCAACTGAATGTCTAAACATGAGTAAAATGTGCAATTTTGCATGATACTGTATCGCTTAAAAGAAAAAAAAAAACCTTTTAACCCCTAACAGGGTCCATAAAAAGTACATAAAAAAATAGATCATCCGCTTTTGAAAGGATTTGAAAGGAGATATCCGCTTCACTTCCATTTGAATCCATATTGCTTGGACAAGTCCATTTTTTTCCTGCTGTTTACTTGACATTTTAAGATGGACAGCCCCACTTTTTTTTGGTCTATAAACAATAATTGTTCTGACCCATCCAGGCATGAAGAGAAAAAATATGTTTTTATTATTGAGGATCTTGTCTCCAAATCTATGTTCACGCCTCCTTAAATCCATTGAATCCTAACTTGAACAATTTTTTTTGTGTCATTTTCAGACCTGCCATATCTATCGAAACCTTAACAAAGCCTCGGAAATGTGTAAGTGTGTGTGTGTATGTGTGTGTGTGTGTGTTTTCCTAAAACCACCTCCAAATCCGGTTTCCTCTTGTTTGCTGAGAATGCATTCAAGATCTACACTTCGAGTCTAAAAACACATACGTTTTATTTTTGTCCTGAAAACAGAATCCACTTTCGAATGCAGGTCCATTTTTAGCTTCTTTGTTTTCTTCAAGTAGGCCCAAACACAACCAAGATGTCTCTTATAATCTATTCAAATGCATCACGGACCATTTCCCTGTTCACATGATGGCATTTCGCTGTATGATGTAGAGCCATGGACCTGCAGGCCTTATTCTTTGGATTTCATTACTGCACACTCAGTGTGCAAATAGCAGGAGCTCCACTAAGACAAGAACAGTGATTGCTCCGAGACAATGATGCATGCTGCTTATTTTCTCCTAGATTTGTGTGGCTTTTGCTTTAAAATGTCACACTCTGCAGCAGTCGAGAAGTTCACCAGACCCATTTTATTTGGTGTCATGAATCTTGATAGAATTGCTAATATCCACAGCGTCCTGTGGCCAATTCTTTGGAAGATAATTAATGTATTTAAAGTTAATGGTTTTAACACCTATTGCTAGCATGCTAGTGGGAATAGATCTATATCCATTCATTATTCATACTGTCTAGGGTCACAAGGGGCCTGAAGGTCCTAGTCTAGTGTACATAAGTCACAAGGCACCTATCAGCCAACACTGCATGTCTTTGGACTGTAGGGGAAAACTTAGGTACCAGGATGAAACCCACCAAGGACAGAGAGAAGATACAAACTCTACATACGTAGCCCAAAGATGAGATCCAAATCCCCAACCCTGGAGGTTTGGGGTGACCCCCAACCACTAAGCCCCATTAAACATCCTAATATGGAATAGGTTATAAATGGACTAATGGGCTAATCGAGGAATTAACATAGAACAGGCGAAACCTTAGGACAAACAGCCAATGGCAGCACAGGGGGTGATGACAAAACAAAAGAAAAAGTCTATGCCATGAAATTTTTGCCTGTCACTCATTTACTCACTTATTCAATCTCTGCACCTCTTATCTCTGTACCTCTTATCTTGTACAGGGTTGTGTCACACTCACCCATGTACTAAATGCAAAATGAAAATGCCAATTAGCCTATTAGAAATGTGGGAGGAAACCCACTAAACACAGAAAGGACATGCAACTCCACAAACACAGGCCCGAGGGACTCAAACCCTTGACCCTGCTAACCACTATCCCACCCTCCTTTGGTCTCAAATGCTGTAAATGCCATGTAATGCAACCCAAGTCTCAAACAAGTTTTAACATTAAATAGGACATTTATTTAGTATTTGTATTTAAAAAAAAAAAAAAGAAGTTACAACTGTACATGAGCTGAAGGAAAACAGACAGAAGGAAAACACCAAGCCTAGTTAAATAACATGTATGTATTTATAGAAGTGTAAAAGAAGCTGTAAAAATGGTAAGTTAATACATTATCAAACACAACCATGTTTATCCATGTCTTCCAATGGCTGTGTGTGACTTTGTTTTCCCTAAGGGCAACAAGCATCCACGCCATGTCTGAAAGATGTCCTGGTTTGCTCAGAATAAAATCTAGCAACCTACAAATCATGATGAGTGTAAATGTAGCATAACATGCAAGAAGAGCATTAAATATGAAAAACACATCCATAAATGAGTCAATATGGCACTTTGGACACACTCTCACGGAGAGTAAATGAAAATTTCTCACATTGGGCTAATATTCCGTTTTGCTCTTGAACATGCTAATTTTGCCAATGATGTTCGCAACCTTAAAAAAACAAAAAAGTCCAGTCTGTTTCTTGGCAACGGACATCCAGTTTCAAAGGTCTATTCTTGCCTTTTTGTTAGGTTTACTGTGTCGTAATTAACACCAGAAATGAAGAATCATTAACCTAGACAAGACTGCTAAACACTAACTTATAAAGAGTGGCTAGAAGGAAGGCAGTATTTTTGGAATGATACCTGACTGACCTGGAATTGACTCACCCACTGACATTAAAATGAATATTGTAAAGTTTGTAAATCAGGAATATTATCGTTCAGAAACGAGTGGAAAAGTATGGCCTGCTGGTCATGGAATCAGGCTCTGGGGAACATGAATGACTTTGATGTTAAACTACAGTGTTTCTCTGGCGGTATGGTGGAGGAGGCAAACTCGTACCTGGCCTTATGGCTTCAGCCTCTGGAGTATACTCAGGGTTCTTGTTAACACTAGATCGGACAGAACCGTTCTGCTTGTTTAGACTTTGCCTGTACAGGCTTGAATGGCAGCTCTGGGACGAGCTATGAAGGTTCGCTTGGGATACTTTGAGCGGAAGACTATGTTGCCAGTACTCTGGGTTGTCAAAAGTCTTCCAGTACTTCTTGTCCACTAGCATCATTCCGGGATGAACTTGCTGGGTAATGCTGCCTGAGGGGATCGGGTGACCTGAGTGCCCACTTTTACCTGTAGCTATGGATTTTGCAGTATGAGCAAGTGGATCTACAGGACCAGGCTGCCCTTGGTGGTTGATGAGGCAAGGCTGATTTGAGGATACAGATTTGCTGGGATTTACATGGAACCCATGGAAAGAATGTTTATGATGGACATTGTGGCTCATTTGTTCACTTTGAGGATGATGTACTGGTGGAATTGAAAAATGAACGTGCGGTCCTTGGCTGCTGTAATGTGATCTACCTTCTTTTGCCTGTGCGTTTAGTGGCACGTGACTGACAGACGTGCCGGCTGCTGTTGTGAACTGTACTGGGCCAGAAACTTCATTTTTCTTCAGTATCGCTTTATTTATATTGCCTTTGTTGTGGAAGGTATTGAGATAAACAGGTTCATTATTGTACTTCTCGTCAACCTTAGTAGGTCCATCAAATGTGCTGTGGTATGCTGGGTTCTCCAGTGGCAGAATTTCAACATTTTTTCTCAACGTCACAAAAGGGTTCTCTTCAACAGCATTCTGATGATCTAAGAAGATGAAAAGACAAAGCATGACAATAAAACCCAAATAAAATAAAAGTAAACTTGTCCTTGTTCATCAATCAGAAGCTGGAAGATACCATCTTAGATGAGAATGGCATTGGGGAAGACAAAGTGAATTGATATCTTACAGCTTCTGATTGATTTAACACACCTGATCCAGGTAATCTGCAGTGAGTTGTACGGGGATAAATGGAAAACATGCACTCTCGAAGATCACGGTTGGCCAGCTCTGGTCTAGATGCTACCTTATACAGTGGCCCATAAAATTGCTCAATATACAGGTACAATAAGCAAATAAATGATAGGTAAGTTCTATCATCAAACTGTGGGGAAATAATCAGTGTCCCAGGAAACATTACATGGATAAATGTTTGTTTAAAACTTACCATCCCACCTATACATATGACAACATGGTCATCCCTTTACTGGGAATCCATATTATTTTTTAATTATATCCTAAGAGGCTACTGTAAGCAATTTATTCCAAATAGCAACAACTTTGTCATCTCGTCAATTAATTGTTCTGGCAACCAAACAAAGAGACTAGGCAGCCCTGCACTGGGGCTTCTACTTGCCTGGGGGGGCTAGATCAAAATGTAGAATTTGTTTTCCTCTAAGAACACAAAAGGATTTTCTCTACCTGATGTGCCCTTGTCCTTTCTAAGTGCCACATATCCATCCTCATCAGTTTTCCCCCGCTGCGCTCTTTCTGGCAGGAAGTTCGTAGGATCTGCACTGTAGCACTCAACACCACTGCTCTCCACAAATCCAGCACTGGGGTGCTTTTTCACATTTTTCTCAACATCCTGTGAGCTGAAAGCTACATGCTGGCTTCCAGTTGAGCTGAATGACATATGGGAACGTCCTCCTGCTGCTTTCTTTGGGCTACGTGGTCCATCGTCATTGTGAAAATGGTTCTGTTCAGTGGTAAAAAACAAACTGTTGAAATCTTTTCTTTTGAGCATAGGAATTAAACACAAACTATAGTTTAGTTTTCTTTGAGAAACATTTACTTTACAATCACCTGCTTTAGCATTATTGCTTTTTATCTTCTTATTTGTGATGTGTAATAATTAAAGTTGCCATGCCTATACAGTATTGCTTAGATTTATTACAGAAATAACAAGGTGTTCTCTAACCGGCCTCGTTTATTTCTGTCTCTTGAAATTTCTGAGACAAAACTTAACTTTCCTGTGGAGACTCTTTCAATAAAGCATCTCCTCGCCAGCAACTTTACCACTAGCCTCATGTTTTTTTAATCAGTATATATATATATATATATATATATACTGTATATATGAAGTGCCATCCCCCAAGGCCATGTGAACGAGCCGTTGCTATAGAAACGATGACGCATTAGAATGACCTCATTAATACTGTATAACCCTTTAATCTGAATTATAGCCAGAACTACAGAGAGAACTGCTGTTCCAGGAAATTGATCAAATATCATCAAGTTAACCAGAATCACGCATTAAATATGCACTGTATTAAAGGAAAACTATGCAGTGTTAGAGCACTCACTTGCGTTCTCGATGAAGAGGCTTGAGGTCCCAAAAATTCTTCAGCATCCAAAATTTCTTCCCAGTCATCTTCCTCTAGAAGACTCTGGAAGAATTTGCTGTGGTTGGGACTGGGCAGCTTCATGCAGTCGTCCCCCTGAGACAAAAATAAATAAATAAACCACAAATGGCCAATTACTCTCTGGGTCTTAAGACAGCAAAGAAAAGAAGACAAAACAGCTTATTTTGTTGCAGCTTACTCACCTGGATGACTAGATATCTCTGAGGGTCTCTAGCCATCCTGCAGAATTCTACCGCAAGCTCTTTAAACCTGGGCCGACTGTCAGCATCGATCATCCAGCCTTGAGGTGATGACACAATGTGACAACATAAGCCGAGGAGTGAAGTGACTCAGTGACAGTTTTGACACATGCAGCTGCATCGGTTTATTTGAATGCCATAACAACACCAGCGGATAAAAGGTCCTATCGGCGTCTAGATTAGATGTCACTGTTTCGCTGACATCCTGACTCAGGGATTAACTCAAATTACCCAGCAGTTGACAATAAGAACGATTTGCTCCTTAAAACTCATTTGCATGCACTGCTGATGGCTGTTTCCCCGCAATTCATTTCAGCATCTAAATAACCCACCATTACTCAAGCCATCTTAGTAACATGGATGCGATGTTAATTAAAAACCTCATTAAAAACCTTTAATTACGACTAAAACCATGTCTAGTCATTTATCCCAGATGTCCTAGAGACTACTTTACCATCTTTGTGACAGAAATTAATGACATTATCACAGTTTTTAGCATCTTGTAATGTCACAACCTGGAAGTGAAATGCACTTAATTGGGATCATATGCCACAAAATTGCACATTATACGTATAAAAGCGGTATTGCATACACATCACAAAGATGTGTATTAGAGAACCTACCCTAACAAACTGCATCATAAACATCAAGGAGCTATCAAAATACATCCAAATCCCCAAATAATTTTACTATTAATAATGTAAAGATTATGTCACAACCTCAACTCTGCCTAAAGTAGGCTGTAAAGTCAGTGACCAGGTAAGCATGACATTAATCAGAGAAGCAATCACAATGCCAAAGGTAACTCTAAACTCGAAACTAGAGAGATCCACAGCTCAGCAGGTGTTAATTTAAGCTGCCCATGGAAAACCTATGCAACAAAAGCAATTAGTTGAAAAAAAGACCTATTAAAATCCTATTTGAGAGAGCGAATTCTTTGGTGAAAACAAAAAATGAACTTATTCTGGCCTCTGTACTGTACATCATGCTACATTTGGTGGATACCCAACACTCAACATCCTGAGAACAGCAGCTTCTTTGTAAAGCATGATGGTGGTACCCTTACGTTGGGGGTATTTTTATGAATCAGAAAGTGGTCATGGTTTGGGGAAAAATCCATAAAGAATAAAACCTATTCTGGACTTCAAGGTGGATGTTCTGGTCATCAAAACGTTTAACATAAGTATCCAGAAAAAAGAGCAACATTGGAGTGGGTAAAAAAACAAGAAATTGAACGTGTTATGACAGTCCAGTCAAAACCCAGACATCAATCTTATAAAGAATCCGTGGCAAGGCTTGAAAATTGCTATTCATTATCTAGCCTTCATCCAATCTCACAGAGCTTAAGCAATTTTGCCATAAGGAATAGGAAAAATATCAGGATTCTGACGTGCAGACCTCACACAGGCACATTTATGCCCATTAAAATTCCTGGCCTTAACATTACAAAATGCGGGGAACTTCAAAACCTGTATGCAATGCACTTTTTGAACAAAGGTGTTATTAGATGTTAATTAAGCATTTTTAAAGACTGTTTAAGAACTGACTCACATTTAATCATAACAATGTAGACATCTATAGTGCATATAGGAGGTTGAGGCAGACGTTCTCCTTTCTCCAGGATATCCGGGATCTCATGAGCGAGAATCCCATCATATGGCTTTCCTCCAAACATCAACAGCTCCCAGATTGTCACTCCTGTAATGGTTATATACAGTATCTTTTAAATAATAGACAGAGAGGCCAGTGACTTTTTTCTTATTTGCAAAGTTTAATGTTTCCCTCTTACCAAAGCTCCAGACATCACTCTGGTGTGTAAATTTTCTATACTGTATGCACTCCAGTGCCATCCACTTCATGGACATCGGCATAAGGGAAGAAAAGCATTAACAAAAGTGTCTGTGAAGGTATGAGCTACAGTATAACTTGCTATTCTTGAGTCTGACCTTGTTTCCATCGGCGTTGCACGGCTTCTCATCAGTATCCAAGAGGTGAGCAAGCCCAAAGTCCGTAACCTTGACGTGGTTTGGAGATTTTACCAAGATATTTCGAGCAGCCAAGTTTCGATGAACCAACCTTCTCTCCTCCAAATACATCATACCCTGTTAATAGGCAAAAAAATTTTAAGGTAATCATGGAATTATTATTATTATTATTATTATTATTATTATTAATATTAATAATAGATTCACAAAACAACTATTTTTTAAGCTTTCGCTCTACTCTAATATACCTATGCCTGAGGACTGTTAGATTTGTAGGATCTGCATGACTTCCTCCTGTAGTTGAACTAATTTAAAAGATCATTAAATGTGTTCCTATTAAGAGCTATTCATCTGATAACCCCATGATGTACTGGGGCCTGGGCAACCATCAATAAAGAAGGTTCACTTTGAGCTGGCATTCAATGTCTTGCAGAACTTTAGAGTCAGTGGTCCAAAATCCAGTCACATGTCTGTAAGACCAAATTAGTGTAGGATGGCTAAACTCACCAAACGAGTTCTCAATCGCAGCGACGATCCCTTGCAATCAAGCTACATTATTCTTTTAACACAACATCAGACAGCAGTTCATTAGTCAGCATGCAACCATCCATGATGAAGTATGGCTCTAGATAAAGGAGGTGCAGAAACACCTTTCTAACAAGGTGATTCCTAAATGGAGGAGTGTCATTTGAGGACACAATCCAACATCATGAAAGACCTCTGTTGCTTTTTACTATTCCTGCCTTTGACTTTCACTGAGGTGTGAGGGGTTTGTATTCCTACATATGGCATCTATGCTCTCAAATCCAGTCAAAGACAGGCAAGGTTAGTCAAGCTAATCGAACATCTTTGCCTGCTGTAATGATGTATGTCAATAGTTTGACAATTTGGTCATTTCAGTGAAGTTATAAGAAAGTCGAACGAATAGTTTGGAACATGTGGCTCAGCCCCTGCTGAACATTGTCCGATTCTCGATATTTAGATTTATGATCTGCTACCAGGACTGGGCACTGATGTACAAGACATGAGATAAAAACTGTAGCCATAACAAAAGAATTAGGTCTACAAGCTGGCTGTGTTTTGGCAGCAAGTGGCTACTCAGTCCCAGCTGGATGTTTCAGCAAGGGCAGGATTAACACCGTGGCCAAAGACAACAATCAAAATGATTGCACAAATACATTGATCACAGGATGCGTTGAGGATGCACAGGTCTGAAACTAAACACACTCTATGTGTGACTATGACATCATCGGCATTACTCTAATATATCGCTGTTTTAATAGTGCGGATGTCATAAATATGCGAGGACCCACAGGTACTTGGGCCTGCTCACCATTCCTTGCAACTATATTTTTCTCGTGTCTTCCCCCATAGGGGTTGCAGGGGCAACCAAGGTTGGTCCAGAGTTCTCTGTCAGCCACAAATTCCAGCACCTCCTGGGGGATCCCAAACAATTCCCATGCCAACTGTTAGAACTGTTATCTCTCTAGCAAGTCCTAGGGCTGCTGAATCCTGTTGACCAGTAAGTATTCTGAACCACCTGAGCTACAGAAGACTCTCTAATCTGAGACTTTCCTGGTTGTCATATTCTCAACCTCAAGCCTGTGTTGGAAGCTCGTTTACACTACACAATCTTCTTAACATGGTGAATTAGCTCTGCAATACACATACATTTGTTCCCTCATCCTTTTACATTTTGGTCAACTTTTTTAATTGATCAGCTCCATATGGCCACAAAATCTAATCAAATCTATGCACTAATGGGGCCAATACCAATAACACACTCTTACCCTGGCAATCTGCATACACCAGTTGAGCAGGAGCTGAGAGCCAATGTTGTCCTTGTGCTCATGAACGTAGTCCAACAGACAGCCATGGGGCATGAGCTGGGTCACTAGCTGAACACTAGGGCTCATACACACCCCAAGCAATCGCACCACATGGGGGTGATCCATGCTGGACATCAATAGCACCATCTGGGGAGACAGAGAAGAGAAATATATTTCAGTAGGCAATAATACTGCTGCTTATGTTCCTCCTGAACAACTTAGGACTAAACCAGAACCAATCCTATTAATAGAGGATGCAAGGAAAGAGAAATAACTCTGGATTGGATAGGATAGGATAGTATAGGATAGGATAAATTGCATTGTAAAGCCCAGAAGGCAGATGACAAGTGTGTGTGTGTGTGTGTGTGTGTGTGTGTGTGTTCTACTTGCTCATGCCTCTGAACTGTTCACACTCACTGGTGACTGTATCTCTCTCCGTCCGTGGGTAAATATAGAAATGGTAACCTTATACTTACTTACATTTTTACATTCATGCACATATGACATGCACCATCAATCGGCTGTAATATAATAACGCAATACATTATGCCTTGTATTGTGTAGATTCCTTCGTGCCACCAGGCCAGGTCTGGCCCCTTGGGGAATGATTCTACAAGACATCTGGGGGCGTGCTGTGGTATCTGGCACCAGGAGGTTGGCAGCAGATCCTTTAGGTGCTGTGTTTTTTGGAGTAGGCCTCCACGGAACGGACTTGTTTATCCGATGGGTGCTCAATCAGATTGCGATTTAAACTCTTGAACTCTTTGACTGTTGGACCCTGTGCATTGTGGAGTGTTCTAGTACCTTCCTGTTATAGCCAGCATTGCGTTTTCAGCAGTTGGTGCTACATTGGCTTTTTTGTGGGCTCTGACCAGACAGACGGGCCTTAGATCCCTGAAGGCATGGGTGAGCCTTGGGTGCCCATGAGCCTGTCACCTGTTTGTTGGGGTATAATTGATGGTGAATGGTAGTGTGTTAAATTTATGTGGTGTTAATGCTATGGCTGATCAGTGCATGTGTTAAATGAGTATTTTGTACACCCTCTACTGCCTGCAAATTGGAACTGCAACAAAATAATGAATGTAAAACCCCAAAGGAAGCACATGAGTTGACTAACTAGAGCTACAGTGTCGCAGTTTAGATTGGGTTTGAGCTCATTTTCAAAATAAAAAAACTAAAAAATATATAAAATAAATACTTTTTTAGACATTTAGACATTTAGAAAATCAATAAAAATGCAAGGCACAAAAAACAAGCAATGTTGTTATAGTTCATGAATAAAGCATTATTTAAAAATTAAAATACTGATTAGGTGTTTGGCCTTATATCCTCCCCAAGTGCCATCTCCCGTACAAGGTAAAGGACTGAGAGTCAGGGTCAATTGAAGTAAACTTACATCCATAAACTTTGCATTGGCTTTCGGTCCTGTAGTTTCACTGAGGACTTTTACGGCCACTGGGATTTTTACACTCTCCCCTTCAGGTATCCAGATGCCCTGACAGAGAAGAAAACACATCAGTGACATCATGGCGGGACCACGAATATACACTAAATGCACTGAATAAATGAACAAAGCATATTTACCTTGTAGACAGTACCGAAGTTTCCGGATCCCAGAATTTTAGTTCTCTTGAGTTCAGTTTCCTTTAGTAAGCGCAGCTGAGCCTGATTCAGTGCTGATCCACTGGCTGTAAGAGGCTCCAGGAGCTGGAACACAGATCCCAGATCAGGTATTACAATAACACACTATACACCATCCCACCCGCCCCTCTTTTTCTCACACACACACAAACACACACACACACACACACACATACTCACTCCAGATCCTAAA
>JAOVVB010000028.1:1355874-1367840 GCA_028570985.1 Heterobranchus longifilis | reverse complement strand
AATGGAATGGCCTTAATTATTTGCTTAGTTAAATCCAGGTAGTAACTTTTTTTTTTTTTTTTGGCCAGGCAGTGCATTTTATTCATTTACAACAGCCACAATGACACATTAATTCCAAATAGGGTTTGGTAATAACTGAAAAAGTATGCACTTTATTTTAACTAACATGTTTAATTAAAATAGAAAATACAGAAGTGCAAAGCTTTTAACAGCACCATCTATAGCAAATAGTGCAAACAATGGATATTTTTTTAAAAATCCTCTACAATTTGCACTATCTACTATATACGGCGCTGTTACTTCCCATTTTAAAGATCTGTGAGAGTCATGTAGCTAGTTTCTTTCGACAAGATTCTTGCATTGCATTCTGGGACTTCGAGTCAACATCTCCATTACGTGTGCGCCGGATTCCTTAATTGGAAAAATGTCAAGTGAGAAAAGAAGAAGGAAAAAAAAAAAGATCATTATTCTCAGATGTCCACCACACATCTAAATTTGATGAATGTCCACTTGTGTGGACACCTACTCCAGCAGCACCAGCCACTTTCTCTTAATTGGAACAAAGGGCCTGGACTGAAGCCTGCGACAACAACGTGGTGCTCTCATCCATAATTAGCTCATTCCTCTGAGACAAAGCACTGGTCCCGCTCAATCCCTCTTTAATTAGCACACAGCCAGACCTGGCAGGAGACACATGACAACAAAAAAGCCCAGCTCTACTAGCTGCAGTCCAAAACCTATAGTCACCTTGTGTGATCTGTGAAAGAAAAAAATACATATGAAGCAGCTTCAGCCTTTTCCATCTGTTTCTAGACCATTCCAATTGGTGTGTGTGTGTGTGTGTGTGTGTGTGTGTCTGCCATGTGGTGAGCCTGACCACAACAAGACATTAATAAAGATTTTAATTTGATACGAGTATTCCTTAGACAGATAACGTCTGAGACTAAAATTTTCTGTAGATATGTCAACACCAACTGGGGGAACATCTAATTTGCTAACAGTTTCAAGGAAACTGTGAAAAGTAGGTAAATCCCATACCTGTGCAAGTTACAGTTTTACCTCTGACCATAACTCAGCACTAGCACTGGAGACTCCTTCTACGAAGATGAAATAAACATCTTTTTACAGATAAACATCACCACGTCAACGGTTACACACTTTTTCTTTTTTTGCAGTTCGAATCCCGCTGTAAGCTGTTACCATAGGAACAATAACTGGCATTGTGGAAAATGAACCATCAACAGCATTGTTTCCACTCAGTAATCCGACATGCCGCTAAATTTAGCAATGTGCACACTCTCGAATTTGCTTCTTTATTTATTTTATCCGACCTCTACCATCTGTCAAGTGCAGAACCGGGAGCATCTGGGTCGTGCGTGACGTCTCGACTCCCTCAAGGAAAAAGATTCCAGATCTCGTCTGAGTGTGAAGCTACGCCTTGTCCAAACAGGACCGTGTCCTTCAGCATTGCAGCCTGAACATGCCATTGTAAGAAAGCCCTTACGTTCCTTGTGTCTATTTAGAGGTGGATTGGAATGTAATTCATCAAATTAGTAAAAGAGTAAAAAGTAAATACACCCCCCCACCACCACCACCAACAACAACATACCCTTACTATATCTGTAGAAACATCTGATCATTACATATATCATAGAGTTCTATAACCAATTTAAATCATGCAATTATAACATGGTCCCCCAAATAATATATCTTTAAGTCGTAGTAAAGCCATGCGATTAAACAGATACCGAATTGATTTGAGTTTTTTATTTAGAATCGAATCACACTTTTAAAATTATTTAGCTAAACGTACAATCATTAAATGCTCTAAAAAATTACGATTCCTTAAAAATATACATTGCAATTTTTTACAAAATACAAATTACACCCATTTTCCACAAAGATCTAGTAAAATGCTCATTTTGAAAAAGTAGTGCTTCTTCTTATTCTTCGTCTTCTTTACTTTATAGCCAATTGGTGTGATACTGCCACCTACTGGACTGAAAGATAGATAGATTAAGAAAGATTACCGTTTTATACGAGACCTGACATTTATCCTGAGAGGATTTTCAGAATTTCTTTGTATATTACATAATTTTTATAAAGTTTTAAATAAAATATTTACATAACATTTTAATACTTTAAAACCTGTAAGAAATATAGCTAATTGGACAATAAACTACAGTGCTATTAAATTACCCAAAAAACAAATCAAATCAATAAAAATTCTAGTTAAGCTGTTATTTGTTGCATATAAAGTACCAGTCAAAAGTGTGAACAAACCTTCTAATTTCATAGTCTTTTCTTATTATACTTATTTTTTTCTTATTATATTTCTTATTTTCTTATTATACTCCTAATCAAAAGGGACTTAACTTATACATAAAAATACCTTAGTGCCTGCTTAAGGTTTTTAACAAGTTGTTCTTGCTAAAATAGCAGCACTCGTACTCCAAATCCACGAGCATGGAAATTCGTTGTCACAGTCTTTCCAAGGCCACAATTTCATTATGGATTATTTCAGAATTTGCAACAGAAGGTCAGAAATCTCAGACCTTAACCTAACTTTTACTTTAATCTTTATACACTCTGTTCAAAATTGTGACCTTAAAAGTAAACTTTTAAATTTTTCTTGTGATCTATATTTCAAGGGGGGTCAGACCCTTTCTCTGGCCTCTTAATGAGATCAAGCAGGAGGAAAACATCCCACGGCTGTGATCAAAGGTTTCTTTTATTAAAACTTAAACGTTTTCAATAGAGATGTGCCTGCTCCCAGATCAGACCTCTAATTAGACAATTAGTCCAAAGAGAAAGGCAAAGACAAAGAGATAGTGGAATATGATTAAAGGTGATCATTTCTTATGAATGTACACTGACTGGTTACTTCATTCGTTGATAGTACTGGGTTGGACCTGCTTTTGCCTTCACAAAAATGCCTGAATTCGTCTTTGGAGCATAGATTTAACAAGATGCTGGTAATATTCCTTAGATATTTTGATATCTTCCCAAAGGTGCTCTACTGGATTGAGATCTGGTGAATCTGGAAATCATTTGAGGACATTGACCTCATTGCCATGTTCATAAAACCATTTTGAGATGATTTGGACATGGCACATTAATCTGTGCTCATAATGAGATGGCCACGGTCAGCACTAATACTTAGCTAGGCTGTGGCATTTAAACCATGCTAATCGGGTACCATGAGGCCCAAAAAATCTGCTCCACACCATTACACCACCACCAGCAACCAGAACCATTGATCCATGCTTTCATGTTGTTTACAGCAAATTCTGACCCTACCATCTGAATGTTGCAGCAGAATTCAAGACTCATCAGACCAGGTGATGCTTTTCAAATCTTCTTTTGACCAATTTTGGTGAGCTCATGTGAATTGTAGGCTCAGTTTCCTGTTCTTGACAGGAGCGGCACACAGTGTGGTAGTCTGTTGCTGTAGAACAACTGCTCCAAGGTTTAACATGTTGTGCGTGTTCAGAGATGCTCTTCAGCCTCAGTGGTAAAGAGATGTTATTTGAGTCACTGTTGCCTTTCTATCAACTCAAACCAGTCTGGCCATACTCCTCTGACCTCTGGCATCAACAAGGCGTTTTCACCCAGAGAACTGCCCTCACTGGAGATTTTATCTTTTTCACACCATTCTCTGTGAAACCCTAGAGATGATTGTGTGAGAAAATCCCAGTAGATCAGCAGTTCATAAATACTCAGACAAGCCTGTCTGTCACCAACAACCTGGCCATGTTCAAAGTCACTTAAACCACCTTTCTTGCCCATTCTGATCCTTGGTTTGAACTTCAGAAGATCGCCTTGACCATGTTGCTGCTATGTGATTGGCTGATTAGATATTTGTGTTAAAGGGAAGATGATGGGTGTATATAAAAATATTTCATAATATACACCATTATGTTATCAGCTGTGGCCATGACTTGCATTCAAATAAAGTTGTTAGTTTGTTTTCTTTTTAAACTATCTTATAGCCTTAAAATATTGTCTCTTGGTCTCAGTTTATTATCATGTAGCTATTTAGAAGTTTTTTTTGGGGGGGGATGGTTCTTTTCCAAGACTTGAATGATGCTATACAATACTTTTTTTCTTTGTAACAATACCTCACTTCATTTTCGACATACTGTAGTTTAACTCTCATATGAGAATGAATTTGCTCAGGAAAAGGGGTCAAACAGGAAGTCTTAGCAAATAAGTATGGCAGTGATGGTAACAAGCACGTTTTGAGTTCATTAGCAGCGTTAGTGGGCTATTCAAAACAGGAAATGAGGTAAAAGCGCATCTTAACATACTGACATTAAAATTAGTATATCCTCTTGGGACCAGCACTGATGACTGATGACATTGGACATTGGGGTGGGTTCAGAAAGTGCTTGGCCCCACGTAGTCACTTATAGCTTTATTAGTCATTTTTTAAAAAGGATATCTATTACATACTAACGTTTTTATTTTAAGTTCAGTTGAAAAAAAAAAAATTGTCTTGTTGTTTTATAGTATTGTGCATAAATATTTCCAAGAATTCGACATGATATTTATATTTTTATCCCATGTTTCAAAAATGACCTGGTCAATAGTATTTTTTTTATCTATTTGTAGTCAAAGATCATATTCTTGGTTTTGTTTCCACACAGGAAGACACTGCTTTCTGTACACCATCCTTCCTGTCCTGATCATCCCACAGTTAATGAGGCCTACTGCTGTCATGTCGTCCTCGAACTTTGTGACGGCACATGAGTCACTCGTGTGAAGTTGGTCGCAGGTGTACATGGAGAAAAGCAGTGGCGGGAGTTCGCATCCCTGAGGAGCCCCTGTGTTTAGAGTAAGTCTGGAGCAGAGTGGAGTCTCCTGGCCTGACAGTCAGACACTCAGCGATGTGTTGTTTACACCAAGAGTCTTTAGCTCAGACACAAGCCTCGGATACTGGACCGAATACTGGACTTACATCATTCTTACATAAGTGTTTCTTTTTTTCTCCTTATTCTCAGGTGGGTTAGTGTTGTGTGGAAGGCTAGAGCGTCTGCATCTTTGGTTTTATGTTGTAGGCAAAACCTGTGTGGTTCTAGTGTTCTTGGAAAAAAAGCTTTTGAAATAAAAGATTTGTTGGTGTTTTGATCAAGTATTAGAAACGGATTTTAAAGCATTTTTCTTCGTGGCACGACTGAATCATATCAAAATCATATGAGAAGGAGCGTATTAATATCAACCTGTGATTTGTAGCTGCATTTCCATCAGAGCTGCTGCTATAAAGCAGTAATCAACATCTTCTGATCCTTCAATCCTCAAATCAGGATCCAGAATTCAATAAGTAATTCAAAAAGTAAGAACAAATAATAGTGCCACATGTAGAAAACATGGGAAAAGTTTAAAACATGTGGAAGTTTTGTGCAATGAAGCAACAGCTTTGTTGTTTGTTTGTTTGTTTGTTTGTTTACACAACAATCTTCAGACAATCTTCTGTACTTTTTGAGACAAACTGTTAATTAATTATTAGGACTACAACAATACATAACCAATACATAAAAATGTAAAGTCCTTAGCTAACATGGGGAAAACAAGAAAGAAAAAAAGAAGAAGAAAATAAATATAAACCCAGGGCGACATGTAACCCACACACCCCAACCACCCCAACCTAAACGTAACCCCAGCTATATACAGAAAAGCAAAAAAACATGGTGTAGAGATTACATTAGAGAGTGCTGGTGCTTTATAGCAGATTTTCTATTTTAGCCTGGATGTTTTGCCATGTCTCATCTTTTAACCCATGCGTCCTCTCTACAGATTGCTCTATTTGAATAATGTGGTTAAATATATTAACTCATTGTGTCTTAGTAGTCAAATATGGTTGTATAAAGCAGAGAGTCAGTTTTTTTCTTTTTTTCTGCAGTTGATTGGCATTGATATATCTAATCTAATTCAGGAGCAGCACACATTGTAGGTTTAGTTATGAATAAAAATCTAACAGTTCTTACTCACTCACTCACTCACTCATCATCTGTACCTTATTATCATATATAGCCTATCCAAGAAGACTTGGTGCCAATTCATTGCAGGGCAATTCACAAACCATGGGCAATCTAAGAACACCAATTAACCTAATCTGCATGTCTTTGGACTGTGGGAGGAAGCCTAGGGAAACTTACCAAGCACGCGAAGAACATGCAAACTCCATGCACACGGACACGAGGAGGGAACCGAACCTGGACCCCGGAGGTGCAAGTTGAAAGTGCTAACCACTAAGTTACCACACAAATCTGATAATTATTAAGTATAAATAAATGTTAATCACATTCATATAGCAAATGTTGCAAAACAGCATCTGATGTAATTATAAAACACATGGCACATGGCTACACATGGCTACACATGGCAGGGGTCAGAGGTAGCTCAGTGGCTATGGCATTGGACTACAGTTCCGAAGGTCCCAGGTTCAAAATCCCACAACTACCAAGTTGTCCCTGTTGGACCCTTGAGCAAGACCCTTAGCCCTCAACTACTCAGATGTATAATGAGATTAAAACAAACAAATGTAAGTCGCTCTGGATAAGGGCGTCTGCCAAATAAGTAAATGTAATGTAATGCACTCCTGAGTTGCCAGTGATGCCGACCCCTTCTGCCCTCCGGACTTGTCTGTCTCATCCTGGTGAGCACACGGTATTTACGCAAATCAATCCATGTTATATCTATCATGACGTTGAGTTTCCTGTTGAGTCTGGGTCCTCTCAAGATTACACCCTGTTGTCATCTCAGGGAGTTTGTCCCTTCAGCATCCTTGCCCTCGGCTTGATCATCAGAGATATTCTGCTCATTAAACATAGTTCCTTACATTTTTCCTTATTTCCATTTTTTTATTCTGTAAATCTGCTTTGCAACAATGCTCCTTATTAATCTCTCTATATAGACTAAATTGATACAACCAATAAAGCAAACTAGATTTAACAACACGATCTCAGACAAATGATGAAGCAAGAAATAGAGAGACCAGCAGTTACATAAAAGGAGTTGCAGGATGACCTGAAAGCAAAGTGTGTGTTTTTTTTTTTCACCTTTGTGGAATGATTCTATTTTGTCATACTGCATTAAAAGGGAAATGCTTGGTGAAAGGAATGATTTCTTTGGATATATTAAAGATACAGAAGGAGAATTTGATCTCAGTGGCAAAGCAAATGAATCTGAGAAGAAGTTGGACAACAAGAAAGGACTCCAGACTTCAAGAAAACTTTCAAGGCTACTTTTCAGATGGCAGCACAAGGCTGCATGCACAGTCACAGGAAGCAGCACCCTTCATAAGTCAGTGTGCCAAAAGGCATCGTCCTGCGTACATCGGGAGCTGTGCAACCAGTGCTGTCCTGACCACATGCATTACCACTGCTGCTATTTCATTATGGACACCAAGTGAGAAGAAAGAGCAAACGTGAAATTCTGTGGGAAACTTGGCAAATCTGACACAGAGACATTTGACAGGATTCGACAAGTTTACGGTGAGGCTGTAAAAAGTTGTGAGAGGCATGCGCGCTTCAAGAGTGGAAGAACATCACTGGAAGATGATGAGAGATCAGAAAAACCTTCAATGACCTCAACCCCCAAAAATGTCAAAAACCATTCGGCCACTTGTGCATGATGATCGTTGGAAAGCAATCCAGAACATTATTGGTGTATGATACAGAACAGTCCAGGCTATCATCACATGTGTTTTGAACATGCGGCATATTTCTGTCAAGTTCTTCCCTAGACTGCTGACCCAGGAGCAGAAGGAATACTGTGTCGAAGTCTGTCAAGAACTCACTCAGCATGCCGTGGTTGACCCGTCCTTCATGTCGAGGATCATTACCAGTGACGAAACTTCTTCACAGTGGAAGAGCCCATCATCTCCATGACCGATAAAGCCGAGGCAGGCTAATTGTCTTTTTCGACATTCGCAGCATTATGCATTGAGAATTCATTCCCAGGGACCAGACCATCAATAGCGAATTCTACTGCCAGGGTTTAAGGTGTCCGAGGGAAGACATACGGCAAAAGTGACCAGATCTGTGGCACATTAATTTCAAAACTTTCTGATACCCCCTCATACACACACATTGTTTCTGTATGGATGTTTAAGTGCAATGCAAAAAAAAAAAAACTTTAGGTATGTTAATTTGCAGTCCACTGTATGTACCATATGCACTTGAACTATATTAAATAACAAAATAAAACATAAGTATCCAAGGATTTATTTCTCCTCAAGCTACATTACATATGCATTTACAAAAAGACCTTGGGTAAAATATGCATTTAAGCAAGCAGAGTTGTTGAAACAAACCAAATAAGCTTTAATTATCCCCATAGGGAAACTAATTTCTAGGAGTACTGACCATCCGAATCCATGCAGTAGGAAGTGTGCACTAATCAGTGTGTTTAAGTTTATTCCATTACTTAAATCATACTTGAAAAATGTTGCTAATATACTTCAGGTTCTGGTGCCTGCCTTTGCCAGGTTCTACCAGTAATGCTTTTACGCTCCAACTGGCAACCTGAGGCGGAAAAAAATACAAGACTTTTAAACGGTCCCAGTAGGGCTCAAGAAAAAAAAAAAAGCTGAATTTCTATTTTGAAAAGAAAAAATGAATTAGATTTGGATTTGTTTATTTCACAAAGGATTTATATGTGTTTCTTTGTATTATTATTATTATTATTATTATTATTATTATTATTATTATTATCTGTGATATATACCCCATAATATATGTAACTTAAATCTTAAATTTTGAACGTAATTGTATAGGATTTTTCAATGGAGGTAAAGGGCAAAACACATAAACACACAGTCACACACATTACTGTACACGCACCTCTAATTAACTCCCTTCTCAGTAAATAACTTCATCTGTGAACTGGCACCAAACTCTGACAAGTTCCACAGTGCCAAGAAATTATGAAGATGAAAACGCAGCCAAAAAAGAAAAAAAGAAATTGAATTGGAATCATGCACAGACTCTTAGAAGAACTACAATCTGCAGCAATAGAACAGAACACATAGAGCATCGTGCAATATACAGGATAGACATTGGCTGGACACTTTATTAGGAACACCTAAACATTTGCCCATTTTGGTGCAAAGCTGATACAGGTCAAGGCTCTCAGGCAACGTTCAGATCAGACATCAGAGAGTGAGAGAAGAAAAATATGACTAAGTGGTTGTTGCTTGTTTTGGGTGGGTTTGGTATTTCAAAAACGCTGTAGCTACGATTTCTAGAGTTGAATGTGAAGAGAGTGGTGCAGAAAACAAAAAAACACACACTTCGAGAAAATTTGGAAGAACCATATAACTTTGGACTGTCTGAGAACACCAGAGTACCAGGCGCAAACCCATCAAGAACAGGGAGAACACGCAAACTCCACACACACACACACACACACACACACAATCCTGAAGACATTAAATGCACACACTATGTTAGAAAATATATTTTTTTCTACACTATATATCACTTCCCAACTCCTCCATTTCACTTAAACACACTGCTGTTCCACTGCTGCTGCATTACTGTAACTTGCACCATAGCATCATTAATAAAGCCATGGCTATAATTCCAAGGATATTTCAAGCTCATAATAAAGCACGGTAAAGATACAAGTGTGTGTGTCCCTCTCTTAGTCTTAATAAGACTGATAAATGGAGTGAGTTTCTGCCTTTGTTTAATGTGTTTAATGTGTTTTTATCACCTCTCTGAACCTTAAATTATTCATTCGCACCTCCTCTCCCTTCCGGCCCTTTAGTCTTTGTGCAGGAAAAAAAAAATCAGTTCTTTATTTCAGCCTAAAACAACACTTGACTCAATAACTAAAGCTTGAAGCAGAATATAAATGAATTTTTAATTGATTTTTATTCGACGAGAGTGAGTCAAAAATGACCCGCACTTCGGTTATATGAAAACTTCTGTTGGTCGTACGGTCTTATGAGCACTTTCCGTTCAAGGCTCCCGTCTCCCCGGTCACTGCTGTGCGGGTGTGAAGGTGGTACATCAGTTCATTTGTAACTGCAGCGCGAGCAAATTATGGACACCACACTTGTGATTTGCTTGAAAGAAGAGCAACATGCAGTTTTTTGTTGTCTGAGGGTGTACTGTACCTGGTGCCAAAACAACTCACAGAAGAGTGTAAACAGGAAGGGTTTGGATATCTGCAAACACAATTCGGAGCGATATTCTAAGGAAGGTGAAACATCCTCAATTGCAGACTGAGAAAAAGTTCAAAAGTTGACCATCAGCTGGAAAATTCATCAAACATTACAAGTTTCTGGGATTCTCGAGGGCCAGAAGTATTGGAACATCATCAGGAAAAAGGATCAACAATCAACCGTGCCCATTACAGTGAGACGCTTATTGAAGAACTGAAGCCTAAACTTTGGGTCATATCCATAGGGTGTCGTGATCTCGCATGACGATGCACATCTGCACATTTCTGCCCACACTGATGACACTTTGCAAAAACTTCATTTTATTGTGTTAAAGCATCCTCCCTACACTGTAAAAAACCCAACTAGATAAATGTTGAATGAACTAATACTGTATTGTCGGACCAACTTCTTACAGTGGTATTTGTAGAGACAACAGATACTGTAACACTGTGTTCTTGAAAACTTTGGAGACACAGACTGAGTGAACTAAAAAACTCACCTTGAGCCAGCAATTTACCCTAATTGAGATGGAATCATGTAATTTTATTTAAAGAAAAACAACTCCCTAAAGTAATTATTATTTTTTTTTTTTTACACCAGTATTTGTTGCTGTTTTACAAATCAGAGAGTCATTAATGTATCATGATCTTCGAGGAGTTCTAAAATGAATAGGCTCATTAGAAACCTTTGTAATTGATGTGATTATTGAATCATCCTGCGTTGCTTTTTTGCTCAGCACGTTTGTAAAGTGTGGATGTTTGACTTATCATAGCCTTCGTGTCAGCTTGAACACCAACATGACGTTCTTACCTGCAGAATTTTTTTTTTCAGTTCCTAAACAACTCCAAGCTGAATTATATGAGATTGTTTTTTCCTCTTCTTCTAAACAAAGCACTACATTGTATGCTTGCATGAAGATCCACATAATAAAGTCACCAGACTGTATACAGTAACTCTATATCTTCCACAAAGTGCCTGAAAACTTGTGTTCACCCATAAACCAGTGAATATTTTCAAATGATACATCTCTTTTATATTGTAATCAAAATTCAGGATCACAGCTGCGTTCATATCTGGCATCGCAAAACCCTCTGGGGCTTCACGGCCCTTTGAACAAGGCCTTGGCGTTCGTGAGAACTAAAAGTTCTTTTTTTGGGGAGTGTTTATTTTTAGTTCATAAATATTGAATCAGAAGCATAAAACACGTTAAAACATCAGTAGCATGAGCTGATTTGACATACCCTTTGGATTAGGTTAAAATGTTTATTGGATAGAAACTAAACTCTCTAATGTTGTCCTACTAGAGAACCAGAGAACTCGATGTCCTACAGCAAGAGCTTGCCTAGCCAGTTGACCAAGATTTCCCTGACTGGACTTAGTTGTTGTTGTTGTCATTACTGTTATTGAAATAATTGCTTTGTCCACATCAACGACGATGTAATCTACAGCAATACTTCAGATCTAGACGATTTTATTCTTAACAACTCAATTACGATGCTTTTCTGCTCGCCAAAGGTGTAGTAAATGACTATCCAAGTTACCATAACCTCCCATTTTAATTGGCCACTCTATTAATTTTAAATTTTATATTCATTGTTGCAGAGTCCCCGTGTCCTTCACTGTTCATGTTTAAACTTGCAAATTGTAATATGCTATTATATTCAATTCAATTCAATTCAATTCAATTTTATTTGTAAAGCGCTCTTAGCAATTGTCATTGTCACAAAGCAGCTTTACACAATCAAAAGAATTATTTAAGTTTGTATGAAATGTGAATGTGTATGAATCAAAA
>JAOVVB010000028.1:1322086-1333453 GCA_028570985.1 Heterobranchus longifilis | reverse complement strand
ACAGAGTACTGTATAAAAGCACATTAACAGAAAGTTGAATGGAGGGAAAAATGTGGTAAAAAAAAAAAAAAAAGGTGCACAAGCAACAGACAAAAGAATTTGGGGGACATTCAACAGGAGTAGACAGCAGTTGGAGTCAGTCAAGCCACTCGTGAACCAGAGACAACTTCAGAGGTGTCTTACTGTACCTGGGCTTTGGCTCAGTAGGCCAAAGTCTTCTATTCAGATGAAAGTAAATTTTCCATTTCATTTGAAAATCAAGGTCCCTGTGTCTGGAGGAAGAGAAGAGAGGCACAGAATCCAAGTTGCTTGAAGTCCAGTGTAAAGTTTGCAGTCAGTGGTGGTTTGGGGAGCCGTGTCACCTGCTGGTGTTGGTCCACTGTTTTTTATCAGGGCCAAGGTCAGCAGAGCCGTCTACCAGGAAGTTTTGTAGCACTTCATGCTTCCCACTGCTGACCAGCTTTATAGAGATGCTGATATATATATATATACATTTTATATATTTTATATATACATTTATATATATATTAATTGTCATGAAATATGGTATATATACCATATTTCATAACAATAAATATATAAAAGAAATTTAAAGACATTTAATAAACAAACATATTTTTTGCAATTACAGTATGGTTAAAAATTAAGTAAATTTTTAACATCCCATTAGCCAGTGTAGTCCATTTATAACTAAATGTTTTTTTTTGTTGTTTTTTTCTAAATAATACATTTGATTTTTGATATTGACAGCTGCTCAATATTATCCAATCCGAAATTTAAATCTGCTAAAACCTACAAACAGAACAAATGGGTTTAAGAACACTAAAGCAGATACTTTTCCACAAATAAAAAAAAAATACTAATTACCTAATTTTGCTTAAATGTTGTGATTCCTTGGTAATTACCTTAATTACAGACATTAGCACAAGCTTCCTTTCATTAGCTTCGAAGGCTTTTCTCACTACAACATTTGTTTAGTAAATTCACATCAAAGTTTGTAGAATAATTTAACAACAACATGTTTCGATTATTTTTTAATTATTATTCAACTATTCAAATTTCAAGAATGGTTTTCTTTTATAAAGTTCTTGCAACTATTCATTCTACATTCTTCTTCTTCTTCTTATAATAATACTACTATTAATAATAGTAATAATAATAATAATAATAATAATAATAGAGTACAAGACTGTAGTGACAAACACTGAAGTGGATAGTTTCCATCCTGAAGTTGATTTTTTAATATTGAAATATTTTACTCTTTTTTTCCTCCTTTTTAAGAGTAACATGATAAAAAAAAGGATGCAGCTTGACGTGTTGCAAATTTGAAGCGAAGACCTTTTCATCGTGGAAAAAATACATTCAAATTTTTACTCTTCTGCGTGCTGACCGGAGTTATGTCCCATAAATGTTTAATAATACATAAACTTTCACCATATCAACGATTACATGTGTTCACAAGAAAACGTTACGTGATTAACATAAACACGTGAACATTCTGGTTAATTAGTGTCAACATTCAAATAGCATTTGCATCAGCAAAAAGAACAGATTTGTGAAATTCACTACTTTATGCTTAACATACTAATTCTTAAGAACTGGGTTTTTTTTTCACTCTAAAAACATAATGTTCCTGCAACATTCTGGAGTATGCAGTATGTAGTATGCAGTAATGGTTTTCTCACACTATGTTCCCATTAAAGAAATGTTAAAAGCAATATGTAAATACTTAAGCAAACTTCTGAGGACCTTGCGACCTTGAACAGAACCTCAAAGTAAGGAAAAGTTCTGCTTCTTTGGAACCATTTGCAAATTTTCCAGGCTGTCATGCACTGAAGATAGGAAGTAAAAAAAACTTTACTGAAGCGTTGATGTTGACTGAATATGAGTTGAAATTTCATGATAAAATGCATGGGGATATCGCCATATTGCATTTATATTGGCACCTGTACACCTGTAAATAAAGAGTGTTTTCCCTGACAGCTCCTCTCCTACAGCCGTAAATAAAACATGAACTCCTGTGTTTACATTTTCCTACCCGGCTGATCTTTTTTGACCTCCTGCAAGAGAAGTCTTCCTCAGGGGAACATAAGGGTAAATGTCCAATCTAACCCGTAACCTATTGATTTACGGTTAGAGCTCTTAAGGTTGGGATCAACCAGAGTGTGTGTGTGTGTGTGTGTGTGTGTTGGAAAGGGGGGGCTGTTCAATCTGCTCCTTCACATCATCTCATAAAGAATTCTTTCCTCGTTTTGGCACTTGCACCATGCAAAGTGTATGTACACTGTGCAAAAAGGAAAAAAAAAAAAAAAAACACCCACAAGTCGGTGATATTAATAATTCAAACTCGGAGAAGGAATACATTTTGACCTGGAGAATATGAAGAGCAGAACATGCCTGATATTTCTGATCTTATCTCTCAGATCTAGGCGAAATTTCCAGCTACTACTGCGGTCAAAGGGCTAATTGGCGAGCTTGTTTGCCAAAAGCAGTGAACAGCTGGCATTGCTAGCTAACCTTAATTAAAGGCTTAACGACTTTTTTTTATTTTTTTTTATTAGCCATCTGTCGAAAAAAAAGTAAATGGACAGTAATGCTGTTTCACAGTACAAGCGCAGCTCAAGTTGGTGTCCCGGTCAGCAGTGTTGTGAGTCGATAAACCCGGCTAGCCCGAGCCCTAGGACGAAGTACCATATGGGCTCAAACAACAGACGACCTGGCGCAGACAGCAGAAAAATCACTGCCATGTAAAAAAATAAAATAAAAATAAGTGCAGACTGAAGCAGCCAGTTGGCATCGAACAAACTGGGCCAGATACGCCAAATAACACCGTTTGAGCATTTGGTGCCATTTTAAAACCATTGAAGAAAGATTTAATTTATTACACACGACTCAAAGATGCTGAATTGGACACCTGGAGTCCTGAAGCCTCGTAAAATTAGCAAAGTGCACAGACACACCTGCTACAACAAGAGAAAAAGCAGTTTGTGGTTAAATCAGGTGTGTTTACTACACACATACTCTGTTTAGCCTGACATGTGTTGAAGGTACCCAACGTTTCTGAAAGTTTCCTTAATGTCAATTTTCACGTTGATAAACAGATGAATCACAACAAAAACAAAAACAGCTCAATGAATTACATCATCGAAACTGCATTTAGTCACGCCCATAAAACTCCATATTTACAAATATTTAATTATCGTTGACTTCCTGGAAAAAAACACATTGATGAATGCCGATCTGACAGAACAGCTATTTTACACCTAGTCATGCCCACAAAACTCCATATTTATGGTTTCTTTAACATTGACTTCCTGCAAAACAAACGACTTGAAAAGTGCAAACCAATCACATTCACAGAGCAGTGATTTTACATTCCCAGAAGCGACCAAATCTCCACATTACCGAAAATTTTAAATGTTGATTTTCTGCTAACAAACACGTTCATGATACAGCTGTGGTTACCTTTGTTATTTAACAAATTTTGGTATTTAAGAAAGTTTCCTTAACATTGATTTTCTGACTACAATGAACAACAAACAGCAAATCTTCATTTAGTCACGCCCAAAAAAACTCCACGTTTACGATAAATGGTGACCAATCACGTTCACAGAACAGTTATTTAATGTTATGCGATATATATTTTTTAATGTTTCATTAACTGCGATTTTTCAGCAAATTTACAGAACAGCTCATTTGGATTTTGTTACTCAAAATTTTCAAAAGTTTCATAAAAAGTTAATTAAAAAGATTTTATAAACGCTGACCAATCACTTTCACAGAACAGGTGGTCTACATTTTGTGGTCTTAACAAAACACCATAAGTTCTGAGTACAATGAACGTCAAACAGCTAATTTTTATTTAGTCACGCCCACAAAACTCCATGTTTACAAAAGTTTCATTAATGTTGACTTACTGCAAACAACCCCATTGATAAATGGTGTACAATCACAGAAAAGTTGCCTTACATTTTGTGATGCTTAAAAAAACTAATTTTTACAAATGTTCCAGTAACCGTAATATTTTTCTGCATTTACAAAACAGCTAATTTGCATTTTTGTCAGGTCCATAACACTGAAAATTTCCAAAAGTTTTGAAAAAATTGATTTTCTGCAAACAAAAACGCTGACCAATCAGTTTTACTGAACGGCTGTTTTACATTTTGGAATCTTAGCAAAAGTCAGTATTTAAGAAAATCTCATTAATGTCGATTTTCCAGTGCACAAACATGTCAATAAACGCCAACCAAACGCCCTTCTGGATTACGTCACACCCAAAAAAGTCCACGTGTCCAAATGTTTTGTTGATGTTTTTTTTTTTTTTAACAACCACGTTGATAAATTCTCCCCAGTCGCATTCACAGAACACATTTTTGTTAAGATCCTAACAAGTTCCATATTTATGAAAGTTTCATTAATGAAAGTTTCATTAACATTTTCTGCGTGCAACGAACGCCGGACGGCTACTTTGCATTTAGTCACGCCCACAAGACTCCATTAAACCTCACTGAGAGCTAAAAACTAAACGATGAAAGAACTTCTCCTAATTCCTGACCACAAGAAATATTCCAATAATGCAGCTTAGCCGCTGCGGCGAATCGGGTGGTGGGGAAACACTTCCTTCTTAAGGTCCTGACTGAATCTTCAAGAGTGAATAGTGATTTGATACAAAACTGCATCGTCACAAGTTATGGAGTTTGAAGTGCATTTCTTGCATATCCATTTTGGAAAAGAAAAACGAGGTAAAAAAAATAAATAAATATATAAATAAATATATATATATACACACTAGCCATTCTGTTGCAGTTTGATACATCATACCTGCGTTGCCTTTCAACCGATATTAAACTGCGGAAGAATAGGAAGAAGATGAAGAACAAAAACAAGATCTTGAGAACACATTTAACCACGAGTGCTTTCGTTTCCAATAAAACTTCATCCCCCGATGAGGTTTTATTGGAAATGAAAGCGCTGACAGAAAATGAGGTCTGACAGCCGAGTGTTAGTGCTTCGATGCGGGTGATGGTGTAAGTGGATAAAGCCCAGGGTGCACTTCATTCCTTTTTTACAGAAAAGTCCGGATAAACGGAAACAACGGTACCACGTTAAGATAAAAGGTGCGTGAAATGGCTAAAACAAACGCACACAATTATACTTTGTTATTATAGCTAGTCTAGTTAAATGTGTACTCACTTTTACAAACACACACACACACACACACATATATATATATATATATATATATTTGGTTGTCTTGAAGATGTACATTCTAACCTTCGTATCGTTCCTCGGTCTCATCTGGCAGAAGAAACAATGCGAAATACCGTAGCGCTTCACCTTGCTAGGAGCGATGGAGAGTTCTCACCAGGGAAGGTGTTATAAGGGATGAGTATGAGTGTGTCAGTGTGTATGTACAGTATGTGTATGTGTGTAAATAATACTAATGACCTGTTGTATCTCTAATATGAGCTCACACAAAAGCTAGATACAGAGCTTGAGTGGACGTTTGTTAACGATAGTAACATATAAACGAGCAAGGTGTCCTGTGTTTATTTGTAATTTTTGTTCATTTTAATGAAATGCTAAGTCGTGTTTGCGTAACGCCGGAGAGAGGACACGCGAGAAAGCGCTGAGTCGAGAGCGAGAGAAGAGACTGTCTCCTTTAGGGAATCTTTAAGGAGAATTGTTGTTGTCCTGCTCGGTCGAGAAAAGGAAACCGCAGGAGATTTGTCTTCTGAGTGGAATCGCAAGTAGAGGAAAGAACGCAAACCCGCCCTCCAGCCAGCCCACACACACATACACACACACACACACACACACACACACACCCATCACCCAAAAAAACAGTGCTTTATCCTTCCGACAGGAGGGCTCTGGGATTCAGCTCCATGCTTGCTACACACACAGCACTGCCAGTCTGTTAGTTAGTAGACTGGTGTGTGTGTGTGTGTGTGTGTGTGTGTGTGTGTGTGTGTATAAACCCTGAACTCAGCGCCGATTTTATAGCGTCTGTCTGTCCACCTTTATGGAGCATCACAATGCTTTGCTGGAGCAAAGACATGCCGGCTTTCTGTTTTATTATGGCTTGGGTTATATGACAAAAGTCATATATATATATATATATATATATATATATATAATAACCTAGGAGTTTTTTTTCAGCTAACAGAGCAAAGAGAGGTATTATGTTAGGGCTCCATCAATAAAATTCATGAAATTCGATTATAAAATTAGGTGGACGTGATTTCCAATCATTACTCGGTCTGTGATACGATTTGTGCATGACATCACTTCACACCACAAGTAGTGAAGCTAAGTGGTTAGATGAGGTTCGTAATGTAGTAACACCGACAAATGCTGTGCTGTTTAATTATTTTTTTAAACCACTCAAATATATTTATATTTCAATATGTTCTAATGTGTCGAGTCATCAAGTGGCCATCTGCGTTCGGTTCACTTCCAAGATGCAAGAAGCTGATCATAAATTGAGATGTTTTCCTGATTCTCTGATACATGACATTCCCTGACACCTGATGGTCTGATCCCTGATTCACTGACACCTGATTCTCTGATACCTGATTCGTTGATTCCTGATACCTAATTTGCTAATATCTGATCCTCTGTTACCTGACACCTGATTCTCTAATATCTGATACACTGATTCTCTGATACCTGATTCGTTGATTCCTGATAAATGATTTGCTAATACCTGATTCCCTGACATCTGATTCCCTGACATCTGATTCCCTGATACCTGATTTGTTGATTCCTGATTCTCTGATTTGCTGATACCTGATTCGCTGATTCTCTGATACCTGATTCTCTGATACCTGATTCGCTGATTCTCTGATACCTGATTTGCTAATACCTGATTCTCTGTTACCTGACACCTGATTTTTTTGATACCTGATTCACTGATTCTCTGATTCATTGATTCCTGATTTGCTGATACCTGATTCACTGATTCTCTGATACCTGATTCTCTGATACCTGATTCGTTGATTCCTGATACCTGATTTGCTAATAACTGATTCTCTGTTACCTGACACCTGATTTTTGATACCTGATTCACTGATACCTGATTCATTGATTCTTCATTTGATGATACCTGATTCACTGATTCTCTGATACCTGATTCGCTGATGCCAGAATTCCTGATAACGGATGCCTTGACATGTGATTTTCTGATTTCCTTAAACCCAAATCACTGGCTGCCTGACGTCCGACTTCCCCACACCTGACCTCAGACCTGATACCTGACTCTAGTTCACTGATACCTGATTCCAAGACAGCTGAAAATTCCCTTAAACCTGATTCCTTGATCCCCTGGTTCGTGATTCCCTGATTCTCTGATTCAAATCACAAAATGACTTGATCTTAGCTTCCTGGAGACTGAGATAGTGAGGCAGCCAGTGGATATTAGACTCCCTTGGAATTAAAAATAAAGCAGCGTTTGAGGCGCAGGTGTGTGCAGAATGCATTACATGGGGAAAAACTGGAAAACCATAATAAATGCAACACATTCACTGAAAATAATTTAAAAACTGTTGAAATACATTATTCCTTTCATACTGTAAAGCAAGCATAAATACACCACTTTATACTGTAGGTGTTGCGAAAATGTTTTCTAGTCAAGGTATGAAGTGCTCTGGGAAGGAAAAAAACACTCTGAGCACAGAGGCACCCCAGTTTCACAGAGTTTATTCCTGATACTCTGGAGGAACTGCAACATGAGGGTCACACACTCAGAAGGTCAGGTCAGCTCGACTACAGCAGCTGGTATTTGGATGAAATGAAAGTGAGTGAGAGAGAGAGAGAGAGAGAGAGAGAGAAAGAGAGAGGATTTCACAGCAGTTTCCACAGGACAAATCAAAGTGAGCGGAGATTCCGGATTTAGCGCCTATTCAGAGTACAAGAAGAAAACTGACTTCTCTGTGAATCCGTTCAGGAAGAGAGCGGTGAAGGGATACGACACACACGACGCACGTTTTGATAGTAGTCTAACATGATTATGATCAGCTGAACAGCACAGTTCTGATTGGTCGGGAAGTGTTTCCATACTAGCAGCTCTGATAATAGCGTAGCTACAAAGAAAAGCTACAAAAGTATTTACCCTTTTTGTAATTAGATGCTTATTTTTACCTTTATGGAAGGAGCCTCCAGTGTTAGTAGCTTGACAACCTACAGGATGTTTTTTAAGCTACAGTTTTTTTTAGCTAGTATGGAAGTAAATGTATGTAGCTGCTGTAATGTAAGTGATAACAGGAACTAACCTGCTTCGTGGGAAAATTCCGGCAAATTATTTGCATTTTTATTTTTTTTTACCTTTGTCTAGTCCCGTGTTCAGGTACAATTGGCTTTCATATCAGATTTGATCCATGCCCGAGTACCCTGTGTCCCGTGAACGGTTCCGGAACATTTGTGTTCGCATTGATCAAAATGAACAAGACTTTAGGCTCAAGTGTAATGTTGAAAATGCAGCTACGTTTTCTAACCTTTCAAGGGAAGAGTTTATTTTTGGGCTGCAGGGTTTTACTGATTTATCATCATCATAAGAAAGGGACCAAGGCCGTGTTTAAAGCCGCTAGCATATGAACATTAAATATAACATTTACGGAAGGAGTCTCCAGTGTCAGGATGATTTATGTCGGCTTGCGTCTGGCTTTTTTTGTCAAGCCTGTTTTTTTAAAGAGACAGTGAGCCAGCAACTTTTAACAGTTTATCATGACACAAGTGATTACATAATAGTTAAGAATGAACAGATGACAATGTACTTCCTGTGGTACAAGAGATACTCTTAAACTTAAAGATGCGCTGTTTTAGAAGAATACAAGCACCGAAGCAGCAGCAGGAAGTGGAGCTCCTCTTATCCCACTGACGTTAATTTGTTTCCTCTTACAAGACATCTTGAATGATTCATTCCTTATTCTTCCCTTTGTAATGAACATGTATTATGTATGTATCAAAAGAATAACCAAGCAGTGTTAACAGCATTCCAGATGCCCTCCAGACTTTAACCCGTGTTTAAAACGATTATCATAATTTCCTTTTGCCCTGAAGTTGGCCGACGCTGATTTTCCTTTATGCTTGACGTGAATGTCATGTTGCACTTGGGGAGGGGGTCAAACAGTCCTGCGCTAAGAGAGGCTCGATAACAGGAAGGTGTTTGCCAAAAAAACGACGCGAGCTGAGCTTTGAATGAGAACTAAAAGGCAACATGACGACTAGACAACAGGGGGTGCCATTACTTTTTAAAATGGCATCTATCTATCTATCTATCTATCTATCTATCAATCTATCTATTTATCTATCTATCTGATGCGCAGGTGTGCACGTGAGAGTAATGACGCCGCTGTGAACCTCGTGTATGCTCTTTACACTTTAATCATCTAGGAGTTTGCACTGCTGTTGTAAAGCACTGTTCCTGGGACGCACGAGTGACACATCTTAGTCATTTCAGAGCGAGGGGAAGTAAAAAAAATGGACTGCAGTGACACCATGTGGACGATCCTGCCCTGAAATTCAGTGCATATTTTATTGTCTATAAATATAAATATTAGAGTTATATATCACATCAGAAATCACCAGGAGTTCCCAAAGCCTCGTCAGGCTCTTCAATACCAGAGTTCATTCCGATCGATTTACACTCAACACCTCAATAAGTACATGGAAAAACATGACATGACACACACGCACACTCACACACACATTATTCATTATCACACCCAACAGATAGATAAAGCACCGTGAAACACACTGACCCAAAGGCACCGGATCAGACAGAATAAATGTGTCAAATGACTTGTTTTAAGCAAGGAAGTGTTATGTCATAAAATGTGTCATAGAAAAGGTCAACAAAGAAAGAAAAAGCTGTCTTACATTTTGCTGAGTATGAGTGTCAGGCAAATAAATAAATAAATGAATGAAATACCCCCCCCCCTTCAAAAAAAAGAATTAAAGAAAGTTAGTGTGAATGTTAGTTAATTCAACTGTTAAATAAATAGAATAAATAAATATATAGTTTTAAAGCAATTAAAGTGCTGATTATTCATTAGAAAAATATATAAATAATTATTTAAAAAATCATTTTAGAAAAAAAAGGGGAAATGGTAATCCATAATAATAATATTAATTATAATTATTATAATAATAATGATAATACTAAGTTGGACAATACTCAGAACTTAAATAACGTAATTTAAGAATGTAAATTCTTACTGCATTTAAGAAAGAAAGAAAGAAAGAAAGAAACTGGTATTTTCTGGGAAAAAAATAACAATAAAGAAATAAAAGTGCATATTGAGTAATGGATAATGAAAACAGGAAAACATACACACTAATAAATACATACACAAACAATAGTGACGATGAGACATGTCAGATCATGAAAAAAAAATAGAAAGCAATGCATGAATAAATAATTAAGGCATTTTCTTAAAAAAAGAAGGAAGACATGATATTGTTATTATTATTATTATTAATAATAATAATAATAATAATAATAATAATAATAATAATAATAGTAACAACAAGTAGGGCAATACTCAGAACCTGTACTGAATTTCAGAAAGAAAGAAAGAAGCTGTGATATGCCCTGAGGCTGGTTAATAAAGCAAAAGAGTCTACTGAGTGGTGGATGTTAAAAACAAGCAAGTAATGAACAAACAAACAAACAAACAAAAATTTATATTAGATATAAGTTAAAAACAATGCATAAATAACAATAAAGATATATGAAATAAGGCACGTGCATGCACTGTGGTGTGGACAGACTGGTTATTATGTGCACAGCACGCGCGCGACATGTTATAAACTTCTGCATGTAAATGAACCCCCCCCCCATACCCCCACCCTTTTGCATGCACGAAGTGATCGGGTTGTGTGTGCGTGTGTGCGCGTGTGTGTGCAGTGATCTGACACTGGAGGGACCCGGAGTCTCCTGCGCTGCACCCGATACACTGAAGTGCTGTTCTGTGGACCAGAGAGAAAGTAGACACAGTGCTGTGATGCTGGTCCATGCAAAAGAAAAAAAAAAAAGAAGAAAAACTTCACACAAAAAAAAGAGCTTGAAGGGGCGCTCGAGCATGTGTGTGTGCGCGTCCGGTGTTACCTGTGTGCGCGGCGCTCGCGCGGAGCGGGAAGAGCGCGAGGAGGAGCAGGAAGCAGCGCGGGAAGAGCGCGAGCTCCATCTGGACAGCCATCCTGTCCGCGCGCGCGCTCACATGGTCGGTGCGTGAAGCTCTAATCCCGGGCTCGGTCTGCTCACACACACACACACACACTGACTCTCTCTCTTCTCTTCACACACTCCTCTTCTCGCTCCTGATCCTTCTTTTTCCTCTTTTTTTTTTTTTTGCTTCTTCACTT
>JAOVVB010000028.1:1289504-1300262 GCA_028570985.1 Heterobranchus longifilis | reverse complement strand
CCTCCACGTTGCATTTCTTCCCTCCTACGCCTCTAAAGAAGCCAACATCTCAGCAGTTTCCGCTGTACTAGGACAACCGCAGATACTTAGCATATGCTGGGATGTTTTACCATGTTTGTGTGTGTGTGTGTGCGTGTGTGTGTGTGTTGGCGGGTGGTGTTAGGGTTAATATGGGCAGATCTCCATGAGTCAGCGCTAAGGGGGATTTATTGAAGATTGATTAAATTAGCATTTGTTCAAGGAGCGACATCAACTTGTCGACACACACACAGTCGCACCCACATGCACTCACACGCACGCATATCCTCTTATGACCCTGAAATGGGTTCATTTCACAAACTGCCAGAAATGATACCCAGGGGCATGACTGGAGAGTCAAGTGTGATAAGAGAGATAAAGAAAGAAAGCGAGACAGAAAAACAAAACAAAAAACACTTGCTGTTATAAATAAAATATTCAGCTTCAGGGTTGAAGCAGTAACTCCGCTTCATCACACTACCCCATAGATATTATTATTTAATATAAATGTTCAGTTACTTGCAGCGTTTGGAGTCACAGGGCCATAATCAATCCTGTTCTCTGGGTGAGAACAAAAATGTACTTCCTCTTCCCCCTGTCAAGCCAAGTGTGTGCATCTGTGAGCTCATGTATACAAAAGAGGGAAATTTGCATCTCCTCCCAGAGTACTGTGGGGCAGTGTTTTATACTAAAATGCGGCATGTTGTTAAAATGAATTACTGTTTGTCTTTCAGGTAGATAAGGTGTGCGATAAGAGACCGCATTAGGATGTGGCATGGAAGTAACGGTGGGCAGAGTACACAAATCCTGGACTTGGGTAAAAGTAAAGATTCCCTATAAGGCAAATATTACTCAAGTATAAGTAGAGGTTGTCCATTTGCTTGTGTACTTGAGTAAAAGTATCTAAAGTACAGGTATTAGTCAAAAGTATTTGTATTAACCTATACATAGTAAATCTCCCCCTATCTCGCTCTCTCTCTCTCTCTTTGCTTCCCAAATGCACCGTTTGCTTCACTGACTGCAAGCAGCTCCACTTCTGATTTCAAACACCTGTTGAGTTATTAGGCATGTCTTGAGGGAAAGGCAAGTAACGCAACTACAAATAATAGGTGACGACATTCCCGCTTGAAATACTACACACCAATGTGGTTAGGTGACGCACTGCCATGCATTTAAGGAGGAGTCTAGATATTTGCTGCACTTCTGAGTGGAGTAAAAGTAAAAAGTCTCCTTTAATAAAACTATCCAAGTAAAGTACCGATACATGAAATATCTGCTTAAGTACAGTAATGTGCTCAGTTACTGTACGTCCCAAGTCTGGAAGGCAATAAGGGTAGGGATGTAAGGTAGTCAGATACATGTGGTGTATGAGGTAAGGGAAACATATGGAGGGGGTAGGAGAAAGAGGTATGGGATAGAACAAGGGACATGAAGTAGAGAATAGAGCTGAGTCAATGGGTTTGTCAATACAAAGTGGGGATAAGTTATAAGGTTAGGAGTACAAGGTAGAAAATGGGTATAGATTTGAGGTAGAGATGGAGGTAGGAATGTGAGGAACAGTTTGCGGTTAGATAGTTAGGGGATAGAAGTATAGTGGTATGGGATAAAGGTAGGGATAGGAGTAAAGAATAGTGCTAGGTATTTGATGGCAGTAGTGGATGTGGTGGAAATGTACAGCATAATGGATGAGGAATCATGAATAGGATAGCGATACACGGTGGGGAATAGAAATAGAGATACAAAGAAGAGGTTGGAGGAACTGGATGGGGTAGTGATACACAGTAGGGGACAAAAGTTCAGAAAAAAAGGTTCAACCTAGGAGATAGAGTGGTAGTGATAGTGAATGGGGTAGCAATATGACTTAAGAGATAAAAGTAAAGATACAACTTAGAGGATGAAGGTAGTGGATGGGGTAGTGATATGAGGCAGAGGATAGAAGTGGAGCTACAAGGTAACAATGTATTCGGTAGCAATATGGTAATAAGGTTAATCATCACTGGCGATTACAGAGGTTACTAGATACAGTAAATGGATGGATGCATCAAGGATGGAATAAGGTAGGGACCAGAGGTTGTGGTTCAAGGTGGAGCTACAGTATAGAGGCAGAAATATGAGTGCCAAAGTAGAGATACAACCTAGGAGATAGAGTTGGAAAGATAAGGAAGGGATACAAGTTTGTGAACTAAGGTAGTGATATGAGGTATAGAGTTATGAATAAAATGGTAAAGGACAAAGGTAATGGTGCTGTATGTAAGTTGAGGGTAAAAAGTAGGAATATGAGTAATAGATAGAGATGCAAAGTTAGGGACATGGTTAGGTATATTGGTTATGGATATGAAATAGGAGATACTGTTATGGATTTGTCATGAAGTAAGGGACATGTAACTAACAGGTGGAAATAACTTGCAAAGGGAAATAACAGAAATGTAAAAAGCCATATGGCAGTTTATTAATAGTCTATGTGATTGTACCGTGTTACTACAGCTGTCCTTCTCTTTCTTTTTCTTCTGTCCATCTTTCTTTCTTCTTTGATTTTCTGTTTCTCTATATCCCTCTTCCTCCATGTCTCTCTCTCTCTTACGGCTCTTTTTTTTTTTCATTTTATTTTCAGTGCTAATACAGTGGCTGGACAAAAAAAAAATGACTTTAAGGAAATATGTGAAATTGGACACGGAGCACATTATGGCTCTGTTGACAAGCTCTCTTTATGACGCCCCCATCAGGGCCATCTGCTATTTTCTGCTCAATTAAACAGTTATGGATGCCCGGATCAATTAATCTCTCCCTGTAATAGCTCAGTATCCTCGTTGGCCTCTCTAATAGCCCAATATTTCTGTTTTGTATCGCTATGTTTTATTTTCGCTTTTATACTCCTACAAAAAAGGCTGGAAAAATCTATACCAGTTTTTTTTTTTTTTTTTTTATTAAGCCAAAACACTTATCCACTCTCATCGGAAGACAAGAGCTTATTACTTTTATGCATAGTCGTTGTTTGTTTTTAATTATTCTGATTTACGAGCCTTGCAGCTTTCTTTTTTTCCCCCACTTTACTTCGCTTAGGTTCACTCTTTTATTTATTTTTTTCTCCTTGTAGCTTTCAACATGTCTTTTTGTTCATGTCTCCTTACCATCTCCTTAGGGTCTTCAGCTCTGCCACTATTTGCAGAACCCATATATGTTATGTCTGTTAGCTACTTATAGATTCTTCTGATCAGCACAAAGTTACAGTACTTTAAAATGATTTGCAATAATTAAAATAATTCCGGCTTTCTTTAGTGTGTAAATAGATTTAAAGCCTAAACCTGCCGTAGAGCTCCAACAACATCAAAGGCAGATTTTTTCTTTTTCTTAAATGTCCAAAAATGTTCTTTTATTTATACCAATGAGGTAAGAATTCCATCTGTATTTGCATCATTTAATTTTTCTACTACACATTTTGGAAAGTGTTTAGTGGATCATGTTTCATTCCTTATCTATAAATATTTTATTCCGCATCCTATACCTATTGTTCAGCTGTTACATCACTGTTTCATTGTAAGCTTTTTTATTCCTTCTCCTGGAATAACTCAAATCTCTCTGGAGTTGGTGGTCATTCATAAGGTCATGATGTGCGGTTCTCTTAATTCAGCAAGAAGAAGTCTCATTGTAAAGGAGACATGACACTCGCTAAGCTATGAGCTTACACTACTTATACAACCTATGGATTTCCACTAGAGTTTTACACCCTAGTGTGAAGTGTATTGATAGAATGTTTTCGTGTTTAATAATAGGTTTAACTTCGTTTAACAATGCTAAACAGCATGATTTCTATTCAATTTCGGATCCAGAGAGCAAACAGGGAACACAAAATCAGTTGATGACATTCAGTTTTACTCTTCTTGCAAAGCCCAACAGATTAAATACAAGAAACTATCACTACACAATTGAAAACTTCCAAACATTCCAAATACTTGTTTAAACACACTATATTCTCTCTCTCTCTCAATATTAAATTACCCGAAATAAAGTGTGCATTCTCTACCTATTGTAAATTGTAAATTATCCTGATGACAAAATCTCCACCAAGCTGTCAGACCTTCATAAACTAAATTTTAACATAAATTATGATCTCCAGTGCTGGACCAACATTCCCCTCTCTCTCAGTGGCAGAACTTTATCAAGTAAAAATTACCATACTACCCAAAATAAATGGATAAATGACTCTGCTGACCTTCCCACTTGCTGGTTTAAAACACACAATTCCATCCGTCCATCCATCCATTGTTGATACTGGTTAGCCAGTGTATGGTTGCAAGGGGCCTGAAGCCTATTTCAGGGATGGTAAGGTTAGGTACACAATCAATCATGTACTCGCATATTCAATCATAAACTACTGGTAATTATCTTTGGATTGTGGGAGGAAACTGAATGAAGAGGAAACCCACCAAGCATTAGGAGAACATGCAGACTCCACACTCATAGACTGTAAGTGACATTAAAACCCCAAACCCTGGTGGTTTGAGGCAGCAGTGCTAACAGTAAGCTATCACATCACAAAGAATCAAATATAATGAGTGACTTGATGATGTCCCAAATATTTAACAATCTAAAACCCAATCAGAGTTTTTTGATGCCTCAAACTTTAATCATCCACAACCCAGTCAGACCCAGTCAGATACTGAATGGGCGCTGTGCAAAGAATTCATAATCTCAGATATGCCATTTATCAGCACAGTAACCAAACATGACCTCTGCTTTAAAAAACCCAACAGCAACTTTGTGGAACGAACTCAGTGGAACGAACTTTGGGATCTGGAGAGTTTTTGAGCCAGGATGGTGACCTTGGGGTATTGGCCTGTTAAACGATGGTGTGGGGTGAATGTTTTGATGCCTTTATATCATGGCCAGCATTGATGATTTTGTGACTGCTGCATTGGCTTTTCTGTGTGTTGAACAAGATGGGCGAGCCTTTGGTCCCTGTGTCATAAGGCATGGGTGAGCCTTGGGTTATCTGAGGTGGGTGTCACCAGTTTACTAGTTAGGTAAACCTGGAGTTGATGCTCCAGATTATGGTTAATCAGTGTATATCACACCCAGAGAAGATCTTTAGCCATGGAAAACATGTCCTGAATGTTCAACATTAGTCTGCACATGATACTGCATATGCGATGATCTTCATGAAATCCAACATCTGCACAAAATTTATATTAAACATTCCAGATTTTATTATTATTATTGTTATTAATATTGTTAACATCACTGATCAGAAAAAACTGCTTTCCAAGTAAGGTCAATCTGAATTTATAAAATTTTTTGTATAAGAAACCAGACAGTGTCACTGCGTCTCCTCTCTTTCTCTGTATGCTGCATTTCAGAGCCCTTCCCTGACCCTGTCTGTAACCGAATTATCTCGTTAAATTAAATTAGATGGAATAAATACGCTGGAATCTGATTTGCTGCTGACGATGACCTCGGGGTTCTTGCAGACTCAGTTAGCTCTCTGCTAACTCATACCGAACCCGGGCTATATTAAAAGGAAAGAAGGACACACATTTAATCTGTTTGCTATAACGCTCTCGATAAAATGACTCCCTTTTTTGGCAATTCTGCTAGCATCGTAGCGGATCTGATTTATCGCTAGCTTTGTTAATATCTCCTTAAAGCTCTTGGGAAATCAATTGGTTTGCTAGGTACTGTAATTATTTTTTGCCACTGGCTGCTCATTACAGCTAGTCGATCATGTGCAGTTAGTTTTTCAAGTTGAAATTTTAGCTTTCCATAATGAGTTATTATAGTGAATATCGCTAAAGTATATTATAGCACTCTTTACATTCAGTCTGCCTCATCGCGCTAACCCCACCGGTAAGCAGTGTCATCTTAGCTATAATTAGCATGCAAAATTAGTCATCATGGCAGCTCAGTAAGCATGACTTGTAGCATCTTTAGCTGTAGCGTATTTATCATTGCTGTACGGTACAACACTGAATCTCAGAAGCAGCTCCCGATCATCCTGATTATTGGTCATAATCGCACAGTGATAGAAGAGTTCGGCTAGGACGCTCATGCATCATTCGGTTTGACAACGTGACAGAAAATTGTTGCTTGAAGATCAATGAAATGTAGGTCAATAAGATTTTCTGGCTGACTCAGATTTTCAGGACATGCCTAAAAGCAGGAGAAGCAGAACAGAAAAGATGATTTTAGTTCTGTTAGGTTAATCAGATGCTAAAATGTCCATGCTAAATCCCATTAACTGTAATTAGCGCTTTTTTATGCTAATTGCAAACCTTTTAAGCTGCTTAGGCAAAAAAAACAGTTTGAGTCTGTAATCTATAGGCACGAAGAGAAAATTCCTTTAGTCTATTTCAGACTAGAAGTTTGTCGTTCCCTTTGACAGATGGATCCGTGTTTGAATTAGAAACCGAGACCCTCAGGATCTTTAAGTATATGCGATTGCTCTGGCCTGCGGGCAGAAAGGTGATACAGTGTGCAAGCAGATCGTTCAGATTATTTCCTCCTACGGCTTTTCTCCCACTCTGTTTCCTCTCTCTCTCTCTCAGCCTGATCGGGGTAATTCTCTGTTGCACACTCAGCACAAAATCCGTGCTGAATTACAGGCTGAGGGACCAGAGACTTCGCTCTTTAATGAAGAGACACAGCCTGTATCCGGGGTGTCCCATAAACCCTAGTGAAAAAAATAATAAAAATAAATAAATAAAAGGATAAAACAAATCTCCCCTGAGAGTGCGGCAAGAGCGTACCGAGGCTAGTTCTGGTGACTCGTTATTCTTCTTTTCACCTCTCATAATAAGGTGGGTGAGGTGGGGTTGAGAAAATACAGGATACTCTCTGGATCCCTTTATAGAGAGCACAGGACAGAAATCTAGGCCAGCTCTATTGATTTGGAGGCTGAGGTATTATTAGCCATTGCCCCAAAGGTGATATCATAGTCTCTATCTAATATCCAGTATTCGGGAAAACAACCGGGACAGGCTTGGAGATGCGTTACTTCTTCAGGAGCTTTGGTCCACATCTCTCATGACCCCGTTTTTCACCAGCGTCTATCACAGTTCTCAAGGGGAAAGCGGTGAATGACATGAGCTGAACTGACTGGGGGGAGAAAAGATAAGTGTACGTCTGTCGCTATCAAATATTTATGTCCAACTGCCGATTGTGTAGCAAACCACCCAATTTGTTCAGGAAGATGCTGGAAGAGATCCAAGGAGCAGATAGCCTGGTCCATCCCCAGAGATTCACTGCTTATGCACTTTTGTACCATGGAGCCTTTTAGCACTGCGGTTGATGAAGCTAATAGTGTACGTTTTAAGCTAATCAGACAGGGTGTAAAGAATCAGGACTAAAGCAAGGTGCTGGTGGAGAAAGCATAGCCACAGGAAAAGGAAGTGGGATGTTCGGAAAGGCACTGCTAGGAGGATAGCATGACTGTTAAGTTAGCTACACATTTTTAACTATTTGTATGAGACAGTAAAAACTACAAAGACACAAATCACAAGTTTATATGAATATTTTATTTTATGCAATCTTTCTAATATAAAAGGATGTCTATAGAAACAGGTTACCAGAAGTAAAATCTTTCTTGTGTCAAGTTTTCTGTCAGGAGATGTTCATGTACTTTTGTTGAAAGGAGTAAAGGAGTCTCCAGTGTCAACACTTTCTATACCTATATGTTTTCCAACATTTCTAGGTCAAATGAGTTGAAACATTGAGACTTCTCAGTAACCTGACCAGCTAAGTCCCTTTTTTACCTGTTTCTTTGTTTCATTAACGTCCATCCATCCAACTAGGAACCACTGTAACTAGGGACCGTGGAGGCCAATGGTGACTATTGTATTTATTCCCTATTTTTACAATTGTGGTAGGACCTCAGGTCAACATTCACACACTATGGGCAATGTAAGAATGCCAGTTAGCCTAATCTGCATGTCTTTGGACTGTGGGAAACCAGAGGAAACCCACCAAGACAGAAGAAAAATTAGCAATGGAACGATTGTTTGTAGCTGCTATAACGTACATAATGGGTAGATAAATGATTCATATTGGTGCATGGACATGGCTATGCAGGAATAGGAGAGCATCAGTAGAGCAGCTGTGAATGGATGTAATTATGGAAAGAAGTCAAGATTTATCTGTGATTACGTTTGCATAGATAAAATCCGATCTATTTGAATATTACAGTTGTTTCCTACTCTGGTCCTGGTGGACCACCTGCCACCTGCCACATTTAGTGTTCTCTCAGCTCCCAGCACACCTGATTTAAATGATCAGCTAATTAACAGCCTTGATTTTCTTAATTGAAATCAGCCATAGAGAGGAAAAGACTACAAGGTTTTCCAAAGGTTTCCCCAGGACTGATGTTAGAACCACAGAATTTTTAAAAGTTTTTTTGCATTTATTTATAAATGTGACCAAACCCAGTAATGTAATATTAGGATATATTTATTCCTCCTAAATTAGACCTACTTTACATTAAAGTGCTCTGCTATGTACATTAGCAGTTGAAACAAACTATGGGACTTTACGAGAGACATGGAAAGTTTGACCAGTCAGATGCAATTTGCATATAATTCACTTGAAGGCAACAAAAAGTGCCCTTAATGATGGTTACAATTAGCTATGACTAAATTAGGGTAGAAAATTAGAAAAATCCGGAGACTTCCATGGTTCCATCAAAAAAAAAAAAAAATCAACACATTAACAATTTTACATGGTTTAAATTTGTTCATATGTGAAGTCCTCATAAACCTGTGATTTGAGTTGGAACTGCAGGTAAAGAAAATTAATCGACACCATCCGACAAATCAGAAGCAAGAACTAATAAACCGAGTGTGTAGAGCCAATGTTATTTTAATGCCACAGCTATAAATCTCATACGCGGACCAAGAGGCCTTCCAAGAAGAATGACAAACAAATGAACGATTTTTATGCTTTAGGCAGCTGAAAACCATCTCGACACTATCGATCGTATAGAAGTTATATATCCATGGTCCTTTAGCGTGTTTGGCTTTTAAAAAAAAAAAAAACTGATGCCTGAAGCGGCAGCGTTCATCCTAGACAATCTTCCTACAGCTCGAGAAGATTACGGGACGGCCCGAACGGTGCCGAAGGAGCCGAGGTGACGAAGTGTTCTAGCACTGTTTTCGTTATAGGGTGGTAAATACTCCTTGGGTAAGAGTTAGAGGCGAGAGGGGTGGACATATCCATAAAACGCTCAGCCCTAAAACTGCCCGTCAGCTGTCATGAAGGTCCCCTTGGGAGAGAGGGAGAAAAGCAAAATTAGGCCAGTGACAACAAAGATTCATGGGAATAGGAAGAAAGAGAAAAAGCATTCAGGGGGTAGACCAGGAATTCATCACGATCGGTCAAGAGTATTGAGTGAGACACTTCGGGTTTGCCTTGCGGCAGCAGCGAAGGAGAGGAAGCAGGAGGAAAAGATAAGGAGGCAGGAAAAGTAAGGAGGGTCGGAAAAGGTCAATCAGCATTATTCAGGAGGAAACAAATCCAGGATGAATAAAGTAACGCTGACTGAATAATGAGACGTCCGTCGATCACCCTGTTCCCCCAGGTTGTGAAATCAGTTTTTTTTTTCTCAATATACAATTATTAGAATAGCAAATAAATTCTTGCATATATGAAAATTCACAAGGAATTTACAATCAAATGTATTGAGCACTACCCGCATTCTACCAAACTGCATAAAAGATTTTGATTTTAGCAAAATTTTACCAAGTAAAAACATTTTATTTGTTATTAATAAAACAAATTACTATAGTTACACACTTCATGTTGTAGAATGGCTACAGAACAAGTTCCTGTCATAACAAGATTAAACATGCTTTGTATATTGCTGTAGAAGAAGAAACTTTCGAGGGATTTTATATATTTTTAGATGTTTAGATGTCATTTTGTCATTTTCAGTGCTCTCTTGCCTTTTGCCTTTAGAGTTTTGTGGGCATCTAAATGCAAATCAACTGTCCACATATCTTCGCATTTACAGCTGATGACATTTATTAATATGGACAAGCTGCAAGTTTGTTCGTTTTTTGGTATGTTTGTTTTCTTGGATTTTTACAATAGCAATATTAAATTCTGGATACCGATTGGTCAAAAAAAGTGAAGTGTAGATTAATGTGCTGAAAAGGACGGTAGCACAGGGACAAGTATTTTTGTTCGTATACAAAAATGTACAGTCTTGCAGCATTGATATGGGGGAAAATCTTATTTTAAGAAATTTTGAGTATGGATATTTATGTACAGAGTCTGCAGTATCAGATGTAATGATAAATTTTAGGTTCTTCGAGGTTTTCATAATAGTTCTGAAATACATCTTCCAATCCTTGTGCTTTGTTTTGTTTAGTTTTTTTTCCTTGTTTTTCCTCTCTCTGTGATTGGTCCAAGCATTGCATCTCTGCTTGTATCTCTTTATTATGCAAAACATCCTCCCCTATTTCTTTATCCACCTGGAGTCAATTTGTAAATTTCATAGAATTCCCACGAATCCATGGAAGTTCATGTTACTGCCAACTAAATCACATTTCAGGATTCTTCCAGACAGTGGACTCATGTTGCTGCTGCATCTGGCCTAATTGGTTATCTCATTAAGTTGGTTGCAAACAGATTATATCTCAGCTAGACGCCGTTTTGCTATGAACTGTTTGCCGTACCATTTTAATAATGTTTCTGCCTATAGAGCATCAGCCCTTTGGGGGCACTGGAGGAGGGGAGGGGTGGGGTGGGGGTGGG
>JAOVVB010000028.1:1247192-1265998 GCA_028570985.1 Heterobranchus longifilis | reverse complement strand
TCAAGACACTTAAAAATACTACACGCCATATTGCACTATGACTCTTACCCATTCTGTGCTATTCTAACAAAACAAAATAGCACATTCAGAAGCAGACTGAGGCATGGCTGCTGCTCTAAAGGGGCTTATGGGAGGTCAAACCTGCAGCCATTAGGCTTTATAATAAGTCCCTGCAAGGCCAGGGTACTGTAGACCTTCTTCTCTCAGATAAGAAATGAATGGTCGCTGTATTTATTTTTATTTCTTGGACTTTTGGAAGGACTTACAAACAGTATGCATAATATTGTATAAAATCTCTTCCTAATATGTACACAGTGCACATCGTGATGCATTTTATCTTCTTTTATCTTATAATCCTTTTTGTAACATTATTATGATAACTAATAGATTTTACTAGGCTTAAACAGTTTAACAACCTCAATTAAAACAATTTTTAAAAAAGACTATAAAATATTTAGGACATAAAATGTATACAAAAGAAACTCTGTACATATAAATTTTTACAGAACTAATTTCTGTCAAATAAATATTACAAATTTGATTTTGTACATAATTTTTTGTCCATCAGCACCAAAATTCAAACAATGCCGAGCACGTCCAGCACACCTGTCTTGTGTTGGCATTGTCACTCTTGGCTTTCCAGATCTGAGGAGATCTCAGCATACAAAGCATTTTTCGGCATGCGAGTGACTGAGCCAGTCACACATACTTTTAGGAACTGTTCAAAACTTATTTGCATCAGTGGAAAGTGGAGTGAAGCAAGCTTACATTTTTTGTGGTTTTATTTTGTGCAAGACATAGCACCATGGGTCCCGAGAATGTTAGCAAGTACGGTATCAAGAAGAAAAGGGAGCCTCTTTCAGTTTGGTTTTTAAAGCAGCCGGTGCCAAGAGGAATCATAAATTAAGGTTAATACAAATTTTCGTCTTAACAACTTGCCTCCAGAATTATTTAATTCATATGCCGAGGTATCACTTGATTGATATCAAGTTATCAGTATCAGAAAAATGATATTGATATTGTATCACTTCTATTTGCAATCTAGTTTGTTGTAGCGTGAGTTCACCCCCCTCCCCCGCCAAGTCAGTTAAGATTTTGAGTTGTATGATGAATTTTTCCCTTTTTATGACTATAGTCAAAGGAACATTATGATAAGATGTTTAAATTGGTAAAAATGGAGCGTTGATTGTAAAACAATGTCATGCTGACCTGATCACTGGAGACGGTCCTATCATCAGGACCCTGTTGGTTTCAGCACAAAAAATATTTCTAGTTCATTTTGTTGTGCTTCTGGTTATTTCCGCATGAAGCAACAACTAATGGGACACAATGTAATGTTTAACATCAGGTTTCAAAAAAAGTTTAATAGCATTTTTCCTACAACATTGACCCCAAAATGGGCCTGAAATGGACCATTGCGAATCGTTCTGACTCGTCCCCTGTGATGCTGCTCATATTTTACCTCCTTGGCACCTGCCTTTTAGCCTGACACAGACAGCAATTACACCATTAATGAAGAGCTGAAGATACAGAAAACTCCTGAGTTACGCCTGAAACCAGGTTGCGAGATTTGCTCGACTCACTTCCACTGATATTCTGCTGCAGTTTAACTCGTTCACTATTTTCCCCCCAAGTTTCACACTCTGAGAAAAGAGCAACCATCAGCACTTCTCCTCCACTGAGGGTCTTGGGAGGATGAGGAATAATGGAAGAAGAGCAGAGATGATACCCTCAACATCCAGACAGCATCATTACTCATGTCATGTTTGGAGGCTGGGGAACAGGTTGGGTGAGGTTTGGCAAACTCGAATCGATAAATCCACTCTTCTCGAGACATGTAGGGAGTTGCACTATTTAAAGGTCATGAGATTCGAATGTGATTTTTCCCCTACTTTCATCATTTATGTACAGGCAAGAACTCATAAATCTACTGTACACACACACACACACACACACACACACACGCACACTGAGCCACGTTTTGCCTCAGAAGCTCAAAAGCATGAGCAAGTGAGCTGAAGCAGAACTTAGGAGAGCCTCTTTGGACTGCGTACTGCGAAGTGTGTGTGTGTGTGTGTGTGTACAGTATGTGTGTGTTGTATATTGTTATTTCACTTGAATGACCACGCTTTGCTGGTAGCATTGCAAATCCACAATCATTATCAAATCCTATGGTTCAACAAGATAAATCCACAGGAGTTCTTTTTTTCTCCATGGCCTCACACGATTTGTAGTGTAAATGTAAATGTGTAGAACTTTTCTACCATATTCCACCATATCTCCAACTTTTTCATTTGAATGTGAATTTCCCCAGGCTTCTCTTTCTTTTGTTACTCTTCTTCATCCCCATTTCTTATACGACAATACATACTTCCTAAGGTAAATTCCCATTGATTTTGTTTTTCCAGATTTCCACAGAACATGCTCATACTTTTTTGATGTAGCAGCAGATGGATGAGACACGTACTTAGGAAATTCACAAGATTTAGTGAAGACATAGCACCAAGGGTCCCAAGAATGTTATCAAGGACGATACAATAGCAAGAAGAAAATTTGAGCCCATTTAAGTTTGGTTTTTAAAGCAGCCGGTGCCAAGAGGAATCAGGTTAAGTGATTAAGAATTAAGATTAAGGATTAAGGTGGATTAAATGGACGAAATCCTTGTATTCTATATAAATAAAATGAAGGTTTTGTCTGTACATTAGTCAGAACTCGCTCTTTCAATGATATCTTAATGTTTCATACATTGGAGGACCAGAAACCAGTCTCATAAAATTTCTGCATGTCTGTCTGAATGTCTGTCCAGCCAAATTTGTCACAGCATCATGCAAAACTAGCTAGACAGAATTTAATGAAACTTTGCCAGTTGTTCAATATTGGCCTGAAGTAAATGAAATCAAAATATTGAGTAGAATATTTTCGAATAAAATATTGTTAATATTTATATTTATATTATATGTGGCATATTACATCACAGCAGCCAGTGCTTTTTTTTTTTTTCTTCTTGAGGTGGGCGTGGGTATACGCGTCACTCAACTGAGCCAATCATTGCAATAGTTTACACAGAGTATATGGAACACACAGAAATGACCGTAATGCACCTATAAGATGCCCAAATTCTCATGTAACAATAACAAACACAAGACACAGCTTACTCCAAAAAAGACAAGTAGACTATGAAAACCAAACCTTCAATGATGTATGGACAGATCAATGTATGTTTATTCTTCCTGCAGGAAATTTAAAACCAATTTGTCTCATATGTTCTGAAACCGTGACGTTAATAAAAAGCAACCATGTGAAGCATCACTATGAGATAAAACATGGGTCGTTAGAGCAAACATATCCTCAGGAGTCCGAGGTGAGGGCCTGCAAAATACCTGAACCGAGACTGTTATGCACTAAAATCAAAATGTTGAGTAAAAGTAATGTTATGAACAGTCATGTAGTGGATGTAATAATCTACTTTAAACTGGGGGTGTATTTGGCTAACGATGAAAGAAGTACAACTTATAGTAGTGTGAACAACACTACAACAATACAACATGTGACTTTTTTGTATTAATAAGTTAGACAGAGAGCTTTAACGTACAGACAGACATGTACGTGGGCTTCAACCTGAAATAAAAATATCATATTCATATATGTAGATTAAAACTGATCAGATTATTTTGAGCTTTAACCTTTTAACTATTTCTACAAACTCTTTTCATGGTGAAGGCGGATACTTACGCTTAGTATGTGAATGAACTAGAGAATCCGTTATATGCATGTGTTTGTGCATTTCCCTCCTCGGCAAGCAAGTCAGTGCTACCCGGAAAGTGAATTGTGGTGTGGCAGACACATTAAGCAATCCTTTTCCTGAAATTTAATCCTAACAATTTCTCATGATCATAGCCTGGAACTCAAATCATGCTTAAAATTTTCTTTCCTCCAAAGATTGCATTACTGACCTGCGATCATGCAACGCATTTGGAATCCTAACATGCAATAACCAGCTAACTTTTATAGTCACCAGTTTCCACTCCATTACCTGCTCACGTCCAGCCGCAAATCCAAGCCATAAACACAGGTATGGGAATTTTATGAAATTGCCCTTAAAGTAAATGGGCTTTTAGACTTCAGTGACTGATCAGTAAACCAAGACCATTCTTGTGGTTTATGGGTTTAGGATTCAAACTTTTGAGGTCACAGAGATTTTGAGGCCCCCAGACTGGCTTCTAGTTTTTTCACAGAACTGAAGTTCCACCTTTTTCTCATAACTGCTACCTAATGACCAAATTGCTACGTTCAAATAATTAGCCATGGTAAAGGTATGAAGCACTGAGTCAGAGGTAAGATAAATATGGTCACACTATGCACATAAAGGAAAAATGAAAAAACAATAATTTGGTACTGTAAGGCTATGGAAAATGGTAATAACTTACAAATATCTCAGATTACCTGCAACAAATTTCTATGAAGATAGAAACCAGTAGGTACTACTCTTTGTAAACTATAGCTTGACTGTAGCCACAGGTTTATGGTTGCTTTTGATTGACTACAGAAGACTACAAACAACTCTGAAAAGGGCTATGGAAACACATGGTGAGCATAAGGTAGACTTTTGAATCTGGGCCATGCTGGCAATCTATGAATCACTACGAGACACGCAGACACATCCTGAGAAGCCATGATCTTGCTGTACAACTATGATTTGTGAATTTGTAAGGATGTGTAGTAAAACTCATGAATGTGGGAACAATGAACATAGGAAAGTGGGGTTCCTGTCTGATTAAAACAAACCCAGTCTGTGGATTTTTCCCATTAGTTCAGGGTATTGTATGTACTTGCAAAATGCTTTATCTGCATTTTTATTTTTATTTTTTTTGGAGCAACACTGTGTAGGGTAGCACTGTTTCTGCTGAGGAACTGTAATTATCTGGGCTGGAAAATGTAATCTAAAATGCTGTATGCTGTATATTTGTATGTCAATATTGTGAATTGCAGCATTATAAGCATTTTTTTTTATGTAAAAAACAGTCCCCCCCCAGTCTACACAAGTAGATTCTGAGGAATGTTTGTTAAGCCACACAGTGACCTATGAATCATTCAAGCATAAAAACATCTAACTTAAGGCATGACCCAGTGAGAAACAGGTGCAGATGATGACGGATGATCAGGCCGGTGATTAGTATACTGGTGATGCCGAATGATAAGAGGTTGGAACAGACAAGAAGGGAAATGGGGTCGCTGCTGAGGTCAATAAATAAATATCCTTTTTTATGTATCTTTCGGCATTTTGCAGTGTGTCACCATATAATATTTGTTCCCGTTTGTTTTATTTAATCCACATCATTTAATTGAATTTATTATGAAAAAATTAGGGTGGCTCAGGACTTTTGCACCACATTATATTTGATTTTCTCACGATAATAAATTGAAGAATGTCATAATTTTCCCATTTTTAAGATACCCTTTTTGTTTGTTGTGACAATACTGTCAGTAAAAATAATATATAACGTGCAAAAAAATTATACACATCACAACCTATCTGAGCTAAGAATTTTTACTTTAACCATGCTAAAAACAGAAAATCATCTGTAGAAGGTTATAGTTTTGGATGATTTAAAACAATAATAAAATTTTTAAAAATCCAACCCTAAACTGGCAAAGATATTCCAACAAATACATCGACTGTCTTTTAATAATCAAAACTAACATGAGAATATTTATAACAACTTATAACAACTTATGACAAGGTTGTTTCCTATGTATTGTATGCAATTACTTTTTTTTTAAACGACATTTGAAAGGTCTCAATTTTATTATACTTTTATTAACTAATAAAAGAAAAAACATAACATAAAAAACATACTGTACCTGAGAACTCACCAAAAGCATGAACTCCCTTCTCCATCACAAAGTGCTGATGATGGAGACTCCTTACATATTTTTTATGTAAACAAATGTTGAATAACAACACATTTTAAAAAAAGAAAATATGTTTTTTAGCCTTTGATTATGTAGCACATCTCCATATACACTACCAGTCAAACATTTGGACACAGCTTCTAACTCCAAGGTTGTCCCTGATTTTTATTCCTTTCTACACTGTAAAGCAATGCTGAAGGTGTCCAAAAGACTTAATAATCCCTAGTTGATATTAAGATGTGCCTGCTACTTATAGAGTAAAGCCTTCATAAAGGCTGAGGTGCTGAGGAAGCAGAGGTACGTTTTGGTCTTGCTTTCCTGGGTCTTCATGAGAGACAGTTCCATCATGATGCTTGATGGGTTTTACAAAGGCACTTGACACAATACTGTTCTTGCAAGAACTGATCCAGAAAGGCTGACCTCCATGTCTTAAAATAACAGCTGACTGTGTACATAAGGCCATAGGTGTTACAGTTTTTAAAAAAATCCAATATTGTTTTAGAATTAAATCCAAACTTTTGACTGGTACTATAAGACTCTATAAGAGCTGTTACTGTAGAAATGCCAATACGCACCTTATTTAAATAAAAAAACGTGTTTAGTATTTACTTCCCAGTATATTGATTGTGTACATTAATAGCAAAAAAGAAAAAATCGCACACATGCAAGACGGCACCAATTAAAGAGTCCATCGGTTAGACGTTGTGAAATAACATTTCCAGACTTGGTGTAGAATAATCGATGCGCTAACTGGTACCGCGCCTTCTGCAAGCAAATGCGGTCTAATGGTGCGAAGACACGCGTCAATTAATAGACTCAGGCCTGAAAATGGACTCCGGGAAAGCACCGAGGGGACCTGACGAGCATCAGGAGCGTGAAACGTCTCGGCTAATTCCTCATGCGGATCTTTTTGGGTTTCGCGTGCCGTAGAAGTTGAAAGCTCTCTTTGATCGTACACTGCTGGCTCCCCACGGTGACATTACAGCCGAGCAGGCAATTAGAGAAGCGGAGAAGCACTGCAGGCCAGACGGGGTGTGTGTGTGTGTGTGTGTGTGTGTGTGTGTGTGTGTGTGTGTGTGAGATGGAAAGTTACAGTCTGATAATCCAGCTGATATGGAGTCGAGATAAGAACGAGTTTTCTTGTTATTTTGAGGGAAACACAGTAATAAAGATGGACTCTTCAGTAGATAGTCAGCGCTTTAAAGATACGTTCCCGACTGTTTTATAGGCCAATTTCCTAATAAATAAAAAAAGTTTTCCATTTACTCACCGGTGAAAGTCCCCATTCTGATATGGTAACGTTTTTTTTATAGTAGCAAAATACACAACCTTGACTTTCAGTAAATTCGAATCGATTTAAATCCTTTTCCAATTAATATCTATTTTTGCACATCTTTGTTTACATTGAGCAAGTAGCGCATTAGTAGCTTATTTTCTAACTACATTGGAACCTTGGATTGCGAGCATAATTCGTTGCATGCTTGTATATCAAAGCAGATTTCCTGCATAAGAAATAATGGAAACTCTGATGATTCGTTCCACAACAGAAAAATATTCATACAAAAATAATTAATACAAAATAAAAAGTAAAAATCAAACAAACTAACCTACACTTTACAAAGAATCGTAGTTGTAATGATTTAGAACAGCGAGAGGAGAGGAGGGGGCTACGGTGTAGCATGACTTTCACACACACACACGTACACACACTCACACCAATTTGCCAAAAGAGACTCTCACACACTCACACATACAAAAACCGGTTTACTAACAGACACTCTCACTCACGCAAGCACGTGCGCTTGCCGTTTAAGTTTGTGTTTCGTGAGGATTCGGGCACCTTGTGTCTTCTGCGTACACTGTAAACTATCGCATTGATTGGTTCTTTACACACATTTAGCCACGCCCACCTCAAGAAAAAAATTGCTATATTTGTCCAAAAAAGTGTTAAATGCTGTGACTAATCATAATTGCTCGGAAACATAATTGCTCAAGATGTTCCTTTTACTTAACCTTTGATTTAATTTATGGTGCAGATTTAACCTTAGGCAAATACCGAAGGACTGGCAAAGTTTCATTGAATTCTAGACAGACAGACAAACAGACTGAGACTGGTTTCTGGTCCTCCAGTATATGAAATATAAGAGCGAGTTCTGACCAACGTACAGACAAAATCTTTCTTTTATTTATATAGATTAAAAATTATTAAGTCATTTGAAGTATAAGTAAAAAAAAATTATTTGCTTGTTCTGGCACTGGAGACTCCTTCCATTGCTTTTTTTTTTCTCCATTTACTATTTCTTTTTTTTTTTTACCTTACACCAATAATGCAGGTCAAACACCATGCTATTTTGCGAAGCCCTGAAAGCACCCATAGCTGGTTCCATACACAATAATGTTGAGCAACCTGGTGTATGATGGGAACATCAATAAATAAACACACCCCGAGCTGTGTGTGAAGGCTGCGGGCGATCAGACGGCTTCAAAAAGGACCTTAATAAAAAATACACACGTTTTGCCTATTAAGAAGGCGTGCACTCTTACACTTGCACCCACGTACACACACACACACACACACACACACACACACAGTCTTTAGCTTCCAAGATAAACAGCACACTACAATACAACCCATTACATCCCTCGTCTCCGGTGCCGAATCAGACCCTAATGAACTTTCTCCCTTGGGAGCTCTTATGCTCTGGATATGATCATAAGGGTGTTATAAAGCAGCATTATTATACCATGCCTATAAAGCGTCTACTTTTATTACACCACGCATCAATACTGCATGCGCATCACTCAGGGGCCGAAGAAGAAAAAACAAAAAGCCCACATCAAACCACGTCCACCTTCCCATGCAAGGAATTATAGAAATCTCAGCCATGATGTTTTTTCTCTCTCTCTCTCTCTTTCTCTTTCTCTCTCTCTCTCTCTGTCTATCTCTCTTTGCCTTTTTGAACACAGGTTTAATGTCAAGAGAGCATAGGAGGGAAAAGAAACTTTTCCTGATCAGTTGGACAGACTTTACTCTTTTATCCGTCTTTCTTTTGCCGTGGGTGCGGGTTTAACAGCGATGCCAAATATACCAACTGAAGCCTCAAGAGCTGCAGAGGGAAGATTTTTTTTATTTATTTTTTTTAAGGCAGCGAGTTTCACTCACGGCGTATCCGTTCATTTTTATTCCTCACTCTTCTCGTTAGACTGCCTCTGTCAGATCAGATTCCTTCTAAATGAATTGCACTTGTCCTGTAAAACCAATTCTGTTTCTGAATCATAGCACTGCTCTGACAAACTGAATAAAAACCCAATTTCATGTCTTCTCGATAAACACGGTGTCGTGAGGAACAGAAAGCGTTTCCATGACAGCTCCGTCTCTGTCTCCATGCTGAGTCTGTTTAACCAGCGTCCATATAATCGCCGAAACGCTGAAGACGCTGACGTCCAGCTGTGCGAGGTAATATTTTGATAGAGTGGCCGCTATGAAGTTAATTGATGTATATGAGCACAGCTGGGTGTTTTTTTTTTTTAATGACGTGTTCACAAACGACATCAAAATAAATAAGTAACGTGCGTTAACGTGACGTCCAGAAACTCAGTGAGGAGCCTTAAATAGAGATGATCAGTAATGAAAACATGATTCCACTCAGGGTGCAAACTATTGATGGGACAATCATTAAAAATCAGTATAATCATTTTAATCAGTAAAAAAAAACCTGAAACACTCCATGGTGCATGTTTTTTTTCCCTTTCACCAGGGCAACTGCTGTGTAGCGGAAACACAAACATATCCCATAAAGGCACGTACATATAAGGCCAATAACTGCCCATGCTCACAACATGGTTTTGTAAAATGACGAATATATGTATCTCAAGGTGACCTCTTATATAATTTTCCTGCAAAAAAGGCCACTCCTGGGTGTGGACGCACTTTAGTTTTAAGAAAAAGTCAGTTATATTTATGTAGCTCTTTTAACAACGGACCTTATCGCAAACTAGCTTTACACTCACTCACTCATCATCTATACCGCTTAATCCTGTATACAAGGTCGCGGGCGGGCCTGAGCCTCTCCTAGGAGACTTAGGGCACGAGGTGGGGTACACCCGGGACAGTGTCCCAATCCATCGCTGGGCACACACACATATACACACTCACACACTATGGGCAATTTTAGGAATGCCAATTAGCCTAATCTGCATGTCTTTGGAGTACCCGGAGGAAACCCACCAAGCAGAGAACATGGGGAGAACATGCAAACTCCATGCACACAGAGGCGAGAATCGAACCTGGCTGGGAATCGAACCCGGACACTGGAGGTGCAAAGCGACAGTGCACCTTTACAGGATTAAATAAATTAGAACATACATTTAAAACAATCCTCAGAGATTCTGGTCCATGTTGACATGATAACATCATGCAGTTGCTGCAGATTCATCTTCCACATCCCAAAGCCCCTCTACTGTATTGAGATCTGGTGACTGCGGAGGCCGTGCGAGTACAGTGACCTCATTGTCATGTTCAAGAAACCAGTTTAAGATGATTTTGTGTAATGGCATGTTATCCTGTGGTCATATATATGCATGGACACGGCCAGCTACAATACGCAGGTAGGCTGTGGCATTTAAATACAAGCTCAACTGATACTAACGGGCCCAAAATGTGCTAAAAGAACCTTCCACACACCATTACACCACCAGCACCAGCTGATACAGGGAAGGATGGATCCATGCTTTCATGTTGTTTACACCAAATTCTGACCCGACCTGAATGTCGCAGAAGAAATCGTGCCAGACAAGGCACCAATCTTCTGTTGTCCAGTTTTGGTAACCACACATTCAAATTCTAGCCTCCGTTTCCTGTTCTTAGCTGACAAAAGTGGCACCTTCTGCTTCAAGGTTCTCTTCAGCATACCACGAGATTTATTTGAGTTACAGTCGCCGTTCTATCAGCTCGAACCAGTCTGGCCGTTCTTGTCTGACCTCTGGCATCAACAAGGCGTTTTTACCCAGAGAACCGCCCTCTGGTTATTTTCGCTTTTTTCATGGTTGTGTGTGAAAATCCCAGTAGATCAGCAGTTTCATAAATATTCCAGCAACACCAACAACCATGCCACATTCAAAGTCACTTAAATCACCTTTCGTCCCCATTGTGATGCTCGGTTTGAACTTCATGATCATCTTGATCATGTCTGCATGCCTAAACACATCAGGTTGCTGCCATGTGATTAACTGATTACATATTTGGTTGACAAGCAGCTGAAACCAATGAAGTGGCCTAATGTAGTATAATGAGAGTATAATATTATTTTATTAAACCTCGAAAAATGAAGTACTGCTACTAAAGAAAAATATTTTCCTTGAAGGATTTTTGGATGGTGAATTGTTCTTGTTCTCTACTTCATGCCTTGTGTTAAAGAGTTTTATGTCGAACTTTTCAGGGTTCCCTGTGGAGTCTTTTAAAGCGCTAAGGATTTATATATTTTTTCTCTCAGTGTATATTCCATATATATTTGTGAAACAACAATGCCTGCCTATCCATCAGCACACTGACAGGAAAAGCACACTCAGCCAAATTCCCTGAGGTGGAATTAACTCTTACGATGTTCATTTGTGCACCTTGATGAGTCATAGAAATGAAAGTGTTGCCATCAGCAGGACTTTATTTTATTTTATTTATTTTTTTCTTAACCGCAGCTTCTACATGAAATTATTCCCGGAAGGATCGATCGGCCTGGCTCTTTCTTTGGACGCAAGCAGAAAGTTCATAAGCGAGACGGAATTGTAGCTCTCAGCTTTATGGGCCGATTGACTATCAGCTCCCCGAGCTCTTGCAAAGTCATCCGCTGCAGAGTTTATGCTTTCATTTCTTCCGAGCCATCATCGTCGTCCTTGTCGGACTCGCTAACAACCGATCCAGGTCTGGATGCACCCTTAAGGTCAACGTCTTTGACCTTGGGTCCTCAATTGGATGTGTTCCAGAACTTTCTGACGTGAAAACAAATCATTTCATGATGACACCTTTGAGGCCACAGGAACTGAGTCAACATCAATGCCAATGTCATGGGAATATGCTAGAGAATATGAAGATGGCATCGTGCTGGATCCCAGTTCAAATATGGTGTAATAAAATGTAATTATCTCAGTAGTTCGATATTTCAAGTCAGATATCCAACACACTAGCTCGTTATGTACAAAAGATGGTACAAAATCAGAAGGTTAAATAGTAACAGTGAACAAACAAGATAGCAAGGAAATAAAAATAAACAGTCTGTGACATTTAGTTTTAAGGTTGTAATCTTTCACCTTGTGGGAAAAAAAGACCAGAGACAAGCAATGATGTATGTTTTACTACAAAGATAATTTCAACTCCGACATATTGCATATGATTAAATTGCAAAAGTAGAAAAACTGGTACTTTGAATTTGCTTCATGATCATGGCGGCAGTTCATTCATCTGGAATCGTGATGGTTTTATGAAAAACATAAGCAGCGGTAAAAGAGATGTGCATGGCGGCTTAGTGGTTAGCACTGTCGCCTTGCACCTCCAGGTTCCTGGTTCGATTCCTACCTCTGTGTGCAAGGAGTTTGCATGTTCTCCCAGTGCTTGGTGGGTTTCCTCCTTGTACATCAGTTTCCTACCACATGTCCAAAGAAAGACATGCAGATTAGGCTAATTGGCATTCCCAAATTGCCCGTAGTGTGTGAATGAGTGTGTGAGTGTGTGCGATGGTTTGGCACCCCATCCAGTGTGTACCCTGCCTCATGCCCTATGTCTCCTGGGATAGGCTCCAGGTCCCAGCGACCCTGTATGCAGGATAAAGCAGTATAGACAATGAGAGAGTGAGAACTGAGGGGCAAAATGAAACGTTTGTGTGAAAGGTATATGGAAGCAGAATGAAGCCTAAGCAGGTATGGAATGTGGAATTTCTAAATTTCCTGCTTGCATGATTAAAGTCACCTATGCAAAGTTTATACATCCCGTTTTTTATTCGAACACAACATACCATAGCAATACCCTAGCAACAACCGTTGTAACAAGCTAGCTAGATGCTAGCGACCATCTGAAATTTCTTCAGTAACTACTTAGCATCGTAACTTGGAATCATGATATCATAACGTGCGCTATTTGTGTTTTTATATGATAAATTATTCCATCTTTTAAGAGTTATTCACAATCTTATCTATAATAGTAAAGTTCCATCGACTAAATAATAATAATTAAAAAAATTAATAAATGAAGGGACTGTGAATTGTCGCTGTTGTTACGTTACTGCTCCAAACATCAGTCTCGTTTGTGGTTACGTCGAGCTTGTGCTGGATTTCCTACTGCTCCTCACTCGAGTGTGTTCACCCGTACAAAATAATCTGATCTGCACAAAAAGACCGGATTTGATCAGCAATAATTTGATCATCACACTTACATGCACTTAAGAAATCTGATAACGGATGCGCGTGTCAGTCAATAATCAGACTCCTTTGGTTAATATCCCCTCAAGAAACAGAGCTTTTAACTTAAACTCCATTTCCCACAGTGAGGTCAGAGTGACGACACACTTTATCATCCAAGTAGCAGAGCAGCATTGAGGAGCATTCCGATCTAAGTTTAATTTACACTGTGTTTAAGGTTTTTTTGTTTGGTGGGGGGAAAAATGAACATTATCAGATTTAGAGTGTACATACTCTAGTTAATCTGATGACCTAGCTAGAGATTCTGTAGAACCAACCACTGACCAACACCGTAGCAACCACTTGGGAGCTGGAATACAACAGCAGCCACTTCTACTCAACTCAGATCAGTTTTACTTGTTAAGAATATCTTTAACTCTAGAAATTGTCACAAGGCAGTTTACAGCTTTACACCTGGGTTACCATAGCAACACCTTACTGACCATCATGGATGTCACAGCAACAACACATTATTGACCATCCTGGTTGTCATAGAAACACATTATTGACCATCCTGGTTGTCATAGCAACACATTCATGCCCATCCTGAATACTACAGCAACACCCTGGTAAAACCCTAGAATATTACAGCAACACCCTCATGGGCATAGACACCATAGATACACTCTAGTGACTACCTGGGATGCAACACCCTAGTGGCCAACTGGGAAAACATATAAACACCTTAGTAACAACTACCTGGGACACCATAGAAACACACTCGTGGCCAACTGGGATATCATAGCAACACCCTAACAACCACCATGGATAACATACAGTAGCAACACCCTAGTGACAAACATCTTCCACCACAACGACCACAACGGATATCATAGCAGCACCTTAGTGGCCACCATCAATAACATAGCAACACCCTAGTGACAAGCACTTGAGACACCATAGTAACACATTAGCGACAATCATGAATAACATAGCAACACCCTAGTGACAACCTAGAGATGCTTCAGCTACCTCCTGGTGTCACACAAGCACCCACTTGGAATAGAACAGCAATCACCTAACATTACTCCAGCAACCACTTGGTATAATAGTAATTGACACAATCAGATAAGGATTAGATTATGATGGATGGATGGATGGATGGATGGATGGGTGGATGGATGGATGGATGGATAGATAGATAGATAGATAGATAGATAGATAGATAGATAGATAGATAGATAGATAGATAGATAGATAGATAGATAGATGCTGTGTCTAATAATTGATCCTGTGATTTTTTTTTTCTTTACCAAAGATGATCATTAAGCATTTACGGAATAGAATATTGAAGATAACTACTTTTTCATCAGTTAGCTTTATTAGCTTTAGTTAACTTTGTTAGCTTTAGTAACAATAATTCGTAATTCATAAATAATTCGTTCTTCTATACAAATTTGGCGAAATTTTGCTAAGTACAATTTCCCTATATATTTGAAATGCAAACACGTATCAATTGGCATCTTTCCAACATATTTAGTGATGTTCCTTTCCTTTTTGGTCACGTGTCTAAAAATAACAATTAACTGCTGTAATATTATTATTGTGTCCTTCGAATCGTTCCTCAATCCTTAAGCAGCCGCATCACATTAATGTTAATAACAGCCCAGGCTTTCAGGCACGAATCATTACTTCCATACAAATGTCGTTCGCCCCAAAGCATAACTGCTGTTCAGAAGTATTGACTTGCATACATTAGCATAAACTTAACACGTTATTGATAATAGATTATGAATGATTGAGGAGTGGATGTGCTGGAAGTTTGTGAAATGAATTAAATTTACTTTTGACTTCCTTTATTTTATTACACACAATATAAGAATACCATGCAAAATAATAGGAACAAGTTCTGTTCTGTTTTCTGCAAAATGATGAGCGTGGAAGCCATTTTGTCTCAGATGCTTCTAGAGAAATTCAAGAAGAAATCTGGCAAGACAAGTGATTTTAATCATTATGAAGTAGTGTATGTCCCAACTCTGACTACGAGGAACTTTCCGTGTATAAATACTGACAAAACCTCACAGGAAGGCAGAAAAAGCAATCAGGTACTAGACATAAGGAAGAAGGCGAACGTGTCAAGTGGTCGAATGTTGGTGGGCGTTCCAATGCCAGTCTGGTCGGACCTCTCCTGCTGAAATGCCATGTGTAAAGCCTGGTGCCAGGGCGGTCAGCCAAGCTAGCAGAGCGTAATAATGGGATTACAGCACTCTGGGAGACTGGGTCGTGTACAATCGCAAAAGATATATCGTGCAATATTAATAGCAGTTGCAGTGGGGAGAAAGATTTGTGTTGGAAATCATATCTGGAGAAAAGCTCCATGGAGAAATACTTTCAAACATGTTAGGATAAAAGTAAAATGTGAAAAATAAATAAAACATCAAAAAATCCTAAGAGTAAATAATAAAGTCATGTGGAAATGAATGAGTTGTGAAAATAAATTATACTTTTGAGGGTAAAAATCAGGTGAAATGTAATTAATCATGAAAAGCAACAAAGAAAATTAAAAAAAAAAAAAAACATATCAATTAGGAGAAAGAAAAAGAAGTGTGAAAATGAATGAATCATAAAGGTAAACTATCCATTAGAAAAATGTTTGAAATTTATTAAATCAAATGGCAGAAAAAAAATCACGTGAAGAGAAAACAATTCACGTGAGAGAATGAACAAATCATGCAGATAAATGATTTGTTTAGAAACCCAAAGAATCAAATGTCAAAAAAAAAATCAAATGGGAAAAGAACAGTCATGTGGAAATGAAGGATCCATGAAGATACATCAAACGTAATAATTTGTGTTAATGATTTCTGTAAAAATAAATGAATCAAATAAATGAAAATCACTTAAGAAGTAAACGAGTCATGCGAAAATGATTCATTGTTAGAAAAAAAAAACATGTGAAACTTGAAGAATTGTGAAATTAGATTTTTTTAAATCACATGGGAAGAAAAGAAGTTATGTGGGAATAAACGAATCATGATAAATAATTCATTTGAAAAATCACATTAAACTTAAGAATTACGTGAAAAATTATGTGAAACTTAATGATTTGTGTGAAAGTAAATTCTTTAAACTTGAATTATTTAGGAGAAAAATAAATAATGGTTAAAAATCATGTAAAACTTAAAGAATCATGTGAACATAAATGAATCAATTTAAAAAGAAAATCACATGGGAGAATGAACGAATCATGAAAATAAATGATTCATTTGAAAAATTTCATGAAAATTTTTTAATTATGAAAAATCTAGTAAATTCATTAAAAAAAAAAGAGATGAGTCATTTAAAATGACCAAGTCATAATATAAATTGTATTTTTGCCAAAAATTCTATATACAAATAAATGGCTCACACAAACATAAATTAGTCTTATGTGAAAATCACGTGTCAAATTAAACTGATCATGAATCGTGTGTAACTAAACTAATCATTTATACAAAATGACATGAAAGTAAGTGAACCACATGTTCGTAATATGAAGATTAAAGAATCATCTAATAAAAACATTCCATAACTTCGACTTCATAAAAAAAAAAAATCATACAATATGTATATGTTTCTTTTAAAGTTTACGTGACGCTCATTTCTTTGTGTAATAAGAAAAAAATACTATTTAAAGCATTATGTAAAATAAGATAAAAGACAATTTCCTTAATAAAGTCTTAGTTTTTAGAACTCAGATCTCGTGTCAGACCTACAGCTTGGATGTGGAAATTTCGCCTTTAGTGCATCCGACCGTCAGAAGCTCGACGTGCCGACTCGGGGAAAAGGTGGAAGTCTTCCGAAACATTCGTTATTACTGAGGTATTCATGAGATTCACACAGCTCCCATCCACACAGGAAGCAGATGAAAGAAGTGCGATTCTCTCTCTCTCTCTCTCTCTCTCACACACACACACACACACACACACACCCACACACATACACACCTTCTAAACCAAACGTCTTGTTCCTACCAGGAACATGAATAATTCAAACTGAGATGGGAAGCTGAAAAGCGTAAAAAAGAAAAAAACTCCTTCCATGATTCCACAGATGATGGGGTAAAGAGAGAGAGAGAGAGAGAGAGAGCAGAAAGCATGAAGAAAGAACTCAGGCTTTTATTTTACACAATCCTCTTATCTCATTACATGCTTAAAGTCAGTGAGATCATGCTTGTAGTTGATTTTATTTCCATGCGTATAATACTACCAGGAAAAGTGTGTGTGTGCGCGCTAGGATTTATGGCGTGTAGATGATGTCATTTTTATATCGAATGGACCCCTTCAGTGTGGGGGGTGATGGAGGGCTGTGTCAGGGCGAGCTGCCAGACGTAACCGATTGCTTTTTCAATAACACAAATGACCCGTCATATTTCTCTCTGTCCATTTACTTCTGTTAGTATGTATGAGACGTGACGGGAGAGTGGGTATGTACAAGACGTGAAACGTGTGCTGCGCCTGCTGTAGATACAGATGTGATGTGGTGTGACATAAGTGCTTGAAAAAAATGATACATACCACTTTAATACACATTAATATTATGTAAAACACACTAACACTCTGTAATACACCCTAACACACTCTAATACACAACGACACTATCTAATACACTAACACACGGGAAGGCATACTAACGCACAGCAATACACACGAAAATACTTTGTAATAAACACTAACACACATGAATACACAATAATACTGTAATACACTCTAAAACTATATAATACATACTATACCTCAGTAGTACACACTAACACTCTGTAATACACACTAAGACCTAGTAATACACAGGAACATAGTGTAATACACACTACGGCTCTGTAGTACACACTAACACACTATAATACACAATTATACTATAATACATACTAACACAGTAAAATATTCACTAACACAATATAATAATACACTAAAACTCTCTTAGGCTCTTATACACACTAACAGTCTTATACACAGTAACCTTGTAAGCTCTGTGCACTGTAACACACACTGACACACTGTAACACACACTGACACACTGTAACACATAATAACAAACTGTAATACACACTAACACATTGTAACACATGCTAATACACTGTAACACACAAATACACTTTAACACACACTAATACACTGTAATACACACTAACACTCTGTAATACACACTAACACTCTGTAATACACACTGACACACTATAACACACACAAATACACATTTACACATACTAATACACTTTAATACATACTGACACTCTGTAACACACATTAACACACTGTAACATACACTGACACTCTGTAACACACACAAATACACTGTAACACACTGACACTTTGCGCTTTGCGCTCCCATATTAATCACGGCTCTACAGCCAATCAGGGGCGTCTGTGAGCTCGCGCACGCGGAAGGAGTGGCTAGCGCTTTCCTCCGAGTGTGTTACTCCGCCCCTAATGGTGCGTGAGCAAGCAGTTCGAAAAGATGCGGTCGGC
>JAOVVB010000028.1:1234712-1247092 GCA_028570985.1 Heterobranchus longifilis | reverse complement strand
GACTGTGTATGATGACATCACACACACTCTTACACACACACACACACACACACCATCCTTTCCCATCTTCCCCCTCCAATTTATTGATCTTTGTCTTTCATTGATCAACTGTCAGCCAGCTGGCAATACTTCTGCTCCTTAACATGCTGGCAGAGGTTCATTTGTCTGTGTGTGTATGTGTGTGTGTGTGTGTGTCCACCACTTGGCCGAAGTTTAACATTACAGATCGATGAACTATTGCAGGCCTGGACAAATGAGCCGCCCCTGCCCATCAGTCTCCAGCTGGCATCCCTACCTCCAGTTGTTGATCAAACATCTATCGAGCACTCGACTAAGAAAATGACTTAGGGGAAGCCATTCTGTGGCTAAGTGCCATCCATCTGTCTATCCATCCATCTATCCATCATCTGTTGATCTATTTTAGACAAGACTCGTCATTCCCATCCTGCCTCCTGTCTTACCTGGAGGGTGAAATGAATAATAATTGAGGAAATGCCCTTTTGGTGCTGCAGCCACTCTAACCTGATATGCCCCCAGTCTAGACAGTGGACTACGTGCCGTGGTGGGGGGAGGGGGGTGTCGGGGGAGGGATTGTTCCGCTCATGTATCAGAGACGAATGCGATTATCTCGCAACAATGTTATCCTCAGACAGGAGGAAATAAAGAGCAGAACTTTGGACTGTGTTCCCGCTTTCACCTGAGAAGCACCGTTCGACCCTTTGTCCACTTCAAGCTCTGGAGATGCCGCACACTGTTGGTTCATCTGCATTAATTATTTTATCCATTGGGACTATGAAGCCAAACAGAACAGGAGTGCGAGCGGGAGAAAGAGAGATAAAGCAAGAGGCAGCGCTTCATTCTACTACACATTGCTTTAAGGCCATCTTGTTAATGATGTTTTAACATCAGGATATTTCACGAGCATGAAGTTTAATAGTTATGGATGCATGTTTGAATGTTTATGCGCCTGTTTGAATCCGGCTCCGACGTTCTTTTATCGCCGTCCGGATCGCAAACAAGCACGTTCCGTCTCGTTCCATTAACGGCAACCGCGGCGGTGCTAAACAGAAGGTGTAATATATCAAACTGGTCGTAGAAGCACAGCTAGAGGAAATAAAAGCAGACAAACGAATGAAAAAAACACAATGATGGATGGATGTAATGTGCGTAAATAAAGTGATGGAATTTTTAGCAAAGGTCACTACAATCTCAGGGACTTATACTTTTTCAGGAGTTTATACTTTCTCTTTAACCACACAAGATGGCTGCCGGACATATCACGTAGTCGTTCCACGTTACGCTTATCCCTGTGGCGCAGTAGCCGCTTTAATAGAGAGGGCAGTGTCGCACTCAAATTATGTAATAATGTGCTGTTCTAGCCCCAGCGTGCCACTAGGGATTCTGGGCACCTTGAAAACCTAATATACTGTGCCCTGAGTCTTGATAAAGCCAACACCTTTCAGTTTCCGTTGCATTTTTAAGGGCCCCAGTCTCTCAGGGACCCCTGGGGAACATCCTCCCCCACAGCACCCCTGATTGAAGAGTAGTAACTTTAATACAGCACTGTAAAAAAGTTTTTTTTTTTTTCATATTTGTTGCACTTAAATGCTTTAGATCATCAAACAAGTGTATGTGGGAAAGTAATTTCCTCCTAAACCTAATGACTGGTTGTGCCACCCTTGGCGGCACCAACTGCAATCAAGTTTGCAATAACTAATCAACCAACAGGTCCTGACCTCGAGCTCAAGCGCACTTGGGTTATGCTGCAGGGCAATGATCCGAAACACACCAGAAGTCCATCTCTGAATGACAAAAAAAAAAAAAAAAAAAAAAATGACGGTTTTGGAGCGGACTAGTCAAATCCAGACGTAAAAAATCTGATTGAGATGACCTCAAACAGGCTGTTCATGCTCGAAAGCCCTTTTAATGTGGCTGAATTAAAACAATTCTGCAAAGAAGAGCGGGCCAAAATTCCTCCACAGTGATGTGAAAGACTCATTGGCAGTCATCGCATGCGCTTGATTGCAGTTGTTGTTGCCGCCAAAGGGTGGTACAACCAGTTAATTAGTTTTAGAGGGCAATTACTTTTTGGACAGCTTTTTTTTCCTGTTAATAAATGAAATCATCATTCATTTAAAAAATGCATTTTGTATTTATTTGGGTTATTTCTGTTAATATATTAAAATCTATTTGATGATCTGAATCATTTAAGTATAACTTAAACTGTTGGTTTGCTTGTCCCTTCGTCTTTGTGATTTTGTGGATTTTTCAATGTAGAGTGATGATTTTTTTGAAGACCAGGTTTACGACAACATTTGGAAAAGTTTCAAAGAGATCCGAAAAGTCAAGTCAAGTGGGCTTTTATTGTCACTTCAACCATATACAGTTTAGTACACAGTGAAACAAAACATCGTTCCTCCAGGACCAAGGTGCTACATACAACAAAAATTTTAAAAAACTAACTAGCTAACTTGGAGACCTAATTAGCCAGCTAGCTGGGACAAAACAGATTGACATTTTATGTTAAACAGAGAACTATCTAAATTGTTTCTAACCAAAAGAGACATTACAAAAAAAGCCTGAACATCACGAGACGTTTCGCTTCCGACTTTCCACCTAGCCAACATCGCTTTTTAACAGTGAGGCAAACTTATATCTCGCGTATAAACCGGCTGAAAACCCAGAAGGTATTTGAGGTATCTTACAGTCGATTAAACAAAAGACTATAGAGCGATAAAACAGGAGGCAGAAGAACTGATCCCGGACTATCACGTAACAGGTGTATGCACTCAGCTAACAGAAAAACCGAAGACCTGACACGGGGGCGGGAGAAAGGACCAGAAAAGAATACACAGTGTCTTTTTTCGAAAGCTAGCGAGGCGGACGTCTTTCTTTCTTTCCTTCTTTCTTTCTTTCTCGCATCTTTCTCTCTACACCCTCATCGAACTCCCTTAGGCGCTTGTGCACTTTCTATCTCTCTCCATCTTCCTTCTCGCTCCCTCAGCAGGTAATTCGGGTCAGTTGTGGTTTTTTTCCCAGTTCCAGAGAGCTCCAGTCGCCGGTGTGTAATCAATCACGGTCTAACCATCTATCTCTGAAGACCTGCTGAGGCAAATAACATGCCAGAGAGAGAGAGAGAGAGAAGGAGAGAGAAAGAGAGAGAGACTCCATCAGTGGGTCAGGGAAGTGGACACACATAACCATTCGTCATTGCCATCTTGCAGCACTACTGGGACTGAGTTTAGATTGTGGAAAGACTGATTCTTCTTTTTTTTCTGCTGTATTATTTTACGTCAGGGGACAGTGAAAGACTGTGGTTTGTGTGTGTGTGTTTTAACCAGTGAACCTGGCTTTATTACGCAGTCGTTTGTGGACAGGAAAGAAAAATAAGTAAATAAAAAAATGACGTATTTATCACGAGTTATTTATACTGTATATAAATAAATAACATAAGCTTTCTGTTAAATGTCGTCTACCGAGTTTGTTACGGTCTGTTTAACGTTTTCTTTGGACGGAAGGAGTCTCCAGTGTCAGAGGTTTGTAATCTTGTCTTGTCTGTCTCCTCAGACGTGTCTAGAGCTGGAGCGCTACCTTCAGACAGAACCCAAGCGACTGTCCGAGCTCTTCGAAGACGAACTGGACCGCCTGCTGTCTCCGGACTTCATGGAAGGACACGGAGAGGACAAGTCGCTCAACCCATCCCTCTTCAGTCTCGCGTCGTCGCCGCTACGCCTCGACGGAGAGCCGCTGACCTCGCCGTCCACCCCGGACCCTTCCGAGCTCGGCACGGGGGGGGACGTGGCCCGGTTGAACGCGCTCACCTCGCTGACCCCGCCCTCGTCCCCGGAACTCGAGCGGCATTCTCTAAAGGCCGCGCACACTCTCTGCGCCACGGCCGACGGGACTCTGATGCTGAAACTGGCCGTGGCGCGGCCGCTCTCGCCCGGACCCAGCGACGGCGAGCAGGCGGGCGGCGCGGCAGGAGGCCGGGACTCGGCCGACAGCAAGAAAAGAGTGCACCGCTGCCAGTTTGATGGTTGCAGGAAGGTGTACACCAAGAGCTCTCACCTCAAGGCACACCAGAGGACACACACAGGTAGAATCTCACGCTCCTGCACACAGCACGCACAGAAAAAACTCAGGAATTACCGCCACAGCTCCTGCGTCATCACGGCGCTTCCTCAAGGCTGCCTCGGCTCTCCGTCACGGGCTTTCAGGAACCGGCCATAACTCTCATCACGGCCAACTTCCCGCCAGTGTGTGTGTGTGTGTGTGTGTGTGTGTGTTTGGCGTGTGGTTGTGTGAGACAGCAATTACCGAACCACAGCTCGCCACACGTGACTGTTGTTCTGACATAAAGGAAGTCACCAGTTATTTACCGTAATGAAAGTGAAATTTCCCTCCAGATGTTTTCCTCATTTACATCTCCTTTAGCGAGAGACGGACAGACAGATGGAGAGAGAGAGAGAGACGGATATGAACACTGGGAAAGGTTAAAGACCAAAGAGAAAGAAAGACAGAAAAGCGGCAGACAGGCAGAAAGACAAAAAGAGACACAAGCAGGAAAGGAACAAGAGATACATGGGGAGAGAGAGAGAGGCAGACAGACAGAGAATGAGAAGTAGAGACAGAGAGAGAGATGGACAAACTGAGCAAAAGGTAAAGAGAGACAGGCATTAAGAGAGAGATAGAAAAAGACAAAGACATAGAGGTTGAAGATTTAAATAAAGACAGACAGGCCAGAAATAGAGAGAGACAGGTTAAAAATAAACAGAGAAGGAGACAGTCAGATTGATAATTCAGAAAGAGAGACAGGCAGGTTGCAAATTGAGCGAGACAAACAGGTTGTAAAAAGACATAAAGACAGACAGGTTGGAAATCGACTAAGACAGGTTGGAGAGAGGTTAAAATTGAGAGAGAGTGTGAGGGAGAGACAGGCAGGTTGAAAATAGAGTTAAAATAGAATGAGAGACAGACAGGTTGGAGAGAGACAGACAGACAGACAGATAAAAGAGATAAAGAGGGGGACAGATAGACAGAAAGAGAGAGTGAAAAAAGATCTGAATAGCGAGTGATATGAGTGAGACAGTGAGTGAGACAGTGAGTGAGACAGGTGCTGTGCTGAGGTCAGTGTGTTATTGTGTTATTAACTCACTGTACTGAGATCAGTACATCACCAGTGTCTGCTCTTATTACACTGTGTCTGGAAACAAAAAGAGAGAGAGTGAGAAGAGGAATGTGTGTGTGTGTGTGTCTACGAGTTTGGAGCAGGAGTGGTTTCTAAGCAACCTGCACATCTTGGCTGAACAGCCGCTCATTCCCGGCATCGGCGTCACCTTACACCGCTAACACACACACCACACACACACACACACACACGCATACACACACACACAAACACAGAGCGTGTAGGACTCCGGTTGCCAGGCGACTGCATCCTCCCTTGGCAGCGCAGACCATAATTGGCTAGTTCCAGATTGTGCTCGCGCCTGGTTGCTAGGCAACCGCCTCCAGCATCCGAGTCACCCTGCCTTATAATTGCTCCGAGTTGCAGGCACGGGTCTGACCCTGCACCATGTGTGTGTGTGTGTGTTTGTGTGTGTGGGTTCCATTCCTATTACCTGTTAACTTCACACACAGCTGGACGTTGCCATGGAAACTCTCGGAATGTTAATTAACCGAGTTTTAGAGAGGACCTACGGTCCTAAGATTTACCGAAAAAGTTTAGCGAGTCATGAAAATGCTAAATGTGTGTTTGATCCCCGTGTGCGTGTGTGTGTGTGTTCTTTATCCAGTCAGTATCAATTCCTTTAATGACGATGATTTATCCGCTTTACAGAGCGAGCCGCTGCATCACGTGAAAGTCAGAGTCTCATCAGTTCATCGTTTTTATTTCTTTTCTTTTTTTCTGTCCTCATTACTCCTTAATCTTATTTATTCTATAAAGCAGGTGCAGTGAAATAAACGCAGAGCGGGAGAACCGGGGAGGTTTTGGCTCTCCAGGAAGAACGCCTGAACGTGCTCTCTCTGTCTCTCTCTCTCTCTCTCTCTCTGATTAATTGCGTTGCTCTTTATCCCAGAGGAGTAAATTGATACGCACGCAATTTAGCTGTGATTTGTGCTCGTAGAGGTTTTTTTTTTTTGTTTTTTAAGGGCCTCGTTGGAAAGATTTGTGGCTGCGTCTCCCGGCTCAGACGGCAGCCGGCTGACAGTAAATATGAAGTTCCTCGCCATTAAGCATCATTACCACGTTAATGATGGCATCCAAATAAGCTCCCCATCCCCCACTTTAGTACACAGATAAACACACACTCTTACACACACTCAGGCTTACAACAGTGATTTTTTTTTTTATTGCAGCAGTGAGCTCTGTCTGTGATAACCCTCTGTGTGTGTGTGTGTGTGTGTGTGTGTGTGTGTGTTTAGGTGAGAAACCCTACAAGTGCTCATGGGAAGGCTGCGAGTGGCGTTTCGCGCGCAGCGACGAGCTGACGAGACACTACCGCAAACACACCGGCGCCAAGCCATTCAAGTGCGCGCACTGCGACAGGTGAGGCTCCCCGACTTCAAAAAGTTTCAGCGACGTTTCGTCATCGCGCTTCGACCGGAGAGGGGAAGGAGAAAAGCGCGGGGGTGATGGGCGGGGCTCTGAACCTTAGTCGTCCGTCGTCTGGGAAAGACGTTCTCCCGCGACGTGACTGAAAAATCGGCGAGTGAAATAAAGAGGAACGTGCACTGAGAGCTAATCGCTCGAACGGCTGAGGAGTTACTACTGACGGAGAAAGAGAGAGAGAGAGAGACATGGTGTGTTGGAAAAAAGGTGAAGAGAGACGAATGAAGAGCAAAGATGGAGAGACAGGGAGAGATGGACGGGACAGACAGTGAGAGACCCAGATAGACTCTGGAGGGGAAAAAGACAGAGAGAGAGAGAGATAAACTGAGGAGAAAAGGCAAAAAAAATTGAGAGAGACAGAGTGCGAGAGGAAAAAAGACAGATGGAAAGATGGAGACAGAAAGATAAACAGAGACAGATACACAAAGGTCATGTGGGGAAAAGGCAGAACAAGAAAGAGACACGAAGAATGATGGGAAGAGAAATGAAAAAGAGATGCAGTGAGACAGACAGGGAGAGACAGACAGACTGCAAAAAGGCAGAGAGAGAGACAGAGAGATTGTGAGGGGGAAAATGCAGAGAGAGACAGCCTTGAAACTGAGGAAGGTAAAGACAGACAGATCGAAAAACTTGAGACTGAAAATTGAGAGAGACAACAGTTTTTTTTTCTTCTTTTTTTTATTGAGAGAGAGAGAGAGAGACAGTTAGGCAGATTGAAAAATTAGAGAAAGACGGACAGATAAAAAAAATTGGGAGAGAGACAGACAAACAGACTAAAAATTTGTGAGGAGACAGACATATTGACAAACAAGAGAGACACACAGGCCAAAAAACAAGCAACAGAGAGACGAGACAGAGAGAGACAGACATTGAAAATCAAAAGAGAGACAGAAAGGCAGATGGAAAAACAAGAGAGACAGACAGATTAAAAAACAAGAGAGAGAGAGAGAGAGAGACAGTGGAGGTTTAAGTCTGGGATGATTGACAGCTGTGTCTCTGCCCTTCATCACACACCCTGACGTTACACACGTGTTCAGCTAACATCACCTAGCTGGATTTATCAAGGCAAATAATTTCCGTTTAAATGTGGCCAGGAGACACGCCTCCATGTTGGACCGGGCTCTGGACCTGCTGCGAAACAAACAAACACACACACACACACACACAGATTGCCTACGCGAGGTCCTAAGGGCCGAGCTCAAGCGCAACCTCTCTTTGATGTAAATTAGTCCTTCACGCCTTTTACACTCACGTGACACCTCCGGGACTCCTCTTGTGTCAGGAGAGGCCTGGATTACCATTACAATAAGACTGTGTGTGTGTGTGTGTGTGTGTGTGTGTGTGTGTGTGAGAGAGAGAGGGAAGATGTCCAGTGCCTAAATGTGATCCTTAAACACAGCTCAGTGACACACAGAACCTGCAGGAGCTCCTCTAACCAGCTGCCGTGACGCCTCCTGGCAGCACCATCTGCCCCTCCTGAGCCACGTCAATACGGCTCGCTCACATTAAACACTCAGAATCCATCGTCCAATAGGAAGCGAGCAAAGTTTCACGCCTGAGCTCTGACTTTCCACCCAGGATCATCGTTGATGTTTGGTTTGTTTATTTTATATTTATTTTTCTCGTTTCTCTTGCAGGTGCTTCTCGCGGTCGGACCACCTGGCGCTCCACATGAAAAGGCACGTCTGAGTAAAAGCGAGACGTCGGAGACGAGGCGTGTAGAGGAGAAGTCGGATACCAGTACGAGCGGGAGGGGCGCTTTTTTTGCTGAAATTTTTTTTCCTAAGAAGTTTAGTTTGGAAAGAAAAAAAAACAACAACACACGAACGCACTTCCCGTTTCCCGCGTTTTCTCCTGAACGTTTCTACTGAATGTAGTCGCTTCTCTCTGAGAACTCTTCATCGACGCAGAGCGGATGAATATTCCCAAAAAAAAACACAATTCGAAAAAAAAACAAGACTCTTCCTGTTTAAAAAACGTTTGCACAAGCGCAGGATCGGACTGTTTTAATACTCGATCTGAGGGATGTGTGTTTGTTTGTTTATTTATTTACGCTTCTTGATTTTGGGAGGAAGGACAAACTTGAGATCTTTCCTTCAAGATTAGCATGGAAATAAACTTTGTAAAAAAAAATAATAATAATAATTTTTTTTTTAAAAAGGAAGCGTTACTGAGACATGATGGTTTAAAGTTAGCGCGTCTTCTTGCGGAGGAGAGCCCTTGAAGAGTATCGCGCGCCGCTAGACTTTTCAGTTCGCTTCGGGTTTTGCGATCTACGATATCCCGGAGCCACCTTCCCGAGATGAATAAATAAAGCGGCAGAGCGGCACGTGATGCCGCGATATTTAAGCCCCGGGCTCCCGCTGTTCACTCATCTGTCGCTACGGTGCACTCTGGCCTTTCTAATGAACTCAAAAGCAGAGCCATCTGACTTCAGCGCTCCCAGGCGTCAGGCTCTTCCTGGCGTCAGGCCGCACCGGTCACAGCCCATTTCACCCCAACATGATGACCAAGACACAAGGTCGTCCCGGCCTCTCTCTCTTTGTCTCTCTCTCTCTCTCTCTCTGTCTCACACACACTTTTTACAGTTTCCCGAGGCCACGTTCTAATTGTAATGTACCTCCATCCTGAACTGCAAGGACATAGTGTATGTAAAAGCTTAGAAATAACATCATCACCATCATCGCTGTTCTCGTCAGGGATCTATTATGCAAAATTTGCAAGATATTCAGATGGGTCCCCGAACAACATGAAAAAAAAACTATGGAGTAAACAAGCCAGTTAAAATCTGTTGTTTTTTTACCCCCCTAATGTGACCTCATAAAAGACCCCTCCCCCCCCCTTCCATGGGTTTTTCTGTGCAGCTATATTCTGTATTCTTAAAGGGGCGTGGATATACAGAAGCTCATTTGCATACACACAACGAAAGGTAAAATGAGTGAAGAAGCAAGGGGTATTTTAGCTGGCAGATTAACACACGCACACACACACACACACACACACACACACTTTAAAGCAGCTCTAAGACCTTGTTACAGAACTTGTTATTCAAATACAAGACCTTCACAATTCATGGAAGAGGGAAAAATTTACTTTTTTTCGGAGAAAGCGGTTGCAGGAAAATAACTAACCACCAGGGGGCGATGAAGCTTTTGGATTTCCCACCACCGTTCGAACGTTGAGAGTTTTTAAGCCAGCAGCGAATCCTGATCTGGTTTCTCGTGAGGTTCTTTATAAACCATAGCAAGTTGGGAGTTCCTGTGTTTTTTGTTTTTTTTCCTCCATGAAGACTTTGTAGACAGTAGCTGTGTCTCCGGCCCGTTACAGACACACGAGATGTCGCCGGAGCGGCATCCCAATCTCGTTCTGTGGAGCGAACCTTGGGATTTTTTTTTCTTTGAGCTGCTGGTGTAGAAGATGAACCAAGACCTTCTGACTGAAGTCAAATCACAGTGGTGTAGGTTTATATAAAAATGAGGATTATTTCGATTTATCATGATTTTTAAAAATATCCCATGGAGTATAAATAACATTCATAAATGTAAAAAAAAAAAAAAAAGTATTATAATAATAATTGGTTAATTAATTGGATTCTTTACAGTTAAAAAGGTCTGGAAAAAAGTGAAAATTCTCAAACAATAATTTTCTTTTTTCTTCAGCTTGAGGTTCGTTTCTCATTTGTGTTCCGTCTCTCACTGCGTTCTGACGCGTGGGTTTGTGCTCAATTTGCTCCGGATATGGTTTGTATTATCACGTGATGTTAGTACGACAATGTTCTATATTAAGGAAGACAAAAAAACTGAAAACAAACACAAAGAAGAAGTAAAAAACAAAACAAACAAAAACAAAGAAAATTTATTTTTGTTACCGGTTTGTTTCGTAATCCTTTTTTAAAGCTCGGTATTGTAATATATCTATGCAAGAACTGTTCGAGTGAAGCGATTTTATTTAAGAATGTCATCATGTGTAATAAACAGTAGAAACTTTTGATCTGAACCTTGCCTTGCGCGTGTGTGTGTGTGTGCGTAATTTCTATTTTTTTTTATATGAACTTAAAAAAAAGGTCTTGAACAGTGCCTTGAAAAAGTATTTGCCCCTTCCTGGTTTTTTTTCATATAATTTTACACAAAGTTAACCTGAGTTAATACAAAATGCAGTTTTTAAACGATGATCTTATTTATTAAGGGAAAAACAAGCTGTCCAAACACACCTGGCTCTATGTAAAAAGTAATTGTCCCCTAAACATAATAACTGCAATCAAGTGTTTTGCAATGAGTCTTCAACGTCGCTGTGGAGGAATTTTGGCCCGCTCTTCGTTGCAGAATTGTTTTAATTCAGCCACATTAGAGCATGAACTAGTCGACTTTGACTAGGCCGCTCCAAAAACTAAATTCTGTTTGTTTTTTTGAGCCAGCGTTGCCATTTGCATCATTGTCCAGCTGTATAACTCAAGTGCACTTGAGCTCGAGGTCACAAACTGATCGCCGGACTTTGTCTTTCAGGATTTTCCGGTAGAGCGCAGAATTCATGATTCCATCAATTATTGCAAGCCGTCCAGGTCCTTCCTGAAGGTGCAAAGCAGCCAGAGACCATCACACTACCACCACTATGTCTGATTGTTAGTATGATGTCCCTTTTAATAAACACTCTTGTGTTAGTTTTATGCCAGATTTATGCCAGGACACACACCTTCCAAAAAGTTCAACTTATGTCTCTTCAGTTCACAGAAAATTGCACAATAATTTAGATTTTTTTTTGGCAAATATGAGACAAGACTTTGTGCTCTTTTTGGTTAGCAGTAGCTTTCACCTTGGAACTCTCTTATGGATTCCATTTGTAACTGAGGCGACTGGGGCCTGAAGTTCATTAGATGTTGTTCTGGGGTTTTTTATGAGCTCCTGGATGAGTCGTCCTACTGATCCTATTACTTTGTTTCTCATTTGTTTTTACAGATGCCAGCATGATGTGAGATCTTTTAAGCGTGCTACAATCGTGTCAGACCGGTTGTTTTTTAAGTGATTTCTTGATTAAACAGGTCTGGCAATAATCAGGCCAGGGTGTGACAAGTGAAAAGTTAACTCAGCTTTCCAAAAAATGTGACAAATATACAAAAGAAAAAAAGAAATACACCAGGAAGGATTGCCCCCCTTCAGTTTTCCACAAAACTGTAGTTTTTGTCAATAAACAGTAATTAATGAAAGAAGATAAGTATTTGGTGTGACGACACTTTGAGGACTTTTTAGTCTCAGGTACACTTTCTGCAGTTTTATAAAGGAATTCCTAATAAAGGCTACTAAGTTTAGCATTTAGCATCATAGGACCACCAACAGTACTTCTATTCATATAACTCTTGCAACTGGTTCTTTTTGGCATGCAAAACCTAGTAACTTCCATTTTTCCCTTCCACCCATTTTTGGTTTTTGGTATATCATGTATTTGATATGCCATGTGTATGTGTACTGTATCACGAGCTTCTTTCAGACAGGGGAGGATCCTTTGACCTTGGAGGACTTAAATATGAACACTGAAGAAACTGCTTGGATGAGTAGTGAAACGTACTGTATCTACCTAACAAGAACAGTCCAGCTGATATGACACGACTTCCAGACAACCTGGACACCTGGATGACTGAGATTTAGAAATATACAGTATACACAGACATTTACAATGTGCTGCTTTCTATTATGGGATGCAAATATTTTTCTGTAACTTTTAATTTTGTGTTGAAGTACTGATGTTTGAAAATCATAAATGTTTTAGCACTAAC
>JAOVVB010000028.1:1221402-1231902 GCA_028570985.1 Heterobranchus longifilis | reverse complement strand
ATATATATATATATATATATATATATATATATATATATATATACACACACACACACACACACACACACACACACACAGTGGATGTAGAAAAGAATCACCCCTTTAAAATAATCACATTTAGTTTTTTTGCTTTGTAGCCTGAAATATCCAGATTTACCCAAAGCAGCTTTTAACATCCAAGTGAAAGATATAACATCCAACATGTCCGGAAAAAAAAAAAAAAAAAACAGAATCACTGATTTGGAAAAGAATCTAATAAAAATTAAATAACTTTGTAAACTCAATCAGGTGAAGCTAAGCACCTTCTCAATGGCACATAAAGTATTAAAAGGTTAGGAGATTTAAAGCTCTTTCATAATTAATGCAACAATGGGGAAACATTAATGTTCAATATCTGTGGTACAATAAGAACTCTTCAACATTATCATAGAAATTTGATAAACATAAAAAAGGTTTTCAGCTTTTAGATATCAGTTCTCTTTTCAATAGAGCTCTTGCATGGGACGTCAGCCCCATAATGAAACTAAGCCCGCTGCCATTTTGTCTGGCAGTCTGTCTGTGGATTTATAATGCTGGACAGTTGTTATGACTGGAAGACAGTTTAATCAGTTTTCCACTCGCAAAAAGAAAAGAGATTTGCGGTCCTCAGCCATCCAGCGAGGAGACAAGGTTAATCCTAGTCAAAGATGAGCCCCTGGTGAGGATCACTGGTGCTTGTATAGTGACCATTTTAACCATGAAATAAATGTTAATATATTGTAAATATACATGGGTTGGACAATGAAACTGAAACACTGGCCAATTTTGTGTTGGAGGTTTCATGGCTAAATTTGACCAGCCTGGTGGCCAATCTTTATTGATGAAGAGTGTGAAGGTTTAATTAGCAGAGTAATAGCACAGTTTTGCTTAAAATATTGCAATGCACACGACATTATGGGTGACATATTAGAGTTCAAAAGAGGACAAATTGTTGGTGCGCGTCACGCTTGCGCATCTGTGACCAAGACAGCAAGTCTTCGTGATGTATCAAGAGCCACAGTATCCAGGGTAATGTCAGCATACCACCAAGAAGGATGAACCACATCCAAAAGAAGTAACTGTGGACGCAAGAGGAAGCTGTTTGAAAGAGATGTCCGGGTACTAACCCAGAATGTATCCAAAAAACATAAAACCACAGCTGCCCAACTCACTGCAGAATTAAATGTGCACATCAGCTCTCCTGTTTCCACCAAAACTGTTCGTCGGGAGCTCCACAGTGTCAATGTACATGGCCGGGCTGCTATAGCCAAACCTTTGGTCACTCGTGCCAATGCCAAACGTCGGTTTCAATGGTGCCAGCAGCGAAAATCTTGGGCTGAGGACAATGTGAAACATGTATTGTTCTATGATGAGTCCACCTTCACTGTGTTTCCCACATCCGGGAGAGTTACGGTGTGGAGAAGCCCCAAAGAAGCATAACAACCAAACTGTTGCATGCCCAGAGTGAAGCATGGGGGTGGATCAGTGATGGTGTGGGCTGCAATATCATGGCATCCCCTAGGCCCAATACTTGTGCTAGATGGGCTAATAGCCGAACTATTCTGGAGCACCATGTGCACCCAATGATTTATATATTGTATCCTGAAGGCGGTGCCATGTATCAGGAGGATAATGCACCAATACACACAGCAAGACTGGTGACAGAATGGTTTGATGAACATGAAAGTGAAGTTAAACATCTCCCATGGGCCTGCACAGTCACCAGATCTAAATATTATTGAGTCACTTTGGGGTGTTTTGGAGGAGCGAGTCAGGAAACGTTTTCCTCCACCAGCATCACGTAGTGCCCTGGCCACTATTCTGCAAGAAGGATGGCTCAAAATCCCTCTGGCCACTGTGCAGGACTTGTATCTGTCATTCCCAAGACGAATTGATGCTGTATTTGCCGCAAAAGGAGGCCCTACACCATACTAATGAATTATTGTGGTCTAAAACCAGGCGTTTTAGTTTCATTGTCCAACCCCTGTATGTTTGCTTTAAAAAAAAATGGACTAAGACTGTATGTAATTTAGTTGATATGTTACAGTGTATAAAGGAGAGTGCATTAAATATATAATTCAAAGGTTAACTTTGAAGAGACATACAATTCAGTTTGGACTGGGATATCATGTTTTTCCCCTTGATACAAAACACTATAATATAGTATGTTGTTTCAGCATGGTGAAGCATGGTGGTGGGAGGCCTTGACTTATTTTGAGGCACTCTGTGCTTTGTGTGATACTCACATACGCAGCAGCCCCTTGTAGAAAGGTCGAGTGAAAAAGGCATCAAGCAAGTACTGATGGATCAAAGCCAGGCCGAGGATACGGCCACTGAACCGAAACCTTGAGGAAGAGAAGTTGAGATGCGTATAAGGATGGGTGCTCTATACAGAGTTTTTAATCGTTTCGTTTAACCTGTCATGGTAACGTAATGACACGATGCCAAAAATTACCACTGCAATGAAAACTACTAAAAAAGTTAAGATATACCCTTAAACAACAACAAAATAACAAAAGTCTAACACTCAGGTGATTTCTGAGTATTGATACTCATTAAGAATTTCTTAATTAAGCAGCTACAGCTGTGACATTCTCAGACCATTCGTGATGATTGTCAACGAAGGCGGACATGGGGCTGATCTGGACGGTGTAAGTGTCATTGGCTGAGTACTCGAACAGGCCGTAGTAGGGGTTAAAGAGTTCGCGGGACACCAGGAAAAAGAATTCTCTTGAAGGGCCACTGTAGTCCAGCCTGTGGAAAAAACAAACCATTTTCGCTCAGCTACGTCAAACAACGCTTCACCTGTATAGACAAATGAAATACAGGCAGTGAGAAAAAATAATATACCACAGCAATTTCTATGATACACGATCATGATTCAATAAAAAAAATGAAGTTCAGAAAATGCATCATTGTTTTGACACACTAAGATTATTACTTGATGGTTACATTATAATTATAATTTGGAACAACCAACCTCATTATCATTCTCATTTTTCAATTTGATTGTCAGACCCAGATGCTATTCAGCAATCAGTCATGCATCCAGTATGGCAAGAATCCCCCCGCCCCCCACACTCACCCCTCCTCTCCGACGAAGCTGACGTAAAGTTTGCTTCGCTGCAAGTCCTTCCTGGAGTAGCACATGATCTGGTTGAAAGCATCTTCCAGCAAGTGGTCTCTGCGCATGATCAGTCTGTGATGGGACACAAAATCAGCGTGAGCATTAAAACGTGCGCTGATGTGCGAGAACATCGTTGATGTAGTTTGCAGGCCCTTACTTCACTTTGCCAGGGCCTTGGCCGTAACCCTTGGTCTCGAGCTTGCGGTAGAAATTGCGGAGCTTGGCCTCAAAGTCTCGCTTGTACGGCGCAGGAGCGCGGGCATTGGCTCGTTGTGTGCCTGAGAGATGGATTAGATCTTAATAATAGCTTTAAACAATGAGGCGACAGTCATTAACAAAGAGTACAATGTTCCAACAACCTTTGGACTTTATGATATATAGATTCACAACTTCCTGTAGCAACATGTGACCAGCTCTGATAAGCTGTTGTAAAAGTTGTATCTTGTTTTAAGAGCACATTTACTATCCAGTGGCCATTTGCTGCAGGCAATAAGCTCTTGATAGAAGCCGGTGTTTTCTCAGTTAATATTGACTCAGGTTTTACTGTTCTTTACACAGAGAAAAAACTCTCAGGCTATGGAAACTCTCATCTTAGAAAGTCTTATCTTAGAGACTGAAAGATGCCCAAGATAAAGAAAAATATTTTTAATAGATATTATACAATTCTGTTCGAGGACATTAGTCGTTTTTGTGCGAGATTAATCAATTTTCTCAATTCTTGGTCTCTTGGCTCTGTGACATCACATGCTATCATAAACTCCCTTGATTTACCTATAGAGTACCTACGGCACCTAACGATTTGCTATGAATTGTCAAGACTATCAATGAGAGACCAGTGGAGAGAGTGGACAGCTTTCCGGTGCATCAGTGTTCACATCACGCAGAACCTGTCATGGTCCTGTCACATCAACACCGTGGTGAAGGAGGCGGCCCGGCAGCATCTTTACCACCTTATACGCCTGAAAGACTTTAGACTGCCTTCCAAGCTGCTTAGAAACTTTTACTCCTCCACCATAAGAGCATCCTGATGGGAAACATCACGACCTGATGAAACTCACCAGGAAGAGACCAGGAAGATGGTGGAGGACCTCAGCCACCCCAATATTAAACTATTCTCTCTGTTGCGGTCAGAAATGCGCTTCCACTCCCTGAAGGCCAGAAGGCTTGAAGGCTATTCGGGCCGTCAACCAGAACAACACGAAGAACTAAACTCGGATTTTATTTTATTTTTACAACAATTTACACCACACACACACCATATTTTTACCTTTCTATATTTTTATACCCTTACAATTTGTATATACATAAAAGACACAGTTTTTCCATTCAAGTCCTGTCAGCTCATCTGGATCCCCTGTATTTTGGATTCCTTCTACTAATATCTAAATAACACAAAATATCATGTCATATGTGAGCATAGATAGCATAAAAAAGCACTTAGCAAATAGTCTAAGCCGGAAATCCCTTTAACCTCGACATATGGGGAAAAGCCACTAGCTACAGTAGCTATTGCAAGTGTAAAGATGTTCTTAATTAAGCACACATTTGTGGCCAAAGTTTTGAGAATTACACAAATATTAATTTTCATAAAGTCTGCTGCTTCAGTTTTTTGTAGATCTTTCTTGTCAGATGTTACTACGAAATACTGAAGTACAGTGGAACCTTGGATTACGAGCATAATTCGTTCTGAAAGCGGGCTCATATTTCAAAACACTCGTAAGCCAAAGCGAATTTTCCCATTAGAAATAATGGAAACTCAAATTATATGTTCCACAGCCCAAAAAAATAAATGCATAAAAATAATTAATACAAAATATAAAGTAAAAATAAAATGCATTAACCTGCACTTTATATTGAAAAAAGGTACAAATAAATCCCGACAGATTGTGTATGTGTATGTGTATGTGTGTGAAGCTAAAGTAAGAGGAGAGGAGGATTTAGACCACCCCCTCCCTCTTCTCGTCTTTCACAGTAACCCTTCTTCCTCTCTTATTTGAGTTTTTCGCACACACACACACACACACACACACACACACACACATTAACGGAAAGACTGTTTTATCGGAAAAATTAACAAGGAACATCGTTAATGACACTCGTGTGAGCGCATACTGCTGCGAATTACTGCTGTAAATTAAAACAAATTTACACAAATTAACCTGCATTTTACCTGAACCAATTCATAAGTGTCAAAGGCTTTTATTGACAATTATGCGTCAATATTAAAGAAGTTGAGCCTTCTTTTTTAACACCTCTGCAATTCACCTTCTACTTCTGGGCCACACCCTGACTGATGGCAGCCCATTCTTGCTTAATCAATGCTTGGAGTTTGTCAGAATTTGTGGGCTTTTTGTTTGCCCACCTGGATCTTCTGGATTGACCACAAGTTCTCGGTGGGATTAACGTCTGGGAGTTTCCTGAGATGTTTTGTTCCCTGAGCCACTTAGTTATCACTTTTGCCTTATGGTGAGGAGCTCCATCATGCTGAAAAAGGCATTGTTTCGCCACCAAACTGTTCTTGGATGGTTGGGAAAAGTTGCTCTCGAGTGATTTTTTGTACCATTTTTTTACATGGATGTGTTCTTAGGCAAAATTGTGAGTGTGTCATTCTCAAAACTTTTGGCCTCTTCTGTATACCCGGTAGGTAAATTTGCATTCCTTAAAGGAACCTATGCGCATGGACAGGAAACACTCACCAGGCGAGTTCTGTGGGGAAGAAACCGGAGAACCCCGTGGAGACTGACAGTAGCTGGGGTGCAGTAAGGCATGAGGGGGCACGTACGACATCACTTCCTCTTCAAACAGGCTGGGGAATCAAATATATAAGTGGTCACTCACTGACTGGTTTAGAATGTTTGGTAAAGTGGACGTGGAAATTTATGGTACCTGAGCAAAATAACCAGATCTGCATCACTGGAAAGACGGACCAACCCGGGTGCCCCCTCGTTTCGGATAAACTGCACCTTCTCCCTTCAAACACCAAGACAAAAAAACTGGATTAACATATTGACAACATTTCCTGATGAAGAACTTTACTCTAATAAATGTACTCTACTCTAATTTAAATTTACTCTAGGAAATTTAAAAATTGCATGTTTCTATTGTATTACTGCTTGTACTAGCCAGGTAGCTAAAATAAGATAATCTGACAAGATTCCTGTCAGGAGTTTCAAGTCACCAAGACAAACAGCAACACCTGCACTGATCATGCTGACTAGCTAACGAACATGTGATGGAATTCAACAAATGATGGAATTTTTAAGAAAAAATATATAAGCGAATTTCTTAACCATGTTCAAACAGTTTTAAAATTTAACGTCTTATATGTAGTAGCCAATATGAACTAATCTGACAAGATTTCTGTCAGGATGCTTAAGACAAACTGGCCAACTGGTATAACCTCTCTGATTATGCTAGCTAGTTAACTAGCTTATATGCTAGTTAACCATTACCCATTTCTGAGAGAATTTCTAAGCCAAATATTAAATCTTATTTAAATTAATATATTTTACTGCTAAACCTGGGTAGTTAACAAACTAACTCAACTGACATAATTTTTTGAAGAGATTTTAAGATATAATCATAATCTTTTCATGAATTATTGTTTATCCCAGGTAACTAGCTAACATAAGCTAAGATTATCTGATTTCTGAGATTATTTCTCAAGTTATGTTCAGAAAAAGTTGTACATTGTGCTGCTTAAACTAGCTGGCAAACTAACCAAATAGAAACATGATTTCTGTCAAAAATTTAAAGTCATATTGACAAGTCACAATGCTGACTATTTAAATGACCAACATGAGCTAACTGACAGGATTTCTGAGAGGATTTACAAGCCATATTCAGAAATAGTTCTAGTCTTTTCCGCTTATACTAGCTAGTTATCTTAATGACTAACCTGACAGAATTTTTGTAAGGGATTTTAAGCCATATTTATACATTAATACTTATTAGCTAGGTAGTTAACATAGAATAATAGAGGCATTTTAAGTATTAATCAAACATTTAATATGTTTCCTTCGTACTTGCGAACTAATTTACTAATCTGACAAAATGCCTACTTTTTACAGCTTATACTAGGTAAATAGCAAGCATGATCTGACAAGATTCCTGTGAGGAAATTTGAGGTTATGTTGACAAATACCGAGACGAATACTGATTGTGCTAGCTAACTAACACGAGCTAAGTTACAGAATTTCTGAGGATTTTCTGAGCTAGCAAAGTAACTAACTAATCCGACAAGTTTTGTTGAGGAATTTGAATCCAAATTCAAACTTTAAAAAATATATTGCTATAGTAATACTCACCAGCGAGCTAACATGACTGGATTTCTGGCGAGGAATTTGAATCTCATTCTTCTTTTTAAACATTTATTGCTAATACTCATTAGCGAGCTAACATGACAGGTTTAGTGTGTGCTACAATGTGTTTTACAATATTCCCTGCTTATACTAGCTAGACAGTCAAGATAATTAAAAAATATTGTTCAACAATATTAATTTTAAATACAAAAAATATGCTTTTTAAACAGTATACTTTCATATTTGTGTCATAAATATCTATGCGTCACATCATGGTGAATGGATGAGGTACCTGAGTGAGTGATTCCTACTGAACTCGGGCTGTCTCTCTTGCAGGATCTCAAATATATTCGGCTGCCTTAAAAAGGCCACAATCTTATCATTGTAGGCTGCAAATATAAAAAAAAAAATACACCCAAATAACTTTATATCTTTAAAACAACTTTATTCTTCAAATAATTAAGTCTAAATATGGGCTGCATCAATAATGCTACTCGTATCAAAGAAACGTCTAAAATTATTAACGGCTTAAGTACTCCTACAAATTATAATTTTATATTAAACATTACTATGCTCTTTGTATTACCATGTACCCATCAGTCATACTAATTAACAGATGACAGTCTGGATGCATTTTGAGATTTATGATGACAATCAAGCTTAACAGTGCATGAATGCCTGCTTGTGAACTTCTTGGCCAATATTCAAACCAGAAAACCATGTCAGAGCTAAATAAAATGTTCAGTTCTATCCATGACTGGTTATTTCCAAGTTCATTTCAGTAACAATGAAAAACAAAAAGGAGGTTTTAAAGCATTCCTAGGCTGAATAAAACACATCTTTAATCACATGTGACCACAAAAACATACCAACAGGTACGAGATCCTGGCACTGATTGCGACTGGAACCGCTAAAGGTATTAGAGGGCCGAGGTAGGACGGCTGGGCCGACGTGACGAGGATCATCACCCACCTGCAACGCGTATTTCAGAAAGTGACAGTGAGAGTTAATAAATCAACAGCAGCTGTGGAACAGCATTCCACAGACAAATCATGAATTCGACATGCAACAACAAATCTCGGATACGTGAGCCATTGGGAGTTCTGTATTTACATGTATTTTGTATTTGATTCACTTCAATGTACCATAACAAGCACATGATTTCCCTAAGTCACTCTTTAAATGTCTATTAAGAAAAATATTATAAAAGATGACGGTGACAAATTCCCTTCTACTCTGACTTATCTGGCTACTGACAAACAGGTGCATTGATAAACATCCACAAACCCTGATCCGTACTCTTTCTTCAGTCCTGTCTTTTATGATAGAATTTTAAAACGTTAGCTTGGTACCATTTGTGCTGTAACCAGGAGGTTGAGTCGCACAAAATCTCTTGCTAAACCACTTCATGCAGGTATTTATACTTACGGGTTATGAAGTCAGGAGTTAAGTGGATGAAACACGGTGGGAATCAGCCTACCTGCTAAGCTCATAATGACTGTAGTGTAATCACTTCCTCACGTCGAATATAAACTGATTACCAGTGTGTTTATCTAGTATGTATGAGAAAGTAATAGTGCTTAAGCTTCAAACAACTAAGTGATGCGTCATAGTTTCTTTTCTTTTCTTCTCAATCTTTTTAAATAAAAAAAGTTTAGCTGTGTGCAACTCCACATATCCCCCTACATTTTTTTTTATCTAACACAAGGCTCTGCTTTCCAAACTCTAACATCACTGACCTTTGTTTCTTCCTAGCTGTATTAATGCCTTTTACCTCGACTGCATTTGTAGAAATTGGAATAGTTTTCATTTCATTTAAAATCATAGTTTCATTTGAAATGTTTTTTTATTTTTTATTTTACATGCCATAACAAGGACTGATGAAAGTTGTGTTGATTGCCTGATTTTCAATAATCTCAAAATCAGTGAAACCATTTTGGGAATAAATTCAAGACTGCGGTAAAAGGTCCCTACTGTATGAATGAGTGTGTATATGGTTGTGTGTCTCTTTCTCTCACCTCTCCGGCACTGTGGCTGCGCTGCCGGCTAAGGTGTTGGCGGTGGGCGAGCAGGCCGCTAGGCCGAGCACTTTGCAGAGGCAGCCGCGGGTCAATGAAGGTGGTGGAGCGGCAGTTGTGGTCCACAAAAAATGGCTGGAGGAAAAGAAAAAAAGGAAGTGAGAATGCTTGAAACAAGCTGAGGTGCCAAAATCATTACTCATACTGTACAAGAGGAATCCTCTAAATCCATGGCGTTTGAGGTATAAATGTCGCTCTGGTGATTTGACCGTGAACGAATCCCAGCCTGAGAGCTAAGAGAGCATCAAAATAATGACGCAATGCTGACGGATGGCGCGTCTCACCTTGCCAGTGTGGTCATGTTTCATTTCCCAGCCACGCGGCAGCTCCAGCTGTTTGTTGGCAAAGAGGTTGAGGAAGGTCACCAGATCGCGGTTGTGCTGGTAACGTTCGAAGTGGTGCGCGTCACGCCGCACCTTGCTGATCATGTGCTTCAGACACGTGTTACTGGTAAACATGCGGTAGGCACTCTAGGAGATGAGATGGCAAATACATGACATGTTTTAAACAGACTGTATCTTTAATGGATGTCAAGTGATTCAGATTTGAATTAGTTGACAATATCGTTCATTTTATCAGCTATTTTCGATTTCAAAATAGACTAAGTCTTAGTCTTAGTCCTGGAATAAATGTCCCTGTTAGTTTTTATCATATTTAATCTGTCTTTATCCAATTTTTGTTTAGTCAGGTTTTAGTCGACTAAAAGTCTGGACATTTTAGTCAATGAAAACGTAACATCTTAGCAATAAGATTATTATTAATTAACCCCACAGTCAATCTAGTCTAGCCAAAAAAATCTTTTAAAGATTTTCCACAAAATAATTATCATTACATTTAAAATGTAATGTATTTTTACCAACACAACATTTGCTGCATGTTCATATTTTTTTTAAACTACAAACCAATAGGAGCAGTACGAACAATACAGTGTTTTTTTTATTTTTTTTATGAATTTACACACTTAGACTGTTTAGGG
>JAOVVB010000028.1:1171358-1183416 GCA_028570985.1 Heterobranchus longifilis | reverse complement strand
CTGAGCTGGAATGCACGAATTCTAGATTATTGTGTGTTTTGGATAAACGCCTTCAGTATTGTTTTAAAGTGTAGAAAGAATCAGGAACGATCATGGGGATAGAAAGTGATCCCAAACTCAAGAAATTGCTTGCAATTTGAAAGGCTATTTGCTACATAAAATTTATCCACTAGATGTCACTACAACAAGCTAGTAAATAAAACTTCATGAAATGAACCTTTTAGTGAAACTATTGGCTGGGAAGCCTTGACACCTACTAGATGCTTCATCTCGCCATCACTAGCGTCATCGTCATCAAAACAACGATATAGCTGAGGGATGTAAGGGCGTGACCACAATTTTTGTAATGGGTGGCCAATAAGGTCAATATAGAAAGTCTCAACAGTCATCAAAACTGTTACGTTTTCCTATGTTATTTATTTAATAATTCTACGTTTCCCTTTGACAGAAAATGGCTGAAGAACAACTTCCCGACCTTGGTCGGCGCACGCCGACGTGAAATTTCCCTCAAGACCAAAAGGCCTGCAGCTATTTCAGCAAGCAGAGCAATAATTACAGCTCTGAACGCGTGGATCAACGAGTCCTCTTCTCAGGAGATCTTCTCGCTGGGTGTAATCAGTACAGGTATGTCGCCCCCAGAGATCTGCAGAGCTGAGTAACAACTCAGAGGAGGAGCTTTTCTCTTCTGTGAGGTCACATTTGGTTTGATTATTGAAAAAAAATGATAAAATAGAAGCCAACCAAACCCGAAACATAATTTGACAAGTTTTATTATTTAAAAAATATTTAATTATTTAATCATTGATATGACATTGAGACATTTAGTACGTATCCCCCAGTCTGAGTGCTTCGTAACAATCAAAGGTAACGCTGTAGGTTTTAAGATATCTCCAGGACAGACAGAGTTAAGTCTTTGTTTGTAGCTGCTATAAAGTTAGCAAGAACTTGTTTGAACTGATAAACAGATTAAAAAATAATATTTGCCAAACTGTAACTGTTGCCAGACCTCTGTGGAATAAAACATTAAAAGTGCTGTTTGAGGAAAATAAAACAGCATCAGTATGATAAAACTGATTCCGCTTCATCACACCACCACAATATTGATTATTTGCCTATAACGCCTCAACATAGTGTTTTATTCCTCACAAAGTGGGACTGGATAATAGTACCATCATGGGGCAGCCTGCTTTACTCAAATTTTTTTCCCACACATGTATCCTTTCTGATCATCTAGGGCACTTCGGTATTCCTGACGGTCTCGTTTTTTGCGTCCCCGTGACCTTCCAGAAGGGCAAGTGGTCGGTGTGTTCAGACATCATCATCACAGAAGAGCTGGGGAGGAAACTGGAGGCCGCTGTTAGTGAGATTACAGAGGTGAGCGCATAGCAAGTAAAAAAGACAAAAAATTTAACTAAAAGAATAAAATAAAGTTGATTGATCAGGAATGAACATGATTTAGCACTTTTGTGTGTGCTGTTTATTACGTTAAGGAGAAGACCGCTGCAGCTGGAATAAGGATGGGAAGTCAAAATGAATAAATGTCAGAGATTGGTGGAGATGTAGGCACGGCGTAAGTGCAGAAGTTGAGACCTTATTAATTAACATTGAAACATGAACAGGAATAATCCAATCATCAATCAATCCAGAAGACCAACAGAACTATACACAAGAGCAACAACAGTAAACCTAACAGATTAAACCAGCAATAAGCAAAACAGATGTGAGACAACTAACTGACTGGACCTACAACTGAACAAGCTACAGATTTAGAACATGTGACGGAGGTACGCTATGGGTTCAAGACAAAGTTCAACTTAAAAGTTCAAACACAAAACATGAAACATCGGCTGTGCAGGGAATGTCGCTTAAGGGAACTTTCACACTGCGGACATTAAATATTGAATATTTATTGAAACAAAAACTGATACCATTATGAAACATATAGGCCTACTACTGAAATGTGTAAAAACTCATACATCAATTAATTGATTGATTTACAGAGAAATTGTAATTATTGTGCAGTTTATTTATTTTTTATACAGATTATATTATTATATATATATAATACTAAGGGTTTATTGATTAAATTAAATTAAAAATGATTATGCTGTATTAAAATTATGTCATCCACTATAATAATGATAATCGATATATGAATCACTTTTCGAGCGCTCTTATTTCCGCACTCGACAAAATGGAAGTGAGGCGCAATGACTGATGAGAATTATTTCATGTCCACTTCCGACGCTTGTTCTCTAAACGCACCCCATGGGTGCAGGGCGCCCTCCAGGGGTTATCCCTGACAACAAATCTCTAAAATAATCCTCTAATAAAAGTTCTTTATTAATCCAAAAGCTGTTTGTTGTTTATTAATCATTTTATTTGTTGTAGTAAAATGAATGTACTTGTTTTTATTTCATATTCTATGTATTTAATGTGTTGTGTTTACCTTGTCAACGTCCCAAAATGGCAGCGCTCATAAATTCAGTGCTAAGCATGCTTGAAGTGTAATTTAACTCGAAATCTCAGTAATTTACCACAAAATATGAGGTAAAATTACCACATTTACATCTTTGACACAACCTAGACATTTACTAATATTAAAGATGAACCTATTAATTCAGTTAGCGCTCACTGCTAAGTGTACTTAGTGTAAATTAAGTCATACAATGCCTTTTATATAACACTTTAACCAAACTTCTGAGGTGAATGTTGATCTTTTCTATGTTTTTATGTCAAAATAAGTTATTGCTTAGTAATTTATCACAAAATCTGAGGTAAAAATCACCATGTTTACATCTTTGAAGCAACCTGGAGAGTTTCTACTATGGCTGAGCCCATTAGTTTGTTTAGCGTACAATGCTAAGTGGAAAAGTATTCAAACTATACATTTTTATAATAATTTATTCATATTTCTGAGGTAAATGTTGATATTTTCTATGTTTTTTTTTTTTCTTCATATTGCTACAGTCACGCTCCTCTTATATTATCCATATCCTCTGGAGACCCGAATGTCCTTATATGAGGACAAGACATTTTCTCCCAACTTCATTGTCCTTGTACCACCCTCACAAGTAGAGTTAGGTATAATTTATTTATTCAAACTCTTCCTGGTTTGGATTGACATTGATTTTAGCATATATTAGCTATATAGCTATTAGCTATAGACATAGTATTAGCTATGGGTAAAGAGAAATAGTCAGGAGAAATTACAACGTACACAATAGTAGCGTCTCAGTGTCTCAGGAATATAGTAGATTTATAAGACATAAAAATCAGGCAGAATAGATATTCTTTTTTCCAAATTTTTTTTTTTAGCAATATTCTGTCATTATCTCATGACAAAGAATCATTCAGAACTAATTCGGTTAGCACTTAATACTTGGTGTAATATTAGTCAATGGTGTCTTTTTGTAGTAATTTACCCACATTTATATTTAATAATACTGATGTTTTCTATGGTTTTAAATTGTCCATTTATAGATTTGACTAAAATAAGTTTAAAAAAAAACGTATCTACTGCTACTGCAACTACTGCTGTCTTTATTTCATGATGGTAAAGAGAAAAATTAAGAATTTCTATTCATGATCTTTGAGCTTATGAGAGACAATTATCGCTATTTCCCGTGTTGTCATGTCTGGCCCAGATATTGCTCTAGTTGTACTTTCAGGGTCATTTTAGTCAAACAGTCTTCTTTTGGCAATTTACCAAAACTTCTGAGGTAAATGTTCACATTCTATGTGATTTTGTCTTATTTCTAAAGTCATTTTGATGTTACATCTGCCATTTATAATACGTAAGGTCTACACATAACTACACTGGATATAAAAGATTACCCATGTAAAAAAAATCACATTCAAGGTAAAAATAAAGTTTGATTCATTTTAGTTGCAAAATAGCACGACTTACAGCACTGCATGATGGCGGAAGTTTTGCCAAAGGTTCATTTATGCAACGTTTGTAAAAATCCCCCCAAAAAACAAAAAAAACAAAAAACGGTTGAATCCCAAATAAACCGGTGGCACATCTACACACACACACACACACACACACACAATGAATGTATTCAGTCCCAAAAATTTTAATAAAACTCCAAAGTGTGTTGAGCATAAATCTTCTTTGCTTATATTTTAAGCAAACACTCCATACCTCATTATTATAAAACAATTCGATAAAGGAGTTATATATTTTTACAAATTATATGGAAAAAAAAGTGACTGTTACACATGATCTTCTGTGACAATTCGTGCATCACTACACGGACACAAAAATAGATTGTTTTTTAAAAACAAAAATTTTACATTTATATATTTTTGTGGTTGATGGGGTAAAAATGTTGCTGTTCCTCTACATTCCCCTAGATGGCACTCTAAACTATTTACACACTGTAAAGCATCCTGTGTGGCATGAGTAGATTATTATGAGTGAATTAATTTTTATTTATTTTTTTAAATAGTTTAGAATACATATTTTTTATAAAATTCTGATAAAGATCGAATAGCTGGTCCCTTGTGGTTCCCTTGGCTAATGAATTTCCCAGTTAAGTGCTGAGAGGACTCAGGAAGTAGAAATGAACGCGATGCAAGATGCCAAAATTGGTTTTAATAGAACATAACCTGTGAAAATCAAATAATGCAAACTGAGCAAGGCATACATCGAGGTGTACAGTATTACATCATGACCGAGGCATATGGATAAATAAAAAGTCCCTGACCCCAAAGAAGAAACAAACAAACACACAATATTTATATATATATATTAATATGAACAGAACTATAAACGATAAAACATCTCTTTAAACTTACACTAGTATTTTTTGAGTGCTTAGGTCTCTGGGTTAAGGATCTGTCAATCTACACACTAATAAAACATCATTATTTATTGTATATTTAATTTTTTTAAATTTTACAGCAGGATGTAATGCTCACATAAAGGCTACTTTGTTCTTTATGATCCGTAGTTGTTACCAGTATGCGAAACTTTCCAAAAACAGAAAATTGAAGAACAGAACAATATACAGGTCTGACTGAGAAATCCTGCTTGGTGAAATTATAGGTTATTATCTTCCGTGTATATTTATTCACTGCAACAAAAAAAACAACAACAACAAAAGAAATACATTTCTTTCGGTGAAGTATAAATTATGTCTGGGAAAGAAAAGAAAAAAAATTGTACAGATTATTATTTATATATTTTTTTTTACGGAAGTTTCGTTTCAGTAAGCAGAACGGATTATTATGGCCTTGGAGCTTCATCTTAAAGGACAACTCCACCCTGAACCAAGTTTACTCGTGTCGTTCTGGTGCTCACGTTTTATTTCATCTCCCGCTTTCAGTTTGCTGCCTAAAAACGAAAGACAACTCCAGCCTTAAATCTGACTCGGCTCAACACGACGACCGTTTGGATCAAGGAACGTCTGATCGACTCGAAATGAGGAACTCTTAACGAGGTCTAAACATCTAAACAACCCCAACGTTCAGGGAGTGATGCCGAATCAGAACGGCCGCCCGCTATCGGTGATGGCGCTGCAGGAAATCAGACCAATGTGCCAAAAGGCATTTAAAAAAAAAAAATAATAATCACACTAATAGACTAAATAAAAGTTGTTCAGGGTCGATTTTTTTCCTTTTAAGCTCTCGAGTAAAGACACAAAGGCGCCAAAACTTCTTTTCGTTCGACATTCTTGCCTGAAATCAGTCACAGTGAGCATTCAAAGCTGACGGTGACTGATGACGGGGAGCCTTTAGTGCGCGGACGCGTCTACACTATAAATAGACGGGGGCAGTTCGGTACACGAGCTAGGACTCCTGGGGCTGCTGGTCGCCGAATGGGGCGTCTGTGGGCGTCGCCTGTCCTTCAAACCCTGACCCGAACCCCTCGTCCATGTGCTCCAGTTCGCTTTGGTCCAGAAGCTCGAAGTCCTCCTCCTCCGGCGGAACGAGCGTCGTGTCCTCGCCGGTTCTGTCCGCTTCCTCGAGAGGCGACTCCGTCGGACACGGCGGCGTTTCGGAAGGAAGGAACTCGGCCACGCCGGGCGCCTCGGCCGCCTCCGAGGAGCTCAGCAGGGCCGAGAGGGTGTTCTGCACCACGGTGGAGATGGCGGTGCTCACGATCTCCTCGCTGAGCGCCTCCAGGGTGCGAGGGGACGCCTCGGGCTCGCTCTGCGCGCCGCGGCCTTGGACCTGTCCGTTGAAATGAGTGTTGACGAAGTGCAGCGGGGAGGCGAGGTGCTGGATGAGCAGACTGGCCGGGCTTTGAGACTCGTCCTGCGGACCCAGGGGGAAGTGAAACACTCTGGGCTCGATGGACGGGAACTCCTCCACCGAGGGGAATTCGGGGAGATCCTTGGAGAAGCTTTCCTCGGGTTCACTGTGCACGCTCTGCTGGTCCAAATCTGTGACACATGGGAGAACCCGATAAAACTAAGTGTACAAAGTTCATTCTGGAGCATGAGGTAATGGAGAGAGAGAGAGAGAGAGAGAGAGATCTGGAGGAGTGAGTAAGAAAAAGAAAGGTAGATCTGGTTGAGAAAGAGGGAGAAATCTTGTCGAGAGAGAGTGAGAGAGAGAGTGAGAGAGGGAGAAAGAGAAGGAGAGTGAGAGAGCGTTGGTCAAGTCAGAGTAAAATAGGGTGATATTGATCTGGTTGAGTGACAGAGAGAAAGAGAGAGAAATCTGGTAAAATGGGAGACAAAGGGAGACAAAGGGAGAGAGATCGAGTTGGTTGAGTGACAGAGAAAAAAATCCGGTTTACTGACAGAGTGCGAGACTGATCACTTGTTATTATTATTATTATAATCGTCATAATGTGTATGCTTTCCTTTTTAAAAAAAATAATATTCACCTTATTTTTGACTTTAACTAAATGTCTGTACTCTGGTATTTTAAATGCATTTATTTATTATTATGCTTTCTATACTATTGTCTTTTTATTTTTATTTATTTTTTTACTTCTGTCATTTTTTTGTGATTAATTTCTAAGCTTTGGCGCTACGAATGAAAATATTTGTCATGCCAATGGAGCACCTTTGAATCTAGAGCGAGAGGGAGGGAAAGAGAGAGACCGAGCTGAGTGAGGAGAGCGAAAAAGAGACCGATCAAGTGTGAGAGAGAGAGAGAGAGAACAAGAAAGAAAGATGGAGAAACCTAGTCAAGTGATTGAAAGGGCGAGAGAGAGAGAGAGAGAGAGAGAGAGAAAGAGCAAGAAAGAAAATGTTGAGAGGGGGAGAGCGAATCCGATTGACGGAAAGACATGTTGGAGAGCAATTCCCAGTGCAGACAGAGATGGACAGATGAGCCGTGTGTGATCGAGAGAGAAAAACAGACCGGCGCTGAGTGCGAGTGAGACAATGAACGCAGCACTGACTACCATGAGAGTCTGAACGTCTTGAAACGTGACTACAAGCTATAAACGTGTCTAGACGAGGAGTTAAAGCGTCTGTAGTGTCTGTGATTTCTGTGTTCGCCTGCTCCGTCTCTCCACCTCTGTAACTGTAGAAGCTCCATGCAAATGAACAGACTAGTGCGGACGAGTCGTGATTCTCTCCTCCTTCACACTCGCACACACTCGCACAGAGGATCCTGACGTTACCTTCTGACACGTCTGTAAGTTGCGGCGTGGTGGCTCTGGACACCGAGAATCCTCCGCTCTCGAGGATGGACGCTTCCTCGTCGGAAAGCTCCGAGTCCGTGATGGCCATCGCCAGCGCCGTGGTCTTGACGTCCACCTGAGGACACAACGACCGGTCAGCATCCGGAACCGTGACCTGATCAATAGTGCAACAGTATTTTCTAGACCGCGGAGGTAAGGAATGAGAGACGTACAGTTGGGGCGAAGCAAGAGAGCTCCTCCTCGCTCTCGCTCTCCGTCTCCGCCCTCGGCTCGTCTCCTTCCTCCTGATCCTTCTTCACCTCTGCTCACACACACAATTTATTTTTTATACATCGCACACATCAACCAAAAAACATAAATTAAAAAAAAAAAAAAACTGAATTCCAGATAAAACATTTCCGTCTCACTTCTCTTGTCGTGTTTGCGGTGCTGCGTGTCCCCCTTCATGCTGTAGTCCAGCTTCATCAGGATGGGCTCCAGTCCCGTGTACATCTTCTGGATCAGCTCATGGTACACAACCAGAGGCCAGAGCAAGACGCTCAGCACTGCGCACACACACATATACATTATATATATATATATGAGAGAGAAATTCTTCTTCACATAACAGGTAAAACAATATCACAGTTTTTTCAACTAGAGCCGATAAACCTGACTGAAACAACGTTTCACGATTATAAAAGACAGAAGGACGACTTCCTTCCTGCACTAATCCCGCCTACTCGCTTTCTATTGGCTCACAAAGCCGACTTTTATGAACAAAAAAGGCTCTTGTATAAACCTTTCCAGTGGTGAACTGGCTTTAAATTGAGTTCTCAGGTGGTTTTCAGGTGCCACCCATAAGAAACGCTACCGTTAATCCGTAAGTATTAGCACCCTAGTTTTTCGAGTCGGGAATCACCAGTCACCTGCCGATACGACATCATCACGATAACTCTGTGCTGATTCCATTAAAATTGAAATTCTATACTAAGATATAGAATATATAAATATCCCAATTAAACATAACACTCCCCCTCTATTTTGTTACAATTTTAAATAGTTGCAACGATGAGCGGGCCAAAGCACCCTGTGCGATCACCTCCCGGGTGCACCAGAAAGATTTTAAGGGACATATCAATAGCATAATATGTTTAATTTTATTAAAAATGATCTTTTTAATGACTAGAATTCTTTTTTTTTTTTGTTTAGATCGTTAATTCACTCTGTTCAATTAAAATATTAGAATTTACATTTTAAACACAATTAAAAAAAAAAAAAAAAAAAAAAACTAGTAAATTTTTTTCTTTTACAGGTAGTGCCCGACCTAGGAACGAGTCGTGTTCCAGAAGCACATTCGTAAGTCAGATTTGTTCTTAAGTTCAACAAAGTGAGTCTTATCCGCCTTTGGCACGAATATACAAGGCAAATGTAAATCATACCAGTCCATTTGACTAAATCTGTCTACTTTCCACAACAGTGCCATTATGTGACCAAAAACTGTAACCGCGCCTAAGGAAATTAATCTCACACGTCAACTGTAACAGTGTCGTCTCTGTGCCTTCAAATCGCGAGAGACGTCATTTTGTCTCAAAGCTGCTTTCCACCATATTGGACTGTGAAATCTGTTTTGTTGAGGATTTTCTAAAATTAGGATTATTCACCATCAGGACAGATTTACAGGACAGACATTTTTTATCATCGTGCTCCCGGGCTGATTCCTTGAAACCGCTGAGGCTGGTATTGGTATGTATTTTTTGTACAATACACGTGAGCTACTTCTGCGATTTAACCGGAAGTAGAACCGAGTACGCGGAAATTCGTAACTCGAATGCTCGGAATTGGGGAAAACCTGTAGTAACATTAGGAAACCAAATAAAATACTACAGAACAGTACAAATGTAGATATTTCCTTCAGACTTCAAACAGGCACAATTCACAGAAATGTAAAAAAATTAACCATTAAAAGATTAGCCAGAAAAAATGCCTGAAATATTCACAAATATTTATTTCTGTTAAAAATAATTGTTTATTTGAAGAGATTTTTCAATACCGCTAGACATGTTCAAAGTCAAAAGATTTATTAAAACTGAGGTATGACTATTTATCACTTGCGTTTATGATACAAAAATAATAATAACAAATAACTCAAGTTGACTCACAAATAATGTAGGAGATCATGACCCCGGGGATGTAGTGTCCAACCATGACCAGCAGGAGGCACCCTGAGCACGTCATCACACAAAACTGATTGGACCAAAGAGACACAGACAGACACACACACACACACACACACACACACACACACACACACACACACACGTGTATAAGGTAAAACACCTGAAGCACTATTTAAAGTCTTTAAGGATAGAAAAAAAAAAGCAATTATGTGAAATATTTCATAATAAAGTAATGAAGTAACCTGGTATTATTGTTAGCCGCATACCTTTGCAAGTCATACGAGTGTGTTGGGTGTGTGTGTGTGTGTTTAGTTTTCGCTCTCTCTCAAGTGGTTAGTGTATCCAGAGCTTTTATTTGCATTTGTTCGTTTATTTTGGCACACATTCACTAGAGCCATCTGTGGAAGTCTCGTCCTTGGGTCTTGTTTAAACACCCATATATGGGCAGAAATGGCTGATGAAATAAATACAAACAAAAAAAAGAAAGACAGGGCGTTGCGTCGAAAGTCAGCGTGACGGTTTTTACCTTGCCGTGATTTTGCCGTTTGAACTGAAGCATCTCCTGGATGTAGAGGCTGCAGGTCAGGTAGCTCTCGGCGAGGTGGTGGCTCAGCTCGGCCACGCTCAGGAGCCGCGGGTGCATGCCCATGCTCTCTCTGCAGAAGGAAAAAAAAAAAAAAAAAAAAAATATATATATATATATATATAGATAAAATTTCAAAACTGCGCTTAGTTTATTCATCCTTAGTAGCAGCCTGATTGGGGTCACATGGTGATACTGATCTCTGTTCAAGACAACCAAAAAAACTTGTTTACGCTTATTTAATCCAAGGTAATATCTGCTAAACTAAAATCATTCACCCTGTTAAATTTTTATTAAATTCACCCAAGTTAACGTTTATCATGTTACATTAAAATCTTAGAAAAATCTATGTTAACATTTTCCTAATTGCTAACAGTGTTAAAATTAACTCCTACATTAAAATTTCAAATTTTTACCATATTATAACAAAGTTTGCCACATTAAAATGTGAATTATTTACCATGCTTAAATTATCAAAACACATCAAAACTAGGAGTTAAAAATCAAAAGTTTGCGATGCAAAAATTCAAAGAGCTTACCATAATAATTACAATTTTTGTTATTTACCACATTTAAATTCTTATTATTTATTATGTTCAGATAAAATATTTGCCACTTTAACATTCTAATCATTTACAACATTAAAAATCAAATTGTTTATTGTTAAAAATTAAAGGAAAGTTTAAATTGTTTACTGTGGTAAAACATTTGTTACGATCAAATTGTAATTGTGTAAAATTATATATATATATATATATATATTTTTTTTTTTTTTATTTTTTTTTATTTATTTATTTATTTTTTGCATGGCATAATTACAAGTTAAAATTATTTTTACTCTTTTTGTCATCATGTTAAAATACTGTTTAATTGTTTACAATGTTGAATTATAATTGTTTACCACTGTAAAATTACAAGTTTGCCACATTGTATTTTTAACCTTTTATAATGTTAAAATCAAAGGTTTAACATTTACTGTAAATCATTTTTGTTAAATTAAAATTACATTTGTTTACCACAAATGTAAAAAATTAACATTAAATGTTATAACCGACACATTAAAACTTGAACTGCTTACAATGTTACAATCAAACGTTCGCCGTGTTTAAAACATGTTCACCACATTACAACAGAATTGTAATTGTTTACAACATTAAAACCTAAAGTTTACTACTTTAACATATTTAACTTGTTTAGCAAAAAAAGTTTGGCATGTAAAAAAAAAAAAATCATTAAAATTCATATTGTCTACTATTACAATTTAAGCTGTTTTCCACAATAAATTTGAATTGGATTACCATGGTATCATTTAAAAAGACTGTAGTACTGAAATTGGATAAAATTTGCACATACATTTTAAATACTCGACTGAGGTGTACAGTGCTATTCAAATAGGTTTTTTTAAAAAAAATTTTTTACTTAAAACGTCCTTGAGGAGGCAGCTGGCCAGAAAACCTTTACAACCTTCCAGCAACTACAGATGCTCTTTTTTTTTTTTGTCTTTTTTTACTCTTCTTCTTTAGCAAATTGTTGAATTCGACCAAACTGAGAAATATAATAAAACAAAAGTGGACCAAAACCAGAGACTTGTGGGACACCATATTGCAATTTCAGGCTCTTAAAGTGTCACTATTATGCTTTTTCAAATATTATCTTTCATGCAGTGTGTCATGTAGCTGTATGTGAACATAAACTATCTGCACT
>JAOVVB010000028.1:1126237-1157521 GCA_028570985.1 Heterobranchus longifilis | reverse complement strand
ACAAGGCGTAAGATACTCAACCTTACAGAATGTGATTTCTTTGTATTAATAAGTTAGACAGAGAGTTCTGCTGTACACAAAGACACACAGACATGTACGTGGGCTTCAACCTGAAATAATAACAATAATAATAATAATAATAATAATAATAATATCGCTGATTACATGATTATTTTGAGCTTTAACCTTTTAACTATTTCTACACACTCTTTTCCCATCAACGCCATGTACTTACGCTAGTGTCTCACTTTAACATCACTTTAGTCACAGAGTCAGTATATCACCTAAAACGCTTTTGCATTGACATATTTTGGAATGATTTATGAATCTTGCTCCGTTTAATCAAAGCTCAAAGTCTAATCATGATCTCATCTCTGCTGTAAGATTCCCACAGGCACGTTTTGAGAACCAGACTGTAGATCATCGCTTAACGTTAATTCACATCGGAATGGATAATGCAACACTTCATCATAAAATTAAACATACGCTAATAATCGTCTAGGTCAGTATTAATTACGTGTTATAAATCGCCCGTATTTATCCGGTCCAAAATACAGTTCTAGTTTGTCAAAATAGTTCAATATGGCAGAGAAGGGAATTTACGCTTACACTTCAAACGAAGGTGACGTGAATGGGAAAGTCAGCTAGCATCGCTGCCGCTCGACTGGGCGAAATAAAAAGAGTGGTGTGAACTTTATTTCTCCATTTACCTCATGGGAACTTTCTAAATATGTGAAAATGTCTCATATACACAGTATTAACAAATCTAGACAGTCAGTTTTTTTCCTCCACAGACAGATGATGACTACGCAGGGAGCGAGGTGCTGATTTGACACACACCCCCCCCGAGTCCAAACCCTCAGCATGCCACAGTGCTCACAGGTCAGTCCAAATTTAGCACTTGGCCTCTGGGAAATGTAACAAACCACACACACACACACACACACACACACACACACACACACACTCAGGACCTTACAAGCAAGACACAAAGAGACGAGCCCTAACACCTGGCTAAGACCTTTTAACTCACCCCAGGGTTACAAACTAGTTTATTTTAAGAACTAACACTAACCAAACCCAGCCGTTTTCATGCTACTGAGAAAAATCTCAAAATGTAAACTCCTCCCCTTTTAGAATAGAAGAAACTCTGAGACTGGAGACTCCTTCCTTCAGTTCATCACATCACACAGACAATTATATATTCTGACATAAAAATAAAAAAAAGTTTGACAAAATGTTACAGCTGAAACAATTTTCTGACCAATCAGAATCAAGAATTTAACCAAGAATCAAAAATTTAATCAAGAATGAAGTATTTTCTGTAATATTTGCAAAGGGCTACATTTTTCTGCTAAAATCTTTTATATAGATACATACTGTAGATAGAGGAGAGCTTTATTATAATTTTGCATAATTAAATATAATATTAAAAACATCATAACTAAATTAAACGGCTCAGAAATAAGGAAGTTATTTTTTATGCTTTGGATGAATTAACACATTTTAATTTTAATTAATGCAGTGACAAAACAAACTAATATATTTTCCAACCATATACTGAATGTCATCTTTATTTACATTTATAATTACTAAATAAACAAATGGATAATAAAATTGCAATGTATAAAATAATTATAGTAATAATAATTTCATAATAAAGTTTAAAATGTATAATTTATAATAATTTAATATTAAAATTAACAAATATCATGATGAAATTTGATACATTTAAGTTTACATTTAATTATAATTTCAAACGCTCCACTCATTTCCATCAGCAGCCTTAATATAACATTGTTTCATAACAATAATAATGAATAAACCCAGAATCAATCACAGCAACACAAGAGCGGTGGTTTAACGTATTTATTTTAATTATTGCAGTATTTTTCTTTTATGATTTATAACAAAACAAGATACATACTGCAGCTTTAAACATGGCCAAAGTCTTTCCAGGAAAATAACTCGACCCTCTTGCGTAAGATCTTTACAAGGAAACATACGATATATTTCTCTGTTCCCGAAACCGGTCCGGAGACGTCGGATATCGGGTTTCTACCTGGACCGTTTTAGAAATCTGATCTTTCTAACATCGATGAACATGAGAGAACTACGGAGAACCTCTTCAGGAACCAGAGATGTGTGTCCGGGTTTCATCAACATTTCTTTCTATCTAAATACCTACGATTAAATCCTTAACAAGGTGCAGTTGTGAGTAAACTTCCAGTGGCTTTCAAACGACTCGCCCGTTACCTTTTAAAGGAAAAGGGGTGGAGCTAAATTCTTCTGTTATTTCTAAGGGGCGGAGCTATTTTCAAAACATTTCCAAAATTTTCCTATTCCAGCTTTCTGAAAACCTTCTAAATTACACGATCACCTGATCTGTTGTCGAAAAAATGATTATGTGAAAAAAAAGTAGTAATGAACTTTACAAGACACTTTAATCTTTTATTCATCTCCAAGCTCTATAACAAAGAACTGAAGTAAAAAGGAAGGGAAAAAAAACCAACCCCAAACCCTAGATTGTAGAAGCAACTAGCTTTGGTGCTCTTGTTCCAAATGGTACAATTTATATCAGTGTACGAATTTTAATAGGGGGGAAAAGATCATTTTTAGTAATCTAATAATCAATTCTAAGTATCATAACAGATTTAAGAGATGTTAAGATTATGTGGGAATGCGACAGCTTTAGAGTCCTGATATGTTTAATTCATTTTTTTCTCCACATTTGTTAGTGAGTAAAATGTTTCATTTACTGATGACGTAGCAAATTCTCTTCATCGCATTACTCGCATGAAAGCGGTTCGAAAAACACATTCCCTTAAAAGATTTTGTTATCCTTCGTCTTGTTACTCAGAAAAGGAAATGCATAAACATTGGAGACAGATCCTTCCATGAACGTTAAAATGTTAAACAAACCACTCTTTGATACGTTTCTCATTGTTATTATTAACCCAAGTTTTTATATATTTAAATATACTATCTGATGTATTATAGAAACAATAGCGTGTATCAGAACTAGCTACGGTAAGAGCTGCTGTTATAGTTCTCTAACCAATCAAAGCCAACAGTGCCGCGGTATATTTATATGTAACATCCATCGCCATCAGATCCTGACTTATCAAAGCGTTCGTCCGGCTACGAGTAAGCCGTTTATAATCTCGGAAAAACGCGTGAGGTTTATCCGTGACTCGTTAGCTCGTGTCGGAGAAGCTCCGGATCCGCCCACTGATTCACCTGTTCATCGTCTACTTCACTGAAAGCAAACAAAAACTGAAAGAAACTCACTTTCTATTTAATACTCGCCCTTCATTGTTCTTGACTTATTGAGGGCTTCAATGTGCCGTGAATTGTTAAAGAAAACAAACAAACAAAAAACACTAACACTGCAGGAATACACTCCAAAAAGCGACTGAAAAATTAATAAGTAACTAAAATTCTTGAGAATCGTCAAGAATCAACAACAACAAAAAACTCTTTCACAGGTAGGGGGCGCTGTTGATGTTTCAATCCTCACCTCAAGAGCAGTAACACACCACCATTACCCAAACAAAAACAAACAAAAACAAAACAAAACAAAAAAATTCATCTGCTATCTCTTTTATCACTATAATTTTCTTTTAAAGTGACAACATTTTTTGTTGTCGCTTTAAAAGATTTTTTTTTTTTAAGCACCAAAACTGAGTAAATGAGGAAGAACGTTTTGGAAGAAGTTTGAGCAAAAAAAAAAAAACTACACACATACACACACACAATGGTGAAGCTTATGTTTTTTTTGTTTTTTTCAAAAAAATCTTTTCTCTCTTTACCAATGCAAAAATATATGTATATTTATTAACTTTGTTTTATATCAGTGCTTTCAATTGTAAACCTAAAAGTTTTTCTAGTTTAACGTGAAATAAAATTTGTATCTATGTTAGAGAGGATTCTGAAAGCAATCTGGCAACCAATGATTTCCAAATGATTTCCAGTGAGTTCTGCAACTAAAGTCTGATTTATTTATTTGTTTCTTATACATTTGACTTGGTATAATTTTTTTTAAAGCGTAAAAGGAAAAAAAATTGAGCTAAAAACTTGACTTTGATTTTAACAGGTCGTCAAGTTTTTCATCAATTTTTTTTTCCAGCTTCTCGTACACACTCTTCTATCAAACTCCACCCTGGAATCCTCTTTTAATTTTTTTTTGCCATCGGATCAAAGTGCTTTTATATTTATAGAAGGTGTTAAATATAATATGATGTACAAATTCCAACCTGAAAAGAAAAAGAAAAAAAAAACAACGCGTTACAATCTCTCTTTCTTTAAGTCGGTATGAGGAGAACCTGCGCCTTCCCATGAGGCATTGCAGCTTCCGTGCAACATCTGCTGTGTCTCTGAAAAGCGGCCAGCGGGCTCGGGTGTGTGTGTGGGAGGAAGTCGTGGGTGGAGAACCAGGAGGAGAACGAGGTGACGTTGTGAGCGCCACAAACGTGAAGCTCCTCTGACCGGGCGTCCGAATGAACGAGGGCGGAAAGGATGGAGCTCCAGAGGGAGAGGGCGGAGTCCGGGTGGATGTTCGGGGCGGAACTCGGGTCGTGGCGGTGCTGGTGGAGATCCGGGGCGTGTTCGGATTTCTGAGTGGAGTTAGTGAGGACGCAGCCGTGAGGGTGGACGGAGGTGTGAGGACGGAAGAGGGCGGAGTTGACGGGTCCGGCGTTCAGGAGGTTGAGCTGGTGAAGGGCCACGGACGTCGCGAGGAGACCGGTGACGCTTGTTAGGTAGAGGAGGCCGATCATACACGTTACCTGTGGAGAGGAAGGAAAAGCACACACTGAGATTCATATACAGGTAGTCCCCTACTTACAAACAAGTTCCATTTCGAGAGTGTGTTTGTGAGTCGGATTTGTTCTTAAGTCTGACAAAGTGAGTCTTATACGGAAACAAATATACAACGTAAATCATACCAATCTACTTGACTATCATCCATCATCATGTGGTCAAAAACTGTAACCGCGCCTAAGGAGTACTCTCTATCTCTCACAAACGTCAAATGTAACAGTGTTGTTCGGAAACCGGGAGTTATGTAGAGAATTAAAGAGAGTTTTTAACTCTCATAACTGTGCCGAAAGTTTGATGTGAACACATTTATTTTAACGAGTCTTTTAACGATACGTATCCCTATCATAAATCTAATATAAAAGTAGTATTTATTACAGCAGGCTTCACATGCGGTTTTTGTTATGCCGTACCTTCGCGAGGTGCTGGTACACGGCGACGAGAGCGTTCCTCCAGCTGGCCTGCTCCAGCAGCACACACAGGTCAGTGTACGTGTACCAGCCACGCTTCTTTCCCTGCCGCGCCGCAATGCTGTCAAAACAAAACACACTCGTCTTTACAAAGAAATAAATGTAACCTTTTTTTCCCCTGTTTTTTAAGCGCATTAAAAATAAATAAAATTCAGCATCACTTGACCTGTGACACCACACTCGATTTCTGAAATACATATCTGAAGAATAACTCACCAGGTTTCCAGTTGGCTGAGCACGTTGAAGAACTCGCTCGGCTCGGCGAACAGATGCCAGTCCTGAAACATACACATCAAGTTGTAAAGAATAGCAAACTACACACTTCACAAGTCACGATTCCTTACTGCTCAGTAAAGCAGGTGAACCATGTGTGTGTGTGTGTGTGTGTGTGTGTGTGTGTGTTTGTGTGTCTCACATACGATGGCACTGAGGAAATTCAGCTCCAGCATGTTGACCGTCTGGACGTCCAGTTTCCCGGCTGCGCCCCATTCGTCATTGAACACTTCCTCCTCCTCGCCTTCGTCGTACAGGTATTTACTGGCAACCATCTGCACGAGGAGAAAGAAAAACATCTCTCTTAGTGTGAGCAGCCATATTCAGTCTGGCAACCGTGTCTCTGGGCTTCTGAAGAGTGTTACCATGGAGATCAGGAAGAGGTCGGAGGACGAAATCTGCTGCAGGTACTCAGGGTTTCTGTGCCGGAGTCGCTCGATGTAAACCAGGGCCAGCATCATGGCGCAGGGGGAGATGCACGCTTCTCTGAGGGGAGGAGGAGGAGGGGCGTTAACTCACGTAAATTACGCACACAGTATAAGTAAAGTGAACTAGTTAATCGACACTCATAGGCAGCTGTAAGACACACTCTGTACACTCACCTGGCTACATGGGCTGCGTATTTCTTGCGAAGTTTCCGTATAGGGCTCGGGGCTGATTTCTGGAGGAGTTCGACGGCGATATCTAAAGTAAAAACCGAAAATCAGACAAACAATAAATTTTGTGGACCGGAAAATGCTCCTGCACAAAAAAACTGTGTGTGTGTACTCCAAAACGACAACACACACCCGGTTATATGACATGACGCGATACACAATTTATTTAAGGAATAAAAATAAAATAAAATAAATAAATAAATAAATAACATAAACCATAATAATTTAGGATAATTGAGTCCTAAAGCAAGCGTGGCCAATATAGCAGTGAGGCTTTGTGAAGATACTAATGAAAGAGGCGTGGCCCTTAGCCTATCCAAAAAAGGGAAGGAGGTGTGGCCTGGACATCAATTAACACTAGTGAAAGAGGTGTGGGCTGGACATCAATTAACACTAGTGAAGGAGGTGTAGCCTAGACATAAATTAACGCTAGTGAAAGAGGTGTGGCCTAGACATAAATTAACGCTAGTGAAGGAGGTGTGGCCTAGACATCAATTAACGCTAGTGAAAGGTGTGGCCTAGACATCAATTAACGCTAGTGAAGGAGGTGTGGCCTAGACATCAATTAATGCTAGTGAAGGAGGTGTGGCCTAGACATCAATTAATGCTACTGAAGGAGGTGTGTCCTTCACTGGTAATAACCCTAATGAAGAAGGTGTTGATCTGTATATCAATTAACATTAATTAGTACCAAAAGCGTGGCCTAAAATTCTATTCATACTAAAGAAGGCAGTGTGAAACACTGCATCATATTAAGTGCTTTAACTTCACACACACGGTAAAAACTCACCAGTAACAGGACAAGAAAGTGCATCCAGGGTCGCATCCTGGTCCAGACCGTAGTACAGACGCTTCCTCACACGCTCTGACAGTCTCTGATGTCCCGGGACAAACTAAACACAAACAACAATATATCAATGCACTGTCAATTTTTTACAACTTTGAAGGTATTTAAGGTGGTAAATCGTTGCCGTTTCTTTGTAATCCTACAGTTGGCGCTCTCTGACCAATTTACACATTGTTCATCCCATGTGGTATGAACAGGAGTGAATTATTCACCAAGTTTTTTTTAGAAATAATAATTAAGACGTATGACAGAGATACACGCTGCTCAGTTAAATGTTAAACTCTTGTATTTGAAGTTAGTTTGTAGTGTTTAAATGCTGCGTTTGGTTTTTAAAGATCGACACAGACCATACAGAAAATACAAAGTGATGTATAAATATTGAAATCATAAAACACAGATGAGGCCAATCCTGTGTACGCACTCATTAATGAATATTAATGAGTATGCAAATGAAACAGTCACGTGACAAGGTGTCAAAACAAACAAAATGTCAGAAACCCGAACAAGATTTTTTAAATTAAAGATTCCTTAAAAAGGTTTTGAAACCATGATGGTTGTTTAGAAGACAATTATAATGAGATCTCAGATCATGTGACCTCAGTGCCACAGATGAGAGGTTGGGCCTATTTAGCATACTAAGAGTACAGGCTGCACAAAACTATTTTCAAAAAGACTTTTTATTCATAGATGTGCATATCATATCAGTTCATATCAGGTGAAGACTCACTCACTCACACACTTGGGCACTTCGTAGGTCTATTTGGGACACGACCTGGCAGCCATATTTGAGCATTCATGCGTGACACAAGACACATTAATTATAAATATTAAAATCATATTAATCTGATATTCTCCTTTTTAAAACTGTGGTTTAGTTTAAATTCAAATTTCTTACGGTTAAATAAGTCAACATTTCCTAGTTAGTTAGCATTTTTAGTTAGCACTCCTCGCGCCACTTAAGACAGCTAGCGAATACACACAGGAGCTGAAAACAAACAAACACACACACCGTAAACTCCTGAAAGTCGGAGAAAGGAAACATCCGCTCGTCGAATAAATCCCCAAAATCCATATTTTTACGATTTAATCAACCGACATTAGACATAGAGTGAAACCCGATAAACACGCATACAGACGTCGCCCTCGGACGCCTCTTCTTCTTCCTCTTCTTCCGTAACAGCGGCTGCACCCAAACGCAGCGCCGCCTCACTATAGTGCACCAGGTAGTGAACACGCAACAGGATCACATACACGCAGTTGAACTTGCCGGTGTGGGGACCGTGTACGTATTTGGGACGCAATCCATCACTTCAGGGCAATCCAAAATGGCAGAACGAGTTTATTAGAAAAGCTGCTCATGCGGAAATTTAAACCGTAAACCCCGAATAAATGGTAATATTACATATTAATATTATATAAAATATACTGTATATATACAAATATATAAAACATTTTTTTTTAACACTGTACGTCCTGTGAAGTAGTGACAACATGCAGGAATAATAATAATAACAACAAACCTTATTTGTCTTAAAAACTTAAAAAAAAAAACTTAATGTCTCAAATAAATGAAAATCACTAAAATTAACAAAGAGACATGATTAGTCTTAGAATACTTTTACTGCTAAAAAACAAATCAAACAAAAAAACCTAGCATGGGTTGGTGCTGCCACCACCACGCTTCACTTCCCTCATGATATACAGTACAACACGTGTTCAAGTCAAAGTGGGACTTTTTGATTGTACAGAATGACAGAACATAATTATGAAAGTAAAAACTACCTTTATTTCTCTATATAATACCCTGATACACTAATACACCTTTTACACTAGTGCTCAGGTACCATCGAGGTAGAACGTTTTCTGAGCCTGTCTCAACAGAAACGCTGGCCTCCCAGGAACTCCTTTAACTGCGTTTCCATAGATGTGGACATGGTTTGGAGTGAGGTCAGGACTGTACAGTGTGTGTGTCCATAACGTCCAGCAGAGTTTCTGTAATGTGCAGTTGGTTGGTGTAATTCTCCAGAATCAGCCGTTCCACTCGCTCCGAGCCGCCTCGGCCGGTTTTGTAAAACTCTGTTCAGTGCATTTTTAAAATAAACTAACAAACAACAACAAAAAAAACCCCACACTTTTTCTGGTAATTTGTATTCATAATAGCACTGATTTATTCTGAAAAATAAAGAATATCTACTGTATATATATAACACTTATGTCAATAAAAAAAATCTCATGATCCATTTTTACATTAAATTCAATACAAACACAAAAACCCACTTCATGTACAATCCTGTGCAAAACGTGACAGCTCATACAAAGTGCCCCATTTCTGTTCATTCGGTTTGTACAAAAAGTCTTAAATATGTAAATAAATCACAGATTTACGAATTGCTTTAAATGAAACATTCCAGGTTCATAATTAATGCACATTTAGTGAGAGAACTCATTTGCATCTCTTTGGCATCCTGTTACACAAATCCAGTGTGTGTGTGTGTGTGTGTATATAGAGGACCCGATGAAACTAAAAATGATGAGATTCATTAAACATTTAAATAATATTTTGCCAAAAAAAAAACCCCATAAATTTAATTTATTCTAACGCAGTTGTTTTTAAACATATGTACAAATTAACCTCATTTGCTTTTAAATTTTGTCTGTATGTATTTACTTTTTATTTCATCTGAATTTTTTTTTGGTATGTTTATATAATTATTAATATCTCCTGAATTTTCATTCTACTTTGTATACACTTTTGTAAGAAAAATTTTGCCGATCTGTTCCTCCATACACACAAACGCCACTCGCAATCTCACACACAAAATAAAAATAATTAATTCACAAATGACCCTGCAGTAGCCGAACTGTTTTCACACAGAAGGCCACATGTTCACAGATGTGCGTGTTATCTATTGAGCACAGAGGATGATAACTGTACGTTGTGTAATCTCTATGTTTAAACACACCCATTTGTCTTAACAGCATGAGTATAGTGTCTGTCTCCTAACGCGCGCGCACACACGCACACTTCCTTATTATATAACAAAATATTTCTTAACATCTTTAATAACACAACAAACTGACTGAAATAACGCAAACACTCTCAAAAAATAAACTTAAAATGTCTACAAAAAAAACCCCAACCTAGAACAGATAATACATGATCCAAAAAAAATAATCATATCCTAAGTCAGTTGGACCTGATAAATATTTAAAGTAGGTACTTAAAAAGTCCTAATCAATCATTTAGTACTCAATTTTAAATTAACTAACTAAGACATAACCCGAGAGATAAAGTAGTAAAACATAAAAAGTCAGAAATATTAAATTAGAGAAAAATTATATTTCAATGTCAGGGTTCAAATTTAATCATGAAACAAACAAAAAAACATTATAGCTAAAAATCACCTAGTGATGATCTTCGGCCCTCCCGGGGACCATCTAGCTTGTTAGTACCTTGTTTGCTATTTCATTTACACAATAAACACATTGATCTAACTTGACTAAGTGGGTAACGTTAGTGCTTTTTATTATTAAGGTAGCTGATTTATCAGGTCGTTTAACTAAAAACCAAACACTATGTAGTGATGGGGGGGGGGGGGGGGGGGGGGGGGGTGGGATTGAATAAAAAAAAAAACTTTCACAAAAACTTTAATATGAATTTCACTTTTTAAATTCCTTTGAGTAAAATTTCCATTTTCAGAATTTTCCAAGCTTTAAGGTAATTTGAATCGTTAACCTGAATGAGGCAAATGCTACCACCACCATGTATCAATGAAACCAAACAGCCAAGTGTAAACTCTTTTAAAATTTAGAGGTTTCTCCTACCAGTACTGTAAATTCCCACATGAGAAGTGTGGTTTTGTTCTTTTTCTTTGATAAAGTGATGCAAGAAAACAGAAATTCTTGACAGTGCAAGCGGACATTACTTAGTGTAAAGACAAGAGTTCATCTGTTCTAATAATGTGATCTCGCTCATGCAACGCCTCAGTAGTGGAAGAAGACATGATAATTCATCTTATAAAAAAAAAAAAAAAAAAAAAAAATCCTTGCTTTGGTCCCTCAGTGATGCCTGTGTCCTGAAGAGGACGTCGGCGGTTGCAGTTTCTCAGGAAGTCTGTCTTTGGTTTCCGAGTCGGAGGCCGAGTCGGAGTCGGAGGCCTGCTGCTGTTTGAGCCACATGTCGGCGTAGAGCCCTCCTTTAGCCAAGAGCTCGTCGTGTCTGGGAACAGATTAAGGGAGCAAGGTTAAAAAATACGGTGTGTGTACTCGGGAACAAATTTCATCCAGGCGGTAGCATTTAAACCATGTGTCAGGAAAGCGTTCCCCACACTGTTCCACCAACTCCACACACACACAAACACACAGTAGGCGTCTACAAAGGCGGGAATAGAGGTGCAAGGCGCCACGGACGATATCAGATCGGACTTCTTACCTTCCTCTCTCAGCGATCCGTCCATCTCGCACCACGAGGATCTGATCGGCTCCGATGATGGTCGACAACCTACGACATCGATGAACGTTAACGAGGCGAGTACAGGACCAGCGGCGTGTTACACTCTTGTCATGTGACACTCTGGTCCTCTTACCTGTGGGCCACCACCACGGTGGTTCTGTTGGCACACACTTTCGCCAGCGAGGCCTGAATGTTGCGCTCCGTCTGCGTGTCCAGGGCGGAAGTGGCCTGAAAACGTCAGCACAGGAATCGTGTCAGACCGCGGAAACAATCACTCCTGTTTAATGTACATTTCATATTTTTTTGTTGTTCTTTTATGTGGTTATGTGGAGATTCCCAGTGGTACTAATATGAACGTGAATATTACTCTGAGGCTGGTACTCCTTTCTAAAATTGTCATAAAAAACAAACAAAAAAGCAACTGGAGAAGCAGATGTTCTCGCTCACCTCGTCCAGCAGGATGATCTGCGGCGCTTTGAGGATGGTGCGAGCGATGGCTACTCTCTGCTTCTCTCCTCCGCTCAGCTTCAGACCTCTCTCGCCTACTTGTGTGCCGTAGCCTGAGTGTGTATTAAAGACAAAAACAGGCGAGTCAAAAATGGGTGGCACGGCATCCACACACACACACACACAAACACACAATAAGGGGAATGAAATATTTTCAGTAAAAACGATTAGGAATCAGAATGAGTAAATTGATATAAACCTGTAAATGAAAACAAAAAAAACAAACCAAAAAAATGTAACTTTTTTAAAAGGCTACTCGCCGTCAGGAAAAGAGAGAATCTTGTCGTGGATGTCTGCAGCGATGGCGGCGTCCTCTACTTCCTGGTCGGAGGCGGAGATCCGGCCGTAACGGATATTCTCGCGGATGTTGTCGTTGAAGAGGACGGTGTCCTGGGGCACGACGCCGATGTGGGAGCGCAACGACGCCTGCTTCACCTGCGCACACACACATCTATAACTGCTGACGTTTTATTACACCGAGGTGACACGCTAACACCCTGCTGTGCGTCTGACCTTGGTAACGTCCTGGCCGTCGATGCGGATACAACCGCCCTGAACGTCGTAGAAACGGAAGAGTAGACGGACGATGGTGCTCTTCCCCGAGCCTGACTGACCCACCTGTGTGTGTGTGTGTGTGTGTAATAAATAAACAAACAAACAATTCATATGAGACATCTAAAGAAATCTGGTTTATTAGCAATAATATAAAATTACAAGAATATTTAAATCAATTTATTCTAATATATAATCATATTCTTAAATATTATCACAATATATTTTAATAAAAAGATATACACTATCCTTAGCTTATATAAACTTGTTAAAAATAAACACCAACAATACAAAAAATACATTTAATCAAAAATATATTTGTTTTTTCTTTATCATAAAATGATATTTTATAATAATTATACAATAACAAAAGCTGCTTTTTAAAAATATTATTACATCTGTTCTATTACATAATTGCTTTATTAATATTAATTACTTTATTTATTAAAAGTTGAATGTTACATATTGAATGTTTTTTTTGTAGAATTCACTATAAACATAACATACTTTTTTTTAAAATTTAAAATAATACTGCATACATATGAAATAACAGACTATTATCTAATCTTTATTAAATAAGGCGCCAAGATTATTATTAATTATTATTACACATTACTGCGAACAAATTACTGTTAAACTATTCAATAAATTATTTTGCGTTATTAAATATGAAACTAAAAACCTTATCTAAAATTTTTATCAATTTTAATCTAAATTCAATACAAACGTTTATTGGTATTATTCTACTCTATTAATATAATTTATTACTTTATAAATTATTCCATGGAATATAACTAATGGCTTAAATCATTTAAATCATAAAAAAAGTTCAACAAATTAGTGTCATGAGGTGGAAAGAGAAACTAAATCTGTATAATTATGATTATAAAGTGTTTTTATCGACGTTACTCACGAGAGCTACGGTTTGACCGGGCAGGACGGTGAACGAGACGTCCTTCAGGATCTCTTTCCTGTTAAACACAAACACAATTTTACATCATACTTTATATTATTTTTAAAAATGAAAGAAAATGTAAATACATAAATACAGTGTTGTGAAAAAGTGTTTGCCCCTTCCTTATTCGTTTATTTCTTTTACATATTGTGTCTCACTTAAACCAATCAGATCATCAAAAGCATTTTAATATTACAAACAGATAACCCGAGTAAATAAAAAAATGCAGGTTTAAAATGATGACTTCACTTATTAAGGGAAAAAAGCTTACCTGGCCCTATGTGAAAAAGTAATTGCCCCCTAAACCTGCCAACTTTAGCCGCAAAAACCGCCGCCATGCGTTTGTGATAACTGGCAGTGGGTCCGTCACATCCCTATGGAGGAATTTTGACCCGCTCTTCTTTGCAGAATTGTTTAAATTCAGCCACGTTGGAAGGTTTTTCAGCATGAACGGCCTGTTTAAGGATCTCGATCAGATTTAGCTCTGGACTAAACCTTAATTTTGTTTTTTGGCCCATTCAGAGGTGGACGGATGTGAGGTGTGTTTTAGATCGTTTTCCTGCTGCAGAACCCGAGTGCCCGAGTAGACGTTCTCCTTCAGGATTTTCTGGTAGAGCGCAAAATTCATGGCTCCATCAATTATGGCACATCGTCCAGGTCCTGAAGCTGCAAAGCCCCAGACCATCACACTACCACCACCATGTCTGACTGTTGGTATGATGTTCCAGGTTTTGTCCAATTGTGGATAACGGATCTCACCGTGGTTCGCTGGAGTCCCAATGCGTTTTTAGATCTTTTAGCTTCACTTTGTCAGACGTGATTTCTTGATTCAACAGGTCTGGCAGTAATCAGGCCAGTGGATTTTAACCAAGCTTTCCAGAAACCATCGTTCTTTCATGATTTAGCAAGGGGGGGCAATTACTTTTTTTGAAAAGCTTTTTTCTTTTAATAAATGAAATGGCCTTTTAAAAACTGTATTTTGTATTTACTCGGGTTATCTTTGTGTAATATAAAAATTAGTTTAATGATCTCAACCATTTAAGTGTGACAAAAAAAAAAAAAATCAGGAAGGAGCAAATACTTTTTCACAGCACTGTACACATACGATACAGATATTCCTGTGAGAAGGTTTACCCCTCTACGTAGCTAAAGAAAACGTTCTCGAACACGATCTCCCCCCGTTTGTACTGCAGGGCTCCGGCGTTCACGTCGTCCTTCACCTGAAACCCAAATCAACACGTGACAATAAATAAACCATGTAACTCAGAAAACAAGTCAACCAAAGTCATCATATAAAACTGTGAAATGAGTCTTCCTCCTCTTCCTCCTCCTCACCTCCTCCTCTTCATCAAACAGCTTGAACATGCTCTCCATGTCGATGAATGACCTCTGGATGACCCTGAACAGAACGAGGGAGGAATCTTTATCTCTCTTTCACACTGATGATGAACAGAATAAATCCTCTGTGTGTGTGTGTGTGTGTGTGTGTGTATGTGTGTGTGTGTTTACCTGTAGTATGTGCCAAACCAGTTGAGAGGTGTGTAAAGCTGGATGATGTAAGTGCCGAACAGAACATAATCTCCAACCTGCACACACACACACACACACACACACACACACACACACACACACCGTTTCCATTTCATCAGCATCAGGAATTATTAATTGAGAACTGGCTTTGTTTTTTCCATGGGTTAGAGAGTCACGTCATTACATCACTCTATACATCTTTGTACGTCTCAACTTTCCCAGCGATGATAGCAGAAAAAAAAAAAAAAAAGAAGTAGAAGAAAAAAAAAAGGGGGTCACAAACTTAGTTGGTTGAAAGCGGTTCTTTGTTCTGGCCCAGCACAGTGTTGGTTCTGCCATGGGACTGTTTTTTTTTTTCTGTCCGAGGGCCGGTGCTTTGGTGGTCTGAAATCATAACAACCGGTTCGGAATCGGGCTCCGAACTACAGTAGCTCCGGAACCGTCTTGGTGGAAAAATATTGGGGTATTAGAGACAGATTGATATGGAGAATAATAAAGGATATAAACAGGCAAAGAGGCAAAAAAGACAAGGACTTAAACAGACAGACAAATTAGAGACATACTGTAGGTAGACAGATAAGAAAGACAGATAAGTAGACAGATGTCTCTCCAGTACTTGGACTAATCCCCCCCCCCAAAAAAAACCTCTTTCCAGTTGTTTGACTAATGGCACTTAGTTATTAACCTAGTTAGCCCAGTGTAAGTATCTATTCAGTGATGTAAACTTTAAAGCACTTTTTGTAAGTCACTCTGGATAAGAGCGTCTGCCAAATGACTAAATGTAAATGTAAAGATGAGTAGATTTAAAAGAAAAAAAAAGAAAAGAGAGACAGACAGACACTCAGATAGACACGGATTAAGGATGAAACCGACAGACAGACAGACGAAGAGAGAAAATTCAATAAATACCAATTACAATAATAAAAAAAAATCTATAAAGTGAGACGTGTCTGGACGTCGTGTTTCTTAAAACAGCGTAAAGACTGAAACTTGGTGTCGGACCTGAAACTTGCCCTCGGAGACGAAGTACGCGCAGAGCAGCGATCCGGCCAGCAGCCCCGCGCCGATGATCAGGTTCTGTGTCTGATTCAGCAGAGCCAGAGACGCGTTGGTCAGCCACTCCAACGACTGAATACACAAACACACGGGTCAGATATACAACACAACATCCCCACACACACACACACACACACACTCTCTCTCTCTCTCTCTCTCACAGCCTGAACGGCGGTACCTGGTACTTCAGGATGGCCTCCTCGAAGCGGCCTACTTCATATTCCTCCGCGTTGTAGTATTTCACCTGTGGAAGGTCACGCAGCGCGATTAAACCACGGATCGTGTCATGAACCCGAGTGTGAGAGGAGGAGCACGCCGTACCGTCTCGAAGTTCAGCAGCGAGTCCACTGCCTTCGCCTTGGCGTTGTTGTCCTGAGTGTTCATGTCCCGCCGGTACTTCGTCCTCCATTCTGTTATGATGACGGTGAGAGCTTTGACGAAAATTAACTTAATAAGTAAATAAATAAATAAATAAACAAAACCATGCGCATTTATTGTTTTGAATGTTTCATCAGTTAGGAGACAGGGGGCGGAGACTCACTGAGGTAGAGCGCCATGCAGACGAACACGATGAGGCCGAACCAGGCGTTGAAGTTGGAGATGAAGTAGATGATGGCGATGACGATGTCGGCGATCGTGGGGAAGATGCTGAACACGATGTAGCTGCGGAGAGAGGAAAAAACCCGAGACGTTTAAAAAAAAATAAAATAAATTCCAGTCTAGTTATGAAGCAGATGTTCCAGATGTTCCTGAGACCTGAGCAGGCTGTCGATGGAGGAGGTTCCGCGGTCGATGCTGCGCAGGACTTCTCCGGTGCGCCGCTGGAGGTGCCAGCGCAGAGACAGCGAGTGTAAGTGGGCGAAAAGGCGGACCTGGACCACGCGACCCGTGTACTGCTGCACGCGGATCCACAGGAACGTCCGGACGTTACTGACGAAGCCCGAAGAACCTGAAAGGGATCAAAGCAACCGCTCCTGTGAGACGTCCTATTGCTAAGTCTTTGCTAATCTGATCTCGCAACACACACGTACCCGCACCACCTCCTTGCAGGAACTTGAGCAGGGCGTAGATGCACACGGTGGTGGCCAAGGTCTTCCAGGGACTTCCTCCGGTCAGGTCATTCACTACCGGGCAACAACAACAAGAACGTTAAATAACACACACACACACACACACACACACACACACACACACACACACACACACACATCGCTAAGGTGTGTCCGTCACCTATGTTTTTGTAGTAGATGGGCACGAAGACGTTGATGGCGCGTTCGGCTCCCAGCAGCCCGAGACACAGCAGGACGAGCAGCTGGAGGACGACGCTCCCGCTCGGCCACATGTACGGCAGCAGGAGACGCACCTTCCTCCTGAAGTCAGTCCACGCCGACTGGCTCTGTGCAGCGCCACCTAGCAAAGGCTGTGAAGTAAGAACGGGAAAAATAAACAACAATCTAGCATCTACTGTATGTGTGACTGAAACGTCAAGTTGTCCCCTAGATCTAGACTATCAGATTATTAACAATCCGAGGAATCTGTACGTCTGACTTTAGCTTTCAGAAACTTTTCCTGCATTAGTATTTGAACTATTAAATGAAACGATCAGCCGAGGTGATCTAGCTACGGATAACACACTTCACATATTAGCATGAATATTCATTAGCTACACCTACACACACCCTTACCTGCCCGTCACTTTCCACGTCTCTCTCGTCCTCGTTAATAAGGAGCGCATAAGGTCTTCGTGGCAGTCCAGGAGCTTTGAGACCGATGAAGAACAGCGTCCCAGAGCAGATATAACGGAACAGCCAGAACGCAAATTCCACCTGCGCGCGCGCACACACACAAACCTCTTTCACACTACAAATAGCAATACACTCCTACAGTTGCCTCACAAATATTCGTTGTTCACATAAACTAATAAAAATAATAATAAAAAAATAAAGTATGTCGTACATCTGTTGCCATTCTCGGCATCTGTTTTCTTACATTTTTGCATAAGCGGCGATTTGATTAGAAAGTGTAAAAAACCAGGACAAAGTATTAAAGTGTACATAGTAGTGCAACGGTATGGCGTATCACATCGTATCGGCCAAAAAGACACTCTTGACTGGATACAGCGGCACTTCGCATTTGGAAAAAAAACAAAAAAACAAAGTTCTCATTAAAAAATATATATATATTTAAAAAATTAAATAATCAAATGTACAGTTTCGCATTCAATCAGCAAATAACGGCAAAATGATCTGGATAAGAGAACGATCTCCAACATTTATTTATTACCTCAGAAGTTTAATATACATACATAAATTACAATTACTTTCATTATTGACAAACTAATAGACTGCAGCTCTTTGCGATGAAATAATAAAATTCCATATTGCAATAAAAATGTTTACGCTGATTAAATGCTAGTTTTTCATGAGGTAATACGCTAGCTCATAGCATGTTCACTTCAAAAAATTACCTCAAATCTTCAAGTCTGATTTAAAGAAACGCTTCAGCAAGCTAATGTCATAAAGCTACATCAGCTATTAAGGACAAACAAACGCTAAAGCTAAACGATTTTCTCTCTCATACATCACTATGGATAATAATTAGCTAAATTTGTGGAAATTAAAGTAAGATTAAAGTAAGTTTAATCTATTAAACTTAGATTTAAAAAAAATGCAGTTCTGCTTCATTTTACAGTTTTTTTTAAAAACATATTTTGTTTTATTTTCAGTTTTGCCGCGTCATCCTGCTTATAACTCCTTCAATCAAAGCCAGCGGTCACCATGACTAGCCGTAAAAACTGCTGAGTCAGTGGGAGTGGCCTCACTATGAGGGTGTGTCTTGTGTACTGATTTATTCATGAGGAAGAGAAAATGCGCCGAGTCATCATTGCTTGGATGATTCTCAGTCATGAGTCAGAACACGATTTGGCTCACGTGTCTGATCTCGTCCTTGCACAACGTTCCCTCGGGAACCAAGGTGATCCTCTGGTTTGCCGATTTCAGGAAAACTGTCTCTGTAAAAACCTCAAATTAAATCTAGAACCCTTAACCATCCAACAGCAACCTGTTGAAGACAGAACCTTAATGAAGATGTTCAGATCTTCTTCAGGAGCTTAAGGAGCTCAGGCTTTCCAGGGAAGAATTTCCAAAAAAAAGAGAAGCCATTAAACAAATATAACCTTTAACCCCCCAAGAAACCCTTGAAAAACCTGCTTATCCTGAAGATGCTCGGATCTATCTCAGCAGTTTATGGGTTCTAGCTTCTTAAAGAGAAGAAAGGTCCAAGTTAGAACTAATTTAAGAAGCTAGAACCCTTAACCGTCCAACAAACCCTTGAAGACGGAACCATAGCAAAGATCGTTCTTTGCAGCTTATAGATTACAGGATTACTTGATTAGTAGACGACGTTCTTCAAGCAATCTAGAACCCATTTATGACAAGAACCCTTAATCATCCAACAATATTTTCAGCTTTTTTTTTTGGCAGTACTCACCAACTGCTCAGGGTTCTCGAGCCCCCACCACCACCTCGGGCTGTCCCACGACACGAACGCCAGGTTCTCGGCGACGAACGCCGCTGTCCAGTACAGCAGCAGAACGGCACTGTGTCCTCTCGTCCTGTCCATCACCAGAACCCGCTTCCTCTCCATCCTCAGCAGCGCCGTCGCCCACACCCACGCCAGGGCATAGAGACAGCCGCAGAGCACCACGTACCCGGGCACCGGCGAGTCCCGCACCACCCGGAATATCATCCAGACCAGCGCCTGGAGCCCGAGCAGGACCGACAGAGCCAGCTGCAGTTTGTACAGGCGGGAACGCGGTACGAATCGGGACTCGATGCTGGTCCCGTAGCGAGCGTAGCAGACGCAGTGGAAGGTGCCGAGGAGCACGGCGAGCGTCCCGAGGACAGCGGGGACGAGGGTGAAGAAGAAGCAAGGGGCGAATCCATTATCGGACCACACTCGGTGCATGGACACGCCCGGCTCGCAGTAGCTCCTGAGTTCTGGCATTATTTTCCCCCTGAGAAATCCTGAGACAAGAAGATTAAGAGGTGATTATTTACTGATGCTGACACTGGAGACTCCTTCCTAAGATCTAAGAGCTTAGAAACAGCGTTACTGCCGTAATATTACTAATATGAGGTGGTTTTTAAAAAAAAAGTGTCGAGACTAAGTTTTGTAACACGCGAAAAGAAAAGACAAGACAGGTTTTAAAACGTTTTTGGGAGGACGTACAGCAAAAGCAAATCTCCAAACTTTTTGATTTCCCCCTTTGCAATAAGTGATTACTATAGAAACCATAACACTATATTAAAATGAGCGCGCTGATATAAAGCTGTGATTTGCCGCAGCCGGAACTACTTTTCCAATTTATCAACACAATCAGACGAACATATTCGAGAATTTACGGTAATTGTTTCATAACCTACGCACATGTGTCCGCTTTGCGCGCGCGACCCGGTGTTCTGCGATGTTAACAAACTCACCTTGCGGAAATTCAGTAAAAGAAACAAAAGCAAAATGTCCTTAATGACAGTTAAACTATATCTCCGTGGTAAACACAGACATTTCAACTACAGCCCTTTTCTCCGTCCTTGTCCTTCTCACAACTATACACACTGCAGCTTCCTTACGTCACACCCTCCCAAAAACCATCCCGGAAGTAAACATTCCTAATCCGCCGTTCATCGTTAACATCTATCGCTCTTCTGGTTTCAAATCCATACAATTTATAACCTTGCCCGAATAAAGGATTGCCATCTAATGATGTGATTTAGACACCAAAATCACATGTAATGAACAAAGTATAGCTAAACAAAACAAGTCATTCATTTGTAGTCCATTTTTACGAACTATATTTCCCATAATACCTTTCACTCACATCCGGGTATTATATCTTTCTTTCTTTTTCTCGTGTTCAAATAAAGATACTTAAAGATATTTAGATATTATATTTTTATATTACCAATAATATTAAAGAAAAAATTATAAGCATGTTATATTCAGTAATATAAATAATAATAAATATTATACAATATTAGTCTGCTCGTTAGCGTGATTTCTAAAAGGATAACAATCACTAGGAGTGTTTTTTCATTGAACAGAACGCGTGATTCTCAAACATAATGCAACATTTCGAATAATAATATTGATAATATTATTAATAATATTATTAATAATAATAAATTTTGAGTATCGCTACAATTTCCGGAAAATGGAACTCATTTCCGGTTTCGCTGTGACGTAACGCCATGAGTAATCAAAAATTACATCGCCCTCTAGCATTTGCTTTCTGCATTTCACGCAGTATTTTCGCCACATTTCTAAAACAAAAAAGGAAACAAACGAATCTGAATGTCGTATATCGTTATTTTGCATCAGGGTTAGACACGCTTTAGAAATTATATAAAGGCGAATTATTAATGAAAAATTCCAGTTTAGCCAGGATTTAAGTTGCACGCTAGAGGGCGCCATCACTCTATTACGAAACATTGTTGAACAGGATAGTTGGTTTATGTATTTTTTCTTATTTAATGTTTTAAAAAATGACAGAATAAAGCATATTTTATGGACTTACAAGGAATTAAATTATTTCTCAATTATGAGATTGCAAGCAAAGTAAAAAGATATTATTATTTATAATTAAAAAAAAAAGACTTATTTATATAAAAAAAATAAAAGTAAAACTGTGTGCACTGTCGCCTCGCACCTCCTGGGTAGAGGGTTCGATTTCCTGCCTCGGGTCTGTGTGTGCATGGAGTGCATGTGTGTTCTCCCTTTGCTTGGTGGGTTTCCTCCGGGTTCTCTGGTTTCCACCCACAGTCCATAGACATGCAGATTAGGCTATTGCCCATAGTGTGTGTGTGTTTGTGTGTGTGCGCGTGTGCCCTGCAATGGATTGGCAGCCTTTTCCAGGGTTTACCCCGCCTCGTGCCCTAAGCATAGACGGAGGCTCCAGGAGACACTGTATACAAGAAAAGGATGAATAAATAATAATTATAATTATAATGACAACCAAATTCTTGAAAAGTGGAGACAGTATACTGAAAACATAACTGTATTAATGAAAACACTATCTCCAATTGGTCAGACGTCACTGTCTTACAAACTGTAATTCACTTTAGTAAACCCATTTACTAAATTTGTTGCTGTATTCAACCTCAAACTTCAATATTGTCCAAGACCTCTCCGGTCTCGGTCCCATCTGAGATGGACACGGGCACATGGGAAACATGTTTTGTGGTCTGATGAGTCAACGTTTCATGTAGTTTTTGGAAACAACAGCTGTCATGTTCTCTGGGTCAAAGAGGAAAAGATCTCTCCAAGCTGTTATCAGCGTCAGGCCCAAAAGCCAGCCTGGTATGGAGGCGTGTCAGTGCTGGTGGCATGGAGTAAACTGCTCATCTGAGAGGACATTAATGCAGAAAAATGTCTACTTTTTGGAGCGACATATGCTCCCATCCAAACTCCATGTTTTCCAGAGACATCCCTGAACAACCGGAATCCACATCCTGCTCACACGCATGTGCTCAGTGTTGGATGATGTTGCAGAGACCAGATTTAAAATGAGATCCTATTTTCAACAAGCAACAACATTCACATATAAATCATCAAATAACGAGTCGCCGCAGAGTGTTTTTAATACACATGAAGATGATCCATTTTTGGTTTAACTGGCAATTTTCCATAATGTTCCGACTTTTTTCAGAATCAGGGTTTGGACATAAAACTTAATAAAAACAGAGCTATGAGTATTTGAGAGGTGCAGTGTGTCTCATTACAGCATTTAAGAATCTTTTGGTTTACTCTGTTTTCTGAATGAGTGTGTTTCAGTCCTTAGATCTCATATAATCCTACCATAAACCTTTTGCCATACATACGTGTGTGTGTGTGTTTCTACACATTAGAGAGTGATGAGCAGCCCTAGAGGGACAGGTCATGGCTGATAGAGATAAGGGCGGAGGTTAGAAAGGTGCCTGGGCAGAGAATCCTGTTTGCACATCAGACAAAAATCAGGAACTGGATTAATTACGTGACTTCGTTTAAACAGGAAACAGTTTCTCCTGTAAACATTCCACAGGAAGACACCGGAACGCCGGGCCTCGGGAAAGAAAAGCAGGATATTAGGGATGGGTTTTTATTTATTTGTTTATTTTGGACAATGCAGGTGGAAATGCTGAGAGGAGACACTTCAGTTCTTTATTATGTCGGTTTGTCTGTCTGTCCATCCGTCCATCTATCTGTCCAGGTATCAAGCAGGACTGGGGCCCTCCAGGACAGTTTTACAACTCCTTTTTATGTAAAACCTAAAATAAATTTAAAAAGTGGCATATTTTACAGAATTAGAAATGACAAACCAAAACGTATACACTATTAAATAAAGACTAAGATTCTTTTTATATTAACATTTAACGATTTATTTTTCATACCTGCACAGGGATTCTATACGGTGGTGTTTTTCCTAACTGTAATAAACAACAGTAATGTTTTTCTCTCTCTCTGCTGTTCTGTAAAAATTAATATGATGGTGTAAGAGTATAAATATTCATTATTTCTGTTGCTTGTCCAGGACCCTAAACACAGTGAGTAATGTCCCGTTCATGCTAATCGCTATGTGCTAACTGGTTGGGCCTGTTTTCTGTACATGACAACATCAGGAACAAAGTAGAATTAAAAGATAAAACTGTCTCTGTTTTTACTGCGTGCCCAAAATCCGAGTCTAAAAACAAAAGAAAGAGTCTGCCGCCTCAGATCCGACAGCGTTCGCGAGATTGGCCCCTGGGGTGCGCTTCTGTTTTTGAGAGGTTTCTAGGTCATTTTTCAGTCGTGCCCATTTCCTGTCTGCACAGGAAGCAGAGCGGTGGAAGCGTCTCTCAGGAGTGAGGCAGCTCATTCGCACCTCGTTTTCACTGCAGCACCGGAGTGCTTGCGGTTTTTTATTGTAAGGAAGCGAGACGCGACGCGACGCTAACGGGGCAGAGTGGAACATCAGAGAAGCAAAGATCACCAAACATTTAAAAGAATCTTTGAAAGTTTATAAATGCTAGTTTATAAATCAGCGTCTCGCTAATTCTTTAAGTCATGCTAATGCTAATTTATGAACGCTAAATACAAGATTTCCGTCTCGATATATCATTCACTGCTCACGAAACCGATCGAAGCTATGCTAGGAAGTCACTTCGATCAGGTCGTTGCCTTTGTTTGGCCAGCACTGAAGAAAAATAAAAAAAGATTAGCTGCACCATTTCCTAAATGGCCCTTGATGTCATGCCTTCGGTGGCCGAAGATTCCTCATGGTTTATGGGTTATTAATAGAATAAGGGGGCGAATAAGCCGGACCCGGGACCATTAGGCACGCTGAAAGGGACTTAATTGTTTCCTGAGTGTCTGGAAGTCGGGCCTGTAAGAGGAGGGTAATTAAATTGCTCCCTCCATTATCAACCTCCCGGTTTTGTTGACTCGGATCTCAATTAAGGCAGTTCGTTAGGACAGAGGGCTCGTCTCCATCCGAGACAGGGGGCCTTTTGTCTTCCAGTGGCTTCTGTGTAATTTCCTCGGACAAATCGAAGAGGTCGGGTTCTGTGGTCGCACGAAAAACAAGAGCCGTTGTTTCAGCCCTTGTCATGTGATACTGCCTGAGTCCTCTAGTTTAGAAGAATGTTGGACGAAATCCTTCACAGATACAAAAGGTTCAGTTGTGGCACTTTGGGTTTTAACGCTAGAATGACATTGTAGGGAATTTACCTCTGCAGCCAGTATTTTTTATAACTGATTTACAACAATTCCAGAGGTTATTGAAGTCAGGTACATTTCAAAGTACGCAGATACCGGAGTATTTCATATCGCAGACCTGGAAAAACAGTGAACCTCAGGTGCAAGTTACAAATTAAAATAGAAATCTTACGTTTCTCAATCTAAACAGGAGAAAAGCGTGGCTTAACTGTTTTGTCCTCGATGCATGTTGCACTTCTTTATCCACTTGCCAGAATGCCAGAGATGTCATTAATTAAGACAAACATTCAAAATAAAAAGAATTTAATTTTAAGTTACATACGTCAAAAATTTTGGAACAGCGTCTATCCTGTAAGGAATGTTAACAGGCGTGCCTTATATAAATTAAATGTACACACCCCGGCCACGTCATTAGGGTTCACCCGTTCAACCTTATGTTATCGCAAATATCTAATCAGCCAATCACATGGCAGCTAATCAATTCATTTAGGCATGTGGACACAGTCATGACAATCTGCTGAAGTGCAAACCGAGCATCAGAATGTGGAAGTGGCTTCAAATGTGCCAGACTGAGTATTTCCCAAACTGCTGATCTACTGTGTGATTTTCACACACAACCATGTCTAGTGTTTACAGAAAATGGTGTGGAAAAGAGAAAAACCCCAGTGAGGGCAGTTCTCTGGTTGAAAACGCCTTGTTGATGCCGGAGGTCAGAGGAGAACGTCCAGACTGGTTCGAGCAGATAGAAAGGCAAAAGTGACTCAAATAACATCTCATTACAACCAAGGTATGATGAAGAGCATCTCTGATGTAGGACCATGAAGCAGATGTTCTACAGCAGCAAAAGACCTCACCAGGTGTCGCTTCTGTCAGATGAGGACAGAAAACTGAGGCTACAGGTCACATGGGATCATCATCAGCAGATGGAAAAATATTACCTGGTCTGATGGGTCTCGATGTCTGTCATGGCATTCGGACGGTCGGGTCAGAATTTGGCGTATGAAACAATGTGAAAGCATTGGACTTCATCAACGTATCAGTGGCTGTTTCAGGCTGGTGCTGTAATGGTGTGGGGGGGATTTTTTGTCACACTTTGGGCCCCATAGTACCAATTGTGCATGATTAAAATCCTAGTGCGTATTCCAGTATCGTTGCTTACCGCTAGGACGACATGCCATGTTACAAAATCAACACGCAGAGGAACCAGCAGCGTCAATATGGACTTGTTGAAACTACTGTATGCCATGAAGAAGAATTAAGGGCAGTTCTGGAGTCAAAGAGGGTTCAGCCCTTTACTAGGCAATGAAGTGTCCGGTGAGGGTACATGAAGTGGGCGGGGCTTGGGTTTGTTAGAGGTGAAGCTGATTTAACTGTCAATTTTTAAAATAATAATTAAATATTAATAATAATAATAATAATAATAATAATAATAAAGTGTAGATAATAAAGCGTTTCTGCCACATGTGGGGAATTTTCAGCTTTCTGGTATTTGGGTTGATTTTGGCCAAATTTTTTTAAATGTGCATTCCTGCCATAGTGTTAAGAGATTTACGGGTCTATCAGAGCTCATGCCTCCAGCTCGAATGGGAATTCTGTGGCACCTTATTGGATCTCCAACCCGAATACTTCTTATTATTGTGGATTAAAACCAGAAAGATCAAAACTGTCTTTTTTTTAATCAATTACATTTAAATATATTGAAACGCTTAGACTGTTTTTACTTCAAAAATATTCCTGAATGCAAACTTACTTTCTGATTTCATACAAAATTTGGTTAATCGACAATCACGAAATCACAATAGTGGTACGAGTTACAGGATAAACTCGAGTTACGGGATAAACTCGAGTTACAGGATAAACTCGCTTTCACACTAACCAGCAAAATAAGCTGTTTATGCAAATTGGGCGTGACAGTAAAGCGCAAATCTGAACGATAGGCTGGAGCGATTCCTCGGACCAGTAGATGGTCCGCCACTATTAGATTCACTTCCATTCTGCAGTTACAGTGATTTTTTATTTTTTTTTTTTGCATACTGTAATAAAATGATTATAAGCACCAAATAAATTTTAATATTACACAAAGATTTACATGTAAAATGTAACCCAAGTAAATAGAAAAATCCAGCTTTTAAAACACGATTTCATATATCAAGAGAAAAAGCTGTCCAAACCCGGCTTTGTGTGAAAAAGTAATTGCCCCTAAACCTAATAACTGGTTGTGTCACCCTTGGCGGCAACAACTTCAATCATGGGTTTGTGATAACTGGCACATCACTGTGGAGGAATTTTGGCCTGCCCTTGTTTGCAGAACTGTTTTAATTCAGCCACATTGGAGGGTTTTCAAGCATGAACGGCTTGTTTAAGGATCTCAATCAGATTTTTGTCTGGACTTTGACTAGGCCGCTCCAAAGAGCCTTTCAGAGGTGGACTTGTTACTGTGTTTCAGATCGTTGTCCTGCTGCAGAACCCGAGTGCGCTTGACTTTGAGGTTACGAACCGATGGCGGGACGTCCTCCTTCAGGATTTTCTGGTAGAGCGCAGAATTCATGGCTCCATCGATGATAACATGTCGTCCAGGTCCTGAAGCTGTAAAGCACTTACAGTTTAATCCACCTGATTGAGATGTACAGAGCGGGTTTTAATTGTTCTGGTCATCTTTGTGCAAAATCATTATGTTATTATTAGCTGTTAATTATTGCTGAAGATGCAAAAAAAATTAATTTCATTTCAAATTGTTCATGGTTAAGAAGCATTTGCAGGGATTTTTCGGTTGGACGTGGCATCTGGGATCGTCGTGTTGGATGTAGAAGGGTTGGCTGGTGTGTGTGTGTGTGTGTGTGTGTGTGTTAGGGAAGGGTTACGGGTAGATGGTTTCAGCTTCCCCGTCATACAAACCCCCTGAGACGAACCGAAGTCTGACACTCATTAGATTTCCTGGCTTATTTGCTTTAATGGAATGTTTGCCGTCTGTAATTATGACAAAACTATTATCTAATTATGCAATTAGCTGATTAGCCCATTAGTCCAGTCGATACATACAGGACGAATCCAGGAATATTATAGAGAGGAGCAGTGATTAGTTATTACTCGAGCAGATCGAAAGATGATGTACGGTCTATAAACTGAGACAAAGCCTCGGAGCAGCGCTTCAGAATAATAACCAGAGGTACCGCTCTAGCTAGCGCTAACAACCCTCAATCACTTTGAACAAAATGTGAACGAGGCCATAAAAGTGTTGAGCCTCTTAGCCGCAGGAGAACATCAGAACTTTTTATTAAAAAAAGGACGTATGTTTGTGAACGACGATCCCGGCCAAGGTGGTTTCGAGCCCGCTGCAGTCGTTCATGTGAACTTTCATCAAGTGGAACGCCTGATCCTAGAAAATCAACATCGCCCCCTTGTGAAACAGACGCATCAGTCTGTGTGAACTGTACACACAATCGTTCACCAACACCACTCGCAAGTTACAGGAACTCGGCTGGGAGTTATCGCCACATCCTCCGTACGGTCCTGACCTCGCTCCAAGACATTTCCTGGGAGTTCCTGGGAGGCCGGCGTTTCAGGCGTGAATTAGTCAGGCAGTCCGTTCGTAACTTTCTACCTTGATGGTGTCCGAGCACTAGTGAAACACTGGGATAAGTGCATTAGTGTAGCAGGGGATTATATAGAGAAATAAAGGGAGTTTTTACTTCAATATCATGATGCTACTTACAGTATATAATGCGTATTTGTCTTAATTCATCCCTGTTACTCGTTTAAAAGCAAAATGCAGCTTCATACCCCCCAAAAAAATAAATAACGCACCTCAAATGGTTTGCTTTTAGAATCTCCAGAGCCACAATGGCATGAGAAATATTATATCATGTCATGTCTGTGACTGAACACTGCAGTGGGGATTAAAAAAGCGATTAATCTTCATTCCCAGACGAGCTAAAGAGGTGGCATGGCGGATCTCTCGCAGGACCGAAGTCCCGTCAACAGCTGGTAATTAAAGCGACAATAAATCAGAGTGATATTTTCATATTTATCGCACACGCTTAGTTTCTTTCTACACCTCCTGGGAAACACACACACACACACACACACATACTCATACACACACCGGTTGATATCAGGGTCACGCAGTCGGGGTGCACATACATTATCCTGTCCCTTTCTAAATCTTTAGAAAAGGAAAGTCTTCATGATTCGTCGCTATTACAATCCACGTCAGGCAGGCGGTCTCGTGTCTCAGACAAAAGACGAGTGCTGGCAGGTCTCAGATCAGCTGGAGACGCTCGCCGTTTGCTTTTGTGCTGGTCTGTGAGTAACTTAGTTAATGCGCTCTAATTTGGCCTGGAGGGAGATCTTGTTCGAACATGTGTGTGTATTTGTGTGTGAGTGTATGTGTATGTGTGTGTGTGTGTGTGTTTGGGGGGGATTTAAAACAAAACTGGCAGCGTCTGCGGTGCCAGAAAGTACAGGCCATCTGCTGGGGACAACAGGAAGCCGCTACCTGCTGACAAATACCAGCTGCTGAAAGGAAACGTGTCAAAAGCTCCCACCACTAGGGGGCGGAGAAGATTTTCATTCCTGATAGCTAACGTTCAGGACTCGAGAGATACGCAGACAAACTAAGCAGATCAGCCATCTTAGTTTTTCTCAGCATAAACACGTTTTTTTTTCCTGTTTATCACATGCTATACAGTATGTTCATGCTAATTATTTAGCTAAAGGCATCACACGCTGGAGACTAGCGTACAGTAACCATCTCTAGGCAACAACTAAAACACGATGATTTTTATCGGATAAGAAGCCGATTTTCACTTAACTCTCATGTGAAATCCTAATCTATTGGTAAACTTTATGTAACGTTGTCATAAAGTTGGTTGTGAATTGCTCACAGGTAACTAAACTGTATCGTAGCAGATCCACTGTTATTTTATTAAATATCAAATTGTTGTGTGGTGAATTAAAATCCAATCTTGTTGTGCGAAAGTCTGCGGATTAGCTACAGGTTTAGCTTCGATCAGCAACAACAACAAAAAAAAAAAATGGACAAATTTCCTGAACATTTTGTTTGCAAAAATGCTTAAAGACAATTGTTCGTGTTACGATGAATTTGGTTGTTCTCCCGGAATTAACTTCCGAGGCTCTGGACAAAACATGGTGCGCCAACACCAAAGGAAAAAAAAATCTTCAGATTGTCTCATTTATATCCACAAATTGAGTGCTAATGCTAACAGTAGTCGTGGTTGCTGTTTGTTCACGTTAGCCGCTAATCCGGGACTTTAGGAGGAATTTTAATAGCCGGATCTTCTTTTAAATTTTAGTTTAGGTTTGTAGCTTAAGTTCAACTTATCCACATGTAACTCAATGGAGAAGTTTAGCTGCGATGGTGTTGGTGACGTTCCCGAAGTGGACATACTGGACCATGTCTTTGTTATGTTGTAATGTTACCTCTATTATACTACAGCTTGGCCAGATTCTCGCTTCTGATTGGCCAGAAGGTGTTGATTTATTTCCTGTCATCACTGACAGTGATCACGGCTAGTTTATATAAACCTGCCTGTTTTATCACATTATCACTTCTCTAGTAACCTTTAACACAGTCAGTATAACGCGCGGGACAGTTCTTTAAGGAGATGTTTATTTTGCACTTATGGAAGGAGTCTCCAGTTTCAGTAGTGGAGCTGTGTAATAATCCTTCTGTCCTTCTCTGTTCTTTCAGTTTTTTGTTGCTTCTTATCAACTTTATTTATTTATTTTTCTTTCTTTTTTCCTTCTTCCTTCTCCTTTCTTTCATGTTTTCTCTCTTCTGTTATTTTTTTTCCTTTTCCCTGCATTCTTCGGGTCATTTCTGTCTTTCCTTATATTTTTATTTATATAGGCCTATATTTCCATATTTATATCTTTCCTTCCATTCTTTTTCTGTCATTCCAGTTATTTAATTTCTTCCTTTCTTTCCTTCACTTTCATTAACTCTTTCTTCTGTAAAGTGTTCATTTTCCATCTTTCTTTCTTTTTTCCTTTTTCCTTTCTTGTTTAAGGAGTTTCTTTCTTTTTCAAAAGCATTCATTTTCTACCTTTCTAACCTTATTTCCATCTTTCTTTTTTGTAGCACTGTTAATCATCCTACCAACTTTCTTTCTTTCTCTTATGTGTTGTTTATATTATTTATATTTTTCCATTTAATTTTATAACTTTATATAAACCATCTAATTTATAACTTTTTTCTTCATTCTTCAAAAAAGAGCTTTTTGTTACATTTACTACTGATATAGTTTTCTATCATTTTCTTTCTTCCTATCGCTTTCTTTTGAAACCCAGGCATGTTGTGTTAGTGATGTGTTAGTGATGAAAGCATGTGAATGGCGATGGGGATGAGGTCTGAGCCCCAGCTGTGCCCTGATGTGGAACTGTTCATTGAGGATCGCTCCATTTCACACATCCTGCCCTCT
>JAOVVB010000028.1:1076532-1087639 GCA_028570985.1 Heterobranchus longifilis | reverse complement strand
GGTATTCAATTTATTTAAATTATTGCTTATTGCCAGTAATTACCAGTAAATTATTGGTTAATTATTGGTTGTTTTTTAGCACATGCTGAGTGCTAAATTATTTGTATATCTACTGGTACAATTACTTAGTAATTTTTGGTTAATTTGGTGTGAACTTGTAGGTTAAATGTTGCTTTAGCCTCTGGTAAATTATTGGTAGATTTAGTAGTTTGTAGGGTTTTTTGTGGTAAATGGTAATTATTTGTTTTTAAGTTCACTCTGGAGTTGTTTTTTTTTTTTTTATATATATAATTTTGCAGTGAATTTTTATTACTTTATTGTCTTGAACAATTGAAGAAATGTTACTTTTAATGCTTCATTTATTTTCTGTGTAATTGGCTAATTAATCGTCCCAAACACTTGAAAACAGTAAAGTAATGGCCCGTGCCGTCTCTGTCAGCAGATACATACACACCTTTTAATATTTTTTTAATATTGATTTTCCAGGCAGAGATGCCTCGCTGATCGCATGCACACACGCACACACACGTCTGTATCAGACATATTGTCTGTAATCAGATAATCAGCGTGGTCATTAAATGCTCATCAGTTAGCCTAATGTCAGTAAATAACGCATGCTGATTAGCATGTGCGCGGCCTCCGAAGAGAGATAATGTAATGCGTGTGTGAGATTCAGCACCTTTTGTTTAGAAGTTACACACTTTTCCTTTTTATGGCTTTTGTTTGTCACAGTTGTTAGGGGGTCCAAGCACCAGAGCTCAGAGCCGTGCTGTTTTATTAAGCTTGGATTATTAAAACAAATGTCTTACTGCTGCTCGGTTTGGACTAAGCCTACCAAATTTAGCGATCTCTTCATTAGAAAACAGGAGGGCAAGAGATCATCTGTTTGTAATGGTGTTGTAATAATAAAAATAATAATAATAATAATAATAATCATGATAATTTTTGTTAAAGTATATAAACCTGAGAACGGAGGAAATATGTATGGTGTGTTAAAAAAAAACGCTACTGAAACTCTGCCAGGTTTTACAGGTTGAATTCTGAGTCATAAGATTAGAGGAGCAGTGAATGAATAGCCTCACAAATCCTGGCCATTTTCTTCACTTTCATGACAGATTTTGCCCGTTTTCTTCTCAGCTCTCAGCCGAAAGTGAAGAATTAGAGCAGGATTGTGTTGATGAGAGCACAGGGAGAGCACTGTTTACAATCTGATAATAAAATGGCTCGCTCCTATCGAGCGGCGGGATTACGATGCTATGAATCTGGCGGCAGTGTAGGGATTTTCTCGTTTACAGAATAAAACACTTCAGGTTTTAGAAAACCAGTCAATGGTGGGGCGGTGTGAAGGACAGACGTTCACGTACATATTCTCAGCACGTCCTCAAAATTTACTTCCTCTATGCCTACAGTTGTTTTTTTACCTTATGAAACATGTCACTGTCAGTTTTTATTTGTTCATGGTTTTGTTTAATTATAGACAAGTTCTCAGGTATACAGTAGACGGGTTCTAGCAGGTCTAAACAGTCGTCACACTTCTGAACATGGTGCAGGACTTGAGGTTAGATCAAGTACAAATCACTGACACTGGAGACTCCTTCCATAAATTAATGTCTCCATTCAGATTATACTAGGATACTACGATATGATCACGATAACTTACTGCCGATACGATTTGTATTGCGATTCTGTATCATAATTTTATAAATATTCAGATTTTATAATAATATATATTTTAAAAATATTTTGTTACAGTTCTAAACAAACTTAGCAAATAATTTGCTTCTCCCACACATGATGCTGTTCCTGCCAAAGTGCATAATTTAGAGCCACCTGTAGGATTATAGAGGAACCGCAACATTTCACCACCTCAAATTCTAATCTATATAAATTAAACAGAATAAAAAATATATATTTAGGGGTCACTGTGATGATACATGAATTGCCAAACAAAAGAACTGTGATACATCACTGAATCGTTTTTTCCCCGTCATCTTTAATATGCTTTTCATAGTTTTAACAATAATTTGGTTATTTGAGTTTATTACAGTATTTGTTTATTGCTAAGAGTCGTAGAATATGTAGAGTTTATGCTGCATAAGTTCCTGTAGAAATCTTAAAGAACTTAAATAAAAGTTTAAGTTTAAGCATTTTGTTTATTCATATTGCTGTGTAATTTAATCGATTGAATCAATTATGCAGGTTTAAATGATGTTTAGATCGATGGGTCTGTTTTCGATTCAGAACCGATTCAAACTTTTCAAATTACATTTGCAAACGTAGAGATTTGCAAGACCTAAAAATCCATAAATTCCTTAAAAATATACCATAAATATATATATTTTTGTGAAGTTATTGATTCTTCATTTCTTCAATTGAGTTTTATGAGCTGTCAGAGCAGTACTGCCACCTACTGGACGGGAGTGTGGAGCAGAAGATCACCAGGAAGAAAACAGTCGCTTTGTACAACATTTACGCAATCAGCAATACAATTAAGTTACACATAATTTCATTGGGGTTTTGATACTTTTTCCTAGTTTTTTTTATTTAAAACCTCTAAGACATACTGTATAACCACTATAACAATTTAGACAATGAACTGAATTGAACTGAAAATCACAAGGTCCAAAAGTCAAAAGTCGAATCCAAGCGAATCAAGAGCTCTAATCGATTCACAGCTTTAATTATTAATATGAAATAAACCTAGTTTTCTCTTTTTAAATGCCACTCATTTGCTAACCTTCTGACCCGCCAGATTCATGAACAGACAAAATGGTGGTGTTTCATAGCTACTCCAAAAACTGAAACAAAACCCCTACATAGATTCATGAGGTACGGTTATGCCTTTCTTTCTTTTTTTACGTTCTGTTTTTGTTGCTGTTTTGGGTACATTTTGTTCGTGAGCGTCGCTTTTTGTAAAGCATCCTCGAGCAACCTCTTCCACACACCTTGTGTCCTGGATATTTGTTCTTTTTTCCCCTTTTTCTAAGTGACAAGTCTTGTACCTGGCGTCTCCGCTACGCCAACGCCCGGAGAGGAGGTAACCGCGTCAATCACCGAGTAATAACTAATAAACACAATCAGCAAGCGCTCAGGCAGCACCTGGGTCCCCGCCATCTCCACCAATCACCAGTCAGCACCGCCGGCCTTATTGTTATCGAGGATTTCCACAGGCGGACGCAGTGCTAATTAATTATCCAAACGAACGGACCGGCTTCTTTGATTACATGCTAATGAGGGAGAATGGCTCGCTCGGAAACAAACGACGGGCCGGAGCGGCAACGTCGCTCCTCATTTGCTTCGAGGACGTCTGGAGAAGCTCTAATGGATCGTAATGGCGTGTCTCTCGTGTTTCAGGAGGGCGTAATTACACATCATAACGCTAACTTCATGTTAATAATCTTCATCTCAGATTCACGGTGCTTTTCTGCCCGTCAGATGAGGGCAATTTGTCTGGAATAGCATGTGGGGCGGGAAGGCAGACAGGTGGGGGGAATTAACCAGACGTGAAGGCGAGCCGACGGATCGGGTGTGAAGCTGTAACCTGCGATAAAAGAACGACAGATTAAACAAAGCACAAGAAAAGACAGATGAATGAATGGAAAATAAATGTGAAGTGGTGGAGGTTATTATTATTATTATTATTATTATTGTTATGCAGAGCTAATGGTGGTGAGAGAGAGAGGTAGAGGAAAGGAAGAAAGTGAAAAAAGAGACATAAAAGAAGAAAGATGGACAGAGAGGACAAGTGCAAGGAAAGGGAGACATGGAGAACCATAGAGAGGAAAACCACGAGAGAGGCATGGAGAAAATGAGTCAGATATGCAAGAACAGAAGGGAGAGAGACTGACAGGGACAGGGAGAGGGATACAGAGAGAGGGAGGGAGTGACAGACAAAAGGTGAGAATAGGAAAAGGAGAGAGAGAGAGAGAGAGAGAGAGAGAAAACGAGAGAAAGATGGAAAAAAACAGAACAAAAAAAAGATTAGAAGAAATGGAGAGACACACATGGATGAAAAGAAAGAGAAAGTATATCCCTTTGTTTTGGGGTCTTTATGTTTCCGGTCAGGAGGAATGATGGAGTGATGAAGTGTGTTGTGTTCGTTAACGTCCATTTGCTTTCTAAATAAATTAACAGGCTAGCAGTGTGTGCGTGTGCGCGCGTGTGTGTGTGAGAGAGAGAGAGAGAGAGAGAGAGAGAGAGAGACTGCCAATCTCCATGGCAACGCCCCAGGATCCTGGACGTAATGAACACAACACATCTTTTCCACTCGCTCCCTCTCACACTCTCACGCTCTTCCTTTAGCTCTTAAACACACCTCCAGTCATTTTACCTCTCCAACCCTCGGCCTCTTCATCTCACTTTTTTTTTTACTTTTACCCCTGCATCTACTCTGTTCTCCATTCATCACTCCATCATCCATCCATCCATGTATCCATCCATCATTTATCTGCTTTTGGTACATTCCTCCACAAATCTATACATACATTATTACATCATCATTTCAGTTACCTGTCCATCAGTGTTTTGTCCATCCATCCATCCATCCATCCATCCATCCACCAATAGTCCTGTTGTGTTTAGTTTGGTGCATCAATTCATTTTACATAGCGAAATAGAGTTATTGAATCTGGTCTCCATTTATTCAGTATTCCATCCATTCATCCATCCATCCATCCATCCATCCATCCATTGGTCCATTTATTGTGATTGTGTTGGTATAGCCATCTTTTTTATTAATTCCATCCATCCATCCATGTATATAGCCATCAATCCATTGATGTTTGTTTGGAAAGTCTGACTATTTTACTTTACACACTTGCACCATTTAATTAGATGTTTTATTTAAACATCCATCCATCCATCCAAAATAGTCATCCATCCATCCATCCATCCATCCATCCATCCATCCATCCATCCATCCATCCATCCATCCATCCATCCATCCATCCATATTTATAATTAATTTACCTGCCCTTGTCCCCCATTTCTGCAGTACAATGATTTGGCCATCCATTTATTTATCCGTCCATGTGTCCTAGTGCTGCACAAAATGGAAATCGCAGTGTGAACCTGTGCATTTATTTAATTTCTCTTTATTAGAGGAAATAGATGCACAGGTCGGAATCTTTTGTCAGTTATTTAAGTTTTTTTTTTTTTTTTTATGTTTTAATAATTTTTAACAATTTTTTGTTTTAAATTAGCTTGTATATAAATATTGGCAAACGTCCTCTAATGTGGTGATCATTTGTCCAGTTATTTGCTAGAAAATAAGTACAGTATAAGTACGTTTCAATACAAAATGGTACATTTAATATTTAAATATTGTAGTCTTCCATTTATACCGCCATCAATCCCCCATCCGTCTATCCGTCCATCCATTATGCTCAGTTTGGTCTTTTGATCATGCATTATTTACTCCGTCCTCCATCTATCCTGTCTTTAAACATATTATTCCTCCCCATCCCCCTGTCTCTATAATGCTCTTTTTTCCAGCCCTCTTTTTTTTTTTTTTTTTTTTTCTCTCTCTCTCTATACCCGGAAGTGTGTAGTCTGGAATGAAGTACCCTAGAGGGATTTGGGTGCTAAAGTGGTGCACTAACGCCTCCTGATAATCATGTTGTTCATATGGGCAGTTCATAAAGAGTTCATGATTCACACTCAGAGTGTGTGTGTGTGTGTCTGTCTTTCTCTCTCTTTTCATAATCTCTATCGTGAACTTCACGCTATCATTTTATACATATACAGTACAACCCCAGGATACAGACAGCAGTACTGTTTGTGAGAGCTAGGTGGCGCCGTCTCTCTGACTCACTCTCGGGTTTCTTACAATGCTTAAAGAGAAAAGGGTTAAATTTGTGAAGGAGCTTTATGTTAGGATCCTCCTCGAGGCGTTGAGTTGATATGAAGAGTTTTTCATGAAGGAAAGAGGTGTGAAAAAGAGCGCCCCCCCATCTCCCCCTCTGTCTCTCTCTCTCTCTCTCTCTCTCTCTCTGTGTTTTGCTCTTGTATGCGATTTCCCTTTCGTTCTAATCCAAAAGTCAAAGGCTTGAAGGCATGTTCATTTCGAGCAGCGACTCAAAAAGAATCAAATCACGAGAAGCACAATCAAATTGATTTCAAAATAAAAACCTGCACACTTTCAACAAGACCCCGTCCTCCACACGTGTTTCTGAAACGTCTGTCATCTAACCCACCAATGGTTTTATTTTGGTATAAACATAGAGTCTGTTTTTGTATGTACGGTGTTTGGAGTGAATCCAAAGATTCAAACGGGTCATCTGAATCATTCGAACAGCTCTGTCCGTTCACCGAATGACCCAGCGAATAGTGCAGTGATTATTGTGATAAACCTGCTCAGTCTGAATCAAACCTTAATTAGTTGAAGTTAATAAGGAGTAAGTGGACAAGGTCAGACATTGTGTTTGCCAAACTTTGGCGTTGTGTTCTTAGGTTGTTGGAATTTGGATGATAGATATTGGTTATAGGACACTGGTTGTATGGATGGATAGATGGATACATTAGTTGGTGGGCGAATGGATGGATGGAGGGATGCATTGTTGACTGGGTGGTTGGGTGGATGGATACAATGGTGGGTGGTGGGGTGGTTGGATAGATACAGTACATTGGTGGGTGGTTTTGTGGATGAATACATTGGTGGAAAGGTGGATGAATGGATACATTGGTGGGTGTGAGGGAGGATGGATGGATGGTAGGTGGGTGGATGGATGGATACATTGGTGGGTGGGAGGGAGGATGGATGGTGGGTGGATGGATGGATGGATACATTGGTGAGTGGATGGATGGAAACAGTGGATGGATGGATACGTGGGTAGGTGGATGGATGGATACTATGGAGGGTGAATGGATGGATAGATAGATATGCCGGTGGGTGAATGGATGAATGGAAACTTTGCTGGGTTGATTGATGGATTGATACATTGGTGGATGGATAGATGAATGAATGGATTAATTAAAGTTAATGAGAAGTGAGGAGCAAAGTTCTGCCATTTAGTTTGCTAAACTTTGGTTGTTGCACTTTGGGTGTTAGAAGTCAGTTACTGCCTTTCAGTTGTGATTTTGCTTGTTGTTGGTTGCTGTTGTTTTATGTTGGACTTTTGTTGTTTAATGCTGAACAATGGACTTGGGTTATTTTACAGCCAACTCGCTAGCGTGAGGTTAATGAGAGATGCATGCTTGTTCAATGTTGATGACCGTGTCCAGCTGTTTTGTTTGCTGAACTTTTGGTTGTTAAACTTTTAGCTGAACTTTTTTTAATTTACTCAACTTTGGGTTGTACTTTAATTGTTGGACTTCAGTTGTTGTTGCTTTGTTGGACTTGGACTTAGTTTTGTGTTTTTGTGTTTAGTTTTTCTGACGTGCCGTGTCTTCCGAGTCTTCCAGGTGTCGATTTCATCTGACCTCAACATTTGTCTTTCGAGATGACCTCATTTGGGCTCTAAAGGCACAGCCAGAGAGCCAGGTACAGCAGTGCATATGTTAATCTCATTACTGTCCGAGGCCACATTACACCCAGGGGAGTTATAATAGCAGACACATCCCTCTCAAACCATGCTGCGTGCTATTTTGAGACCCTGGCAAGGGCCAAGCTCGAATGGTGCACTCACTCAATGTACACATATCTTATGACAGGCCTGTCTTCAAGCTATACTGGCACCACTAACGACACGTTCCACCAGGGGCAAGAATGAACCCTGCCGTCTTAGCTCTAATTTAGTTCGGTTTCTGTTTCATTTGTATAGCACTTCATGTCAGAAAGCAGCATTACATAAATCTGGATGTAGATTTAAAAGCCTAATGAGGAAGTCAGGAAGATCTCCCACACATGGCATGAGGAAGTTAGGGACTATAATAGAAAGGTGACTTTGGTCCCACACTTGTGTTTGAACTATGACTTTAAACCAGGGGTATTCAGATAAAACTGATGAAGGTCTAGTTTTATAAAAGTCTTTGGTCTGGATGACAAATGAACAGTTCATGGCATCTTCTAAAATTAAAGAGAGATCACTCTTAATCTCTAGAAGGATCTATGTTTTGTTGTTTTTGCACAGATGGATTTGATGGAGATCATTCATGTATTCGGTGCTCGATACTCTCCTGCGTTGTTGTGTGTTGACTACCTGTGTGATGCACGACATAGCTGCAAGTCCTGAATGCGCAACAGAAAGTGGAGTTAGAATGAGGAATGATTAGCCTGTGATGTATGAACACACTCGCACACACACACAGACCCGGCCATGCTGATGAATGCCTCTCTAGAGGGCAGAAAAGTGTAGAGCGTGTCCACACTTATGGCACTCTCGAGAGAAATCACAAGATGATCTATAGCATGACGGACATGCTACTTCTCCTGAATAAAGCATGAGTGCTGGTGTAGTCGTCATAAAGTGGAAATGAGTGAGCGAGAGGATGGGTGATGACCCGCACGTTTACTTGTCTGCCAAATGAATCCTGTTTTTTTTTAAATTTTTTATTTTATAATCATGGTTTACTTAGAGGGCCAGGCACTTCAGCTTTGGTCTGTGACTAGTAGCTTCCCATGACTCTGTAGAAAATTCCTGGACTTTAGTTCCACTGTGTGGATACATTGGTGTAGGGATGGATGGGTGAATGGATGGATGGATACATTGGTATATGAGTGGATGGATGGGTGAATGGATGGGTGGGTAGATTGATGTATAGGTGGTTAGATCTATTGCTGGATGGATGGATAAATTGGTGTAAAGATGGATAGATGGGTTGATTGGTTTATGAATGGATGGCTGGGTACATGGGTAAAGGAATGGAGACAGGTAATTTGAGGTATGAATGGATGGGTAGATTGGTGTATGAATGGATACACTGGTGCATGAATGAATGGATGGATTTATGGGTACATTTGAGTATAAATGGATGTATGTATGAATTGTTACGTTGATGAATTAATAGAGACAAGGGTGAATTGCTGTATGAATGGATACCTTGTATGAATAGATGGATGGATACATGGGTGTATGAATGGAGGAATGGGTACATTGGTGTATAGATGGATGGATGGGTGAATGGATGGATGGATGGGTAGATTGGAGTATGATTGGATACACTGGTGTATGAATGGGTACATTGAAGTATTAATGGATGGATGGATGGATGGATGGTTACATTGGTGAATTAATTGAGACATGGGTAGATTGCTGTATGAACGGATACCTTATATGACTAGATGGACGGATACATGGGTATATGAATGCAGGGATAGGTACATTTGCTGTATTATTGGATGGATGAATGGATGAGTAAATTGGTATAAATGGAAATACATTGGTGTATTGATGGATAGATGGGTAGATTGGTGTGTAAATGAATACATTGGTGTATAAATGGATACACTACTGTATGGGTACATTGGTCGATGGTTTAATGGATCTAGTGGTGGATAAATGCTTGAGGTTTGCTCCACCCACTTAAGTTAGCAAATTCCTTGACTTTTCCTCTACTCGCCTTAGCTTTAGGGTTAGCCCTAGAGGAGGGGTCATGGGTCATGGCCAACCACAAGAGGTGGAGTCAGACTGTTTCTCAAGAACCATAATTGCAATCAAACCATAATTGCAATCAAGCCACAATTTGGTGTACTTATTTTATACTAATTTCTCAGGATCTCTACGTGCGATTAAGGTGAATTTTGTTGCGCTGTTTTGTGCCAGTCTGTACATAGATTTCAAATGATGACAAGTTTAAAAAAAAAACATACATTAATATGTGGTTTCTTTAGCTGGTTGCCATAGGCTGATGGTGCTTGGACCCTGCTGATCGCTGCTTTATTATTATTTTAGGAAGCTAATAGAAAAGCTCATCAGTGACAAAATAGTCAAATCAGACAGCTTCCTCTGTGTTCTGTGTTGAATTTGCACATTTTTGGCATCAAATCTAGTGTGTGTGTGTGTGTTTTTCTTTCTTTCTTTTTTCCAAAAAGTGCCAAACGAATGTAGCCTAATGAGCTTTAAACCCCCTTGTTAGATTGCCTCTGTGGAATCACAGCAGATGTGCATGGGATGCATGAAAGAAATCAGATTTGATTTCCTGTCCAAATAAAGCCTTGGAGAAACACAGAGCGACATCTATCCATCCGTCCATCCATTCGGCTCACTCTGATTGCTTCCTTCACTCTCATTTCACTCCATTTCTCTCTCTCTCTCTCTACATGGGCCTCATCCAATCCTGTTCAATTTCAGCTTGTTTTTCTTTTGCTGCAGGGGGTAAAAAAAGTGAACCGGAATCACTTGCGGAGAGCGGCGCAATCTTTCCAACATGATTGATGAGACATATTCCTGCCTCATGTCACTGCCTGTTGTTGTTTTTTTTCTTGATGCACATGATTTTTTATAGAGAACCAAAGCGTCCTATTTTCTCTGTTTATATTCTGTCTTACTTTTTTTTTTTTTTTTCATTAAATAGCGTTCTTCTGAAGGCATTTTTAAGGTGATTAGAAGAGGGGAGAGCGGAAAGACAAATGACAGAGTGTGCTAATTTATTAGTGAAGGTGGAATGAATTCATAAGACTGTGGACACACACACACGCGCACACAGATAACCTGTCCATGTCGTCTTGACTCATAGAGACAAGCATAACATCATGTTTGACAGCTTCTGATTTCGTTGTCAGATTCAATTTATCCACTGAGGCTTAATGTTCACACACACACACACACACAAACACACACACACCCACACACACCTGTGTGCCCATTTGTGGTCTGTCGTTTGAGTATATAGAGTCAGACTTCAAATACTGCAGGGATATAGAATGGAGAGATAAACAGATACAGTACATCTCTCTATCTATACACATTGTTTAAAAATGGCAAAACATTAGATGGATGGACAGATATATAAATGTATGATGGGAGGATATATATTAGATCAAGAGATAGATGATTACTGGGTATATAAAAAATAATTTTCTATTATGGTGATGGATGGATACCCACAGATGAATGGATGAATAAATGGATGGAGGGATGCATTGACGTATGTAGGGGTGGGCGATATAACCAAAATCTTCTATCACGGTAGAAGCAATTTTCTACCTCGATAACGATATATATCACAA
>JAOVVB010000028.1:1064217-1076432 GCA_028570985.1 Heterobranchus longifilis | reverse complement strand
GACTCTCTCTCTCTCTCTCTCTCTCTCTCTCTCTCTCTCTTTTCTTTTCCTCCTAGTTCATGTTGGTATTAAAGTAAGAGATGCAGGTAGGCACCTGTGCCTCTGGCGCTGTGTGTAAAACACTCACACACACATATACACACACGGACACAAACACACACACATGCACAACAACAACGAGAGTGGTTGCAGTACCTCTCAGATTATTTGTTTGGCCATTAATGCTAACCCCGAGGACACGAGCGCAAAATGGATTTGAAGTCTGCGTGGACAGGAGTACAAGGTCCAATAGGAGTGTGTATATGTATGTGTATATGTGTGTGTGTTAGAGCATGACCGCGAGGCTGTATTTCTTTTTTTTTTTTTGCCTTATAACTTTCTTTGATATTCTCTCTAACTGGGTAAAAGTGTTTCTAGAGTTCTTCACAACCCAGAGTCGTGATTTATTATTATTATTATTATTATTTTATACATTTTTTTATTCACTTTTATCATTCATCAGATTTATTTTTTTTTTTTTCAAAATGCAACAAATCCCCCCAAAAAAAAAGCTTCTTGTAGAAACTTGTACACTGTACACTAGCCTCAAGACCGTAATCCTCTCTGGTTTCACCTTAAACAAAAACCGTCTCTGTCAATCAATACGATATGGACGGGGTCTCTTTTAACATGACCCCGCCCCCTCCCGCTCACCTCGTTTGCAACTCTGAGGACTCGGCGGCATATAAAGTGACATTTTAGACGTCACTCTCTTCGAAGAAAGAAAAAAGTTCTGTTGAATCAGCGAAGACATTGTAGCTCTGGGACGCATTTATTTTTGATCTCTTACTTTATTTTTACTGTTTATTTTGTTTAAATCTTTCTGAACCTCCTAAACATGTGGATGTGTTGGTGCTCGGCTGTATGTTGAGACACAGTACCACTGCAGTAATGTATGTGATCCAGTCACTGGGTATGAATGTGTGTATGAGTGTGTGTGTGTGTGTGTGTGTGTGTGTGTGTGTGTGTTGTGCAGTTCTCGGCTGGGAGCGCAGCAGGAAAGCAGGAGGTCAGTGAGGCAGATCAGTTCTGTTAAATGATCCAAGAAGGAGCTAATGGAGCACGGTGATAGCTACTTGCCCTCTGGGTGTGCGTCCACGTGTGTGTGTGCGTGTGTGTGTGAGTGATTGATACTGATAGAAAATTACTACACTCCTCAGATCTCATTTCACTTCTGACTGAGACTCTGACTGAAGCCCAGAGTGTGTGTGTAGCACTTCATCGGGAACGCCGCGCAAATCTTAATCAGTTGTGATTCTGTGTGGACGGTCCTGGAACCCACGATCCCACGCATCCGTGTTAATTTCGAGAGTCTGTAGGAGAACTTTGAACATGTTATAGTCTTGTGGTGACGTTTGGCTCGGTGATAGTCTCAGCTACCGACTCTACCTTTCTGGCGTCCATACGCAATAATACACAAAAACTCAATTGATAACCCGACACTACATTATTCTAATCAGGTCTAGTTTTCAGCCAGTGTCTGGGGACATGTGAGTCTGTCCCAGGGAGCCCAGGCCACGAGACAGAGGGCGGACGCCTTAGATAAGGTCTCAACCTATGGCACACACACACACACACACACAAACACACACCTGATTATACACTATGGGGACTATTTGGGAACATCAAGGGGCTGTTTAATGATCAAAGGTCTACCAAGCTGTCAGTGTTGTGGTCTTTAGCACAAAGTCCTCAATAGTTCAACTGCTCAGATGTACAATAAAGACATGTACAACATGGCATGAGTGTAATAAGCATGAAAACTGGAAATGGACTGTAGGTGAAGAGTACTTAGAGAGGAAAAACTTACCAAGAGCATACCGGAGAAAACTCGGACCAAAGGCGAGATTCGAACCAGGTTCGAGGTTCGAGGCGACAGTGCTAAACGCTAAGACTTTTTTTTTTTCGTTCTGTCTACATTTCACCACTAGGGGGTGCTCCGAATCACATTCCACTAAACCCGCTTTGAACGTTCGATGCTTCATCGTCATTCCTGAGTCTTCACAAATCTTCACAATTTTCCAAATAGAAAGTCCTAGACTTCAAAGTCTCTCTGTTTTTTCTCGTGTTTCCTGAGAACTTTGGACTTCAGGATCAATGTCTTCAGGATGGAGATTAATTCCCGCTTTGTCCTCATAAGCTCATCGTACAAGAATTTACACACACACTGTATTGTAAAAGTAGTTGGAGGAAAATGTCAGACAGTCGGGTCTTAAAATATTTTCAGTGTTCTGTCCTGGGTGCCTCTTCAGAAACAGGAAGTGACTTCATCAATTCAATGACATGTCACCTAGGGAACGAGTGCCAAAGAGAGAGAAAAAAACGTGCCCAAGAGTGAGAAAAAAAAGTGCCCCATAACCGCTTCGGGGTGTCCACACTTGCGCCCCATTCACTTTGCATTGAGGATAATCAAAGGAGTGTTTCTGGTTTTGTTTCCGCAGCAGACTCACCAGGACGGTGGACATTTCCGGGAACACGGGACCTCTAGGAATTAAAGTCGTACCTTATCTTTCATCACTGAGTGGACGGTACGTATACACACACGTGTGCACACACACACACACACACACACACACACACAAACACCCACACACACACACTGTCGAGAGGTGAAACGTCAGACGAGAAACAAAGAGATGCAAAAGGTCAAAACCGCGAGTGTGTTTGTGTGTGCTGGACAAATAATACACGCGCCAGACGCGACAGGAAGTGACCCTCGCGGTAGAAGGTGTCTCACATCCTGTTGTGGCTAGTGTTTGTGTGTGTGTGTGTGTGTGTGTGTGTGTGTTCCCTCATGACTTGTTTAAGGAATACTTCTGTTCTTATCTCGACATCATTCATCTTCATTCTTTCTTTTCTTTTTTTTTAAACACTCGTTTTTCTCTCTTCGGGGAGAAAATGTGTTCCGTGACCTTTTTGATCTCTTGTAGAAGTTGGACACACACACACACACGCACACATGTGCACAGAAATATTGGCACCCACAGTAGAAATAAGGCGATGTGATTAAAAAAAAAAATATATATATATAGTGGACCAAAATAAAGCACAATAAAACCATAAATAAATAAATGAATAAATAACTTTTTGCAGAAATATATGTGCTAAAATTAATGACACCCCCCAAGAAAGTTTTGAACTCTAACTTGATAAGGGTGCCAATACTTTTGAAACCAGAAACCTGAAGCAGAGTTACAACCCAAATGTATTCCTCTTGTGATGTTTTGTGTGACGATCTGTGTGTGTGTGTGTGTGTGTGTGTGTGTGTGTGTGTGTGTGTGTGTTGTAGTTCACTGGGCCTCCATGTGAAAGGCATCGAGGAGAACAGTCGCACCAACAGAGAGAGACTCTTCGAGGAGGACGAGTGCATCGTGAAGATCAATGACGCCGAGCTCATGGACAACTCCTTCGCTCAGTACGAACCCTCACCTTCCTCATCATCGCTCCATCATCACTCTGTCGCTCTTTCCAGCGAGTTCTCGCTCCTTCCCGTCGTTCGCGGCTCGTCTCGCGGAGCGTCGGGTTCTCGCCCCGCGTCTCGCTCTTCACCGCCTCGTCATTTAACACCGTTAACTTTCACAACTGAGTTCCTGAGTGACTGTAAAGAGAGAGAATTATATATTTGTAATATCACTTCATTAAGTCAAACTGTTGCTCCTTACATCATAACGTTAACAGAGAGAGAAAGTAAGAAAGGGATGAAATTTGTGTTATTTTGTCGTCTCTGATCTGCTTCTGATTTTTTTCTTCTTCGTTCTTTCATTCTTGTTTCAACTCGTCATCTCCTCCTGTTACTTCTCCTCTCATCGTATTCTTCTCTTCACCTTCTTTCTCTTCTCGTTTTCGGGACATGTCCTGACGTCCTCTCCTCTCACTTCTTCTCTTCTTCCATCTACTCTTTCCCCTTGTCCTTCCCTCTCCTTGTTATTATCTCTCTGATTCTCTTCTTAACTTTCTTTCTCTCCCTGTCCTTCTCTGTCTTTTACTCCTGATGGTGTTGTTCTTTTTCTCTCTCCTCCTCTCCTTCTCTCGTAATATATATAAGCAGAAAAAAAAAGGTTTGGCACAAAATACAGACTGCGACCCCCAAAAGATTTTCCCCAGACTTATTAAATCAGGGATCTTAATTGATTTTAATTTTGAAAGAATATTATCTTTATATCTTCTTATATTCTTTCTTTTCTTTCCCTCCTCTGTACTCCTCTTTCCTCTCCACTCTTTTCTCCTTCCATGTCCACCTCCTCCTCCTCTCCTCCTGACGGTGTTGCTCTTTCTCTCCTCAGGTCTCAGGAGATGTTCCGACAGGCCATGTCGTCTCCGGTCGTGAGGTTGGAGGTTCTCCCCGTGGCCAACAAGCTCCAGTACGAGAAGAGCCTCATCAGCCAGCTCTTCAGCGGCATCGACCCCGCCCACTCCGCCGTCCCCAAACCCAAGAGTCCCTTCGTGCTCCGGAAAGCCGACGTTAGACCTTCTGACCCCGCCCCACCCGTGACCCCGCCTCTGAGGGAGGATCCCACGGTGAGACGCAGCCCCGTTGCGGCGGACCGCCGTGAGCAAACCCCGCCTCTTCTCATCAGTGCCTCGCCCACACCCAGGAGTCGCAGCGACAGCCCCGCCTCCACAGGAAACCCCGCCCTTATAGCGGCACAGAATGCTAATAGGAAAATTGCCAAGATGATCAATTTAACAAAAGGTGTGTGTGAGGGGGTGTGTGTGTGTGAGGGGGTGTGTGTGTGTGAGGGGGTGTGTGTGTGTGAGGGGGTGTGTGTGTGTGTGAGGGGGTGTGTGAGAGTGTAAACACAGCTGATGTCTCCTCCTCTGTCTGTCTAACTTTCTGTCTGTCTTTCTCTTTAACTGCCTGTCTGTCTGTCTGTCTGTCTGTCATTCTCTCTCTTTTCTCTGTCTGTCCGTCTGTCTGTCTGTCATTCTCTCTTTTCCCTCCCTCCCTGTCTGTCTGTCTGTCTGTCTTGTCTGTCTTGTCTGTCTTGTCTGTCTGTCTGTCATCCTCTTTTTTCCCTGTCTGTCTGTCTGTCATTCTCTCTTTTCCCTGTCTGTCTGTCTGTCTGTCTGTCTGTCTGTCTGCCTGTCTGTCGGTCATTCTCTTTTTTCCCTGTCTGTCTGCCTGTCTGTCTGCCTTTCTTTTTTCCCTGTCTGTCTGTCTGCCTGTTTGTCTGTCATTCTCTCTTTTCCCTATCTGTCTGTCTATCCGTCATTCTCTCTTTTCCCTGTCTGTATATCTGTCTGCCTGTCTGTCTGCCTGTCTGTCTGTCTGTCATTCTTTTTTTTCCCTGTCTGCCTGTCTGTCTGTCATTTTCTCTTTTCCCTGTATTTCTGTCTGTCTGCCTGTCTGTCTGCCTGCCTGTCTGTCTGTCTGTCTGTCATTCTTTTTTTCCCTGTTTGCCTGTCTGTCTGTCATTTTCTCTTTTCCCTGTATTTCTGTCTGCTTGCCTGTCTGTCATTCTCTCTTTTCTCTGTCTTTCTGTCTGTCTGCCATTTTCTCTTTTCTTTGTCAGTCTGTCTCTCTTTCTGTCTGTAATTTTTCTCTTTTCTTTTTTAGCTGTCTGTCATTGCCTTTTTCCCTGTCTGTCTCTGTCTCTCTCCCTCTCTGTTCTCATGTTGTTTTGTCTCCTCTGGTTCTGTTTATTTTTTCTCTCCTCATCTTGTAAATATTGTGTGTGTGTGTGTGCGGTCTCTCTTGTTGTGTTTGAACTTTTCTCCTTTTATTCGTCTCTTGTCTCTCCTCCTTGACTTTCCTGTTTTCTTTTCCTTCTCATCTTATCTGGTATTTTAGTCTTCTCTTTTTCTGTTATGTCTCTTCCTTCCTTCCTTCCTTCCTTCCTTCCTTCACTTCTCTTCTTGTCTTATGTGGTGTCTTCTTCTTCTGTTCTACTTTCTTTCTTTCTTTTTTTCCTCTCCTCTCCTCTCTTTTTCTCTGTCTTCTCTCCGTCCCTGTGATTGGCAGCTGCTCCAGGTGTTAAACTTTAATGAAAGTCAGTCAGGTGCTCCGCTGGGAGAGGGGATTTCATCATTCGCCGTCTTTAGTATGCTGGAGCTCTTTCTATCCTCTGTAACATCTTTCAGTCGTGACTGTGTGTATGGTGGAGAGAGAAAGAAAAGGGAGAGAGAGAGAGAGAAGGAAGGAAGAAAAGACAGACAGCTATAGTAACTCATACGTGAGGAGGGCGGAGTCATGGAGATCCTCATCCCTATAGTTCTTCTCACAGTGTCTCTCTCCTCCTGGTCCTTCTGTCTGTCTCTCTCTCTCGCTCTCTCTGTCCGTTTCCCTTCACTCCGCGACGTGCTGGCGTGTGAAATTAAAGTGCGGACCCGTTTAATCCTCATAAGGAAAGGTTTATTAGTGCGGGTTCGGGCCTAGCTGAGAGCTCACACGCTCTTATCCGCTAAAAGCAGAGGCGTTCTGGGGTCCGGCTGTCCGTCACGTGTCAACACGGAAAACGATTAAAACGTTAATGTTATTAGTTTTTAACCTAAAAAAACTTTATTCTTTATTTTAAATGAGTTACACTGTCTTTATATCATTTGTTTATTGCTACGTAATCTATAAATGTAAACCTTTAAGTTAAAAATGATGTAATTACATAACTTCGGATGAAAGACCAGTTGAAGCAGGGAGACACCGTCTCACTCTTAGTGACTGGACAGGAGGAACACTTCTTACCTCGGGAACTGGTCTGTCTGTTCTGTCTGTCTGTCTGTCTGTCTGTCTGTTTCTATCACTCTGTCTCCGCCTGTCTCTTTCCATCTGTCTTTCTGATTGTCTCTCTCTCTCTCTCTCTCTATTTCTTGGTCTCTTTGTATTTGTCTGTCTGCCTGTCTATCTACAGTATCTCTCAATTTGTCTCCATCAGTCTTTCTCTCTGTCTGCCCGCTTGTCCCTCTCACTCTGTCTATCCATCACTTTGCCTGTCAATCTCTCTATTTGTCTGTCTCTCTCTATCTCTTTGTCAGTCTGTCTCTTTGTCCATCTATTTATCTGACTGTCTGTTTCTCTGTCTGTCTCCCTCTCTCTGTGTCTGTGTGTCTGTCTCTTTATCTGTCTTTCTATAAATTTGAACTTTTAAGTTAAAAAAGATGTAATCACGTAAGTTCAGATAAAAGACCAATTGTCTCGTAAGCCCATAGAAATCAGTCGTAATAAAATTCCGTTTTTATATTTTCAGCATTTTTATAAAATATATATCCATAATTAATATTTACCAACATCAACAGAAGCTCCACGTACGTTACATCTTTTAATGAATGCCTTTTTAGAAATGTAATTACTCTACAGTTTGTTTATCAGGTAAATTTTTCTGTGCGCTAATGTTTGTTTAGTCAGCGTTTAAGGAAGGAGTCTCCACTGTCGGTGGTTTGTAACACGCGGTTTCTGAACAGGAACTAACCGGTTTTTCATGGACGTTTGTTACCATCCGTTACTTTAAAAAAAAAAACTGAGATAAATAAATGTCAGTGTTGATTTAATGCAGTTTTCTTCTTGTCGGGGTGAAACGTGTGTACGTGTGTACGTGTGTACGTGTGTTACATGACTGTGTAACTGATGGTGTCGTGTTCTGTCGTGTCCTGCAGGTCCGGACGGTCTGGGCTTCACCGTGGTGACCAGAGACATGGCCGTCCACGGGCCCGGACCCATCCTGGTGAAGAGCATTCTGCCCCGCGGCGCCGCCGTGAGAGACGGACGTCTCCAATCCGGGGACCGCATCCTGGAGGTGTGTCCACTCGACCTGTTACTTCAGACGTGTTTCATCACTTCCTTTATACTTTTTTATATCTCTTTTCTCATCCATTATTTTCTTTTTTCTTGCAACTTTCATTTCATTTGTTTTCTTCCTTCCATTATTCCTTGAATCCTTAAATCCCTTAATCCATTGATCCTTCTTTCTTGCATTCTTTCTTCATTCCTTCTGTTTTTTATTCCTTTTATATTTTCCTTTTCCCACCCATCCTTCCTTTCTTCATTCCTTCATTACATTTTCCATGTCTTTTATTTCATCTCTTCTTTCTTCATTTCATCATTCCTCCTGTCATTTCTTTCTTTCTCTGCCATCAGTGTGAAACCCGTCATGTACAGACGTTAATATTGTCTGTCTGTGTCTGTGTGTGTGTGTGTCTGTGTGTCTGTGTCTGTGTGTGTGTGTGCATGTCTGTGTAGGTAAACGGAGTGGACATCAGTGGTTACAGACAGGAGGAACTGGTGGCGATGTTACGCAGCACAAAACAGGGAGAGACCGTCTCACTCCTAGTGACCAGACAGGAGGAACCCTTCTTACCTCGGGAACTGGTCAGTCTGTCTCAATCTCTGTCTGTCTGACTGTCTCGATCTCTGACTGTTTGTCTGTCTCAAGCTCTGTCTGTCTGTCTGTCTGTCTCAGTCTGTCTCTTTGTCCATCTGTCTCTCTGCCTGTCTCTCTTTATTTCTCTCTGTGTCTGACTGTCTATCTCTCAGTCTGCCTGTCCATCTATCTCTCTGTCTCCGTCAATCTTTGTCTGTCTACCTCTTTGTCTGTCTGTCTGTCTGTCTGTCCTATTTATGCCTGTCTCTTTGCTATGTATCTATTCACAGCCTGTGTCTGTCTGTCTGTCTGTCTCTGTGTGTGTCTCTCGGTCTGTCTCTCTGTGTCTGTTTGTATTTTTACTGCCTGTCTGTCTGTCTGTCTGTCTGTCTGTCTGTCTCTGTGTGTGTCTCTCGCTCTGTCTCTCTGTATCTGTTTGTATTTTTACTGCCTGCCTGTCTGTCTGTCTTCATGCGTCTAATCTATCTGTTTATTTCTCAGTCTTTCTTTAAGGCTGTTTCTGTCTTTCTTGTTTTTCTGTCTCTCTAAGCTGTCTGTCTCTCTGCTTTTCTATTTGTCTGTTTTTCTCTCTATCTGTGTGTCTAGATTCAAGGGTGCTTTATGGGCGTGACAAATATTTACATTCGTTTTGTTAAAGTTTAAAAATAAGTTATTTTTTCTGTCTTTTTATAACTTTGTCATCTCTCTCTCTCTCTTTCACACACACTGTCTATTCCTGAAGCTGACTCCATCCTCACAACCACTTTGTCTTGAAGCATCACACACACACACACTCACACACCCACACCCACACACACACACACACTCACACACACCCCCACACACACCCCCACACACCCCTGACCTCCGTCTGTTGATTCAGCGGTTGGCAGGAAGTACTCGTGCATGGCCAGCTGTTTGACAGGAAGTGGCAGGGCGCTCTGGTGCTCCACCTCTCCCAGATGTGGGTGTGAGTGCCTCGTGCCTCTGTGTGTTTTCTCTTCCTCCCCCATGTCCCCCGTCCCCCCGTCCCTTACTCTCCACCTTTCACTTCACCCCTCCGTCCCTCAGCTCAGGAAGCGGGTCCTCCATCCCGTCATTGTGTCTCTGTCTATCTGCAGTTCATTTACACCACGCTGTCAGCACATCAAACACTCGGGGTCGCTAATAAACACAGCACACACACACACACACACACACACGCGAATCTCAGCGCTCACCTGCATTACTTCCTCTCCTCTGCATCTGATGGACTGCAGTAAAGCCCTGTGTGTTTGTGTGTGTGTGTGCATGCACACATCTTAAATTCTGCTTGACATTGAAATCTAAACACTACTACACACTTATACACTACATATCAACACTACATACTGCTACCTAATACATACTGCATACTACACAATACATACTACCTATTACACTATACACTTCATACTGCTAAAAACTAATACACTATACATACTACATATAACCAACCGTACACTACATACTACTTACTGTACCACAGAAAACAACATACTGAACACTGCAGATAAAACTCTATACACACTCCATACTACTATACTAACCAACTATATAAAATAATTCATACTATTACATTTAACATGGTACATACTACACAATTTATACTACTGTACCTATTACACACTATACACGGCATAAAAAAGCTGCTAAAAGCTAATACACTATACATACATACTACATATAACCAACCGTACACTACATACTACATGTTACAGAATACATACGCATACTGCGTTATTTTACATAACGCATACTGCACCATACATACTATATTTTAAACAACGTAGTAATAAACTACATTTCACATAGTGCATGCTACATAATACTACCTATTGCGTACTATACACTGCATACAAAATTCTATACACAATTCATACTACTATACTAACCGACTGTACATCACATACTAAAGGATATATACTACTCAATTTATCATGCTACGCTACGCAACACGCACTACATATAACCAACTATACATACTAAATGCTGTCCACACTACATACTACTACATTTCACATGCTGCATTACTACACAATACATACTATTGTACTTAGTACACACTATACACTGCATACAACATACGATACACATTTCACACTGCTAAAAACTAAACTTTTACTAGACATACTACACCTTATAGAATACATACTCCTATATTTTACATAATGCATACTACACCATATGTGCTAGTCTATATGATAAACAGTACACACTACGCGTTCCGTTCTACTGCGTAGTAATAAACTACATTTCACAGCCTATTACATACTATACACTGCATACAAAATTCTACACACAATATTCCATACTACTATACTAACCACATGTATATGTGTAGATATATATACTATACACTAAAGGATACACTGCATTTTACATACTAAATGCTGTACACACTACATACTATTACATTTCACATGGTGCATACTATACAATTAATACAATATAATACATACGATACACACTCCATACTGCTAAAACATATAACCAGCCATACTACTTACTGCGGCGTATATACTCCTATATTTTACATTGTACATACTGTTTGTTGCACACTGTACACTGCAGATAATATACTCTACACACTCCATTAGTAAACTATATTTCAGCTAGGGCCTGCTACATCATACTTCCGACTACATACTACAGTATACACTGCAAATAAAGTTCTATACACTAGCCATACCATTACACTAACCAACCATACACAAATGCTGTACACACTACATACTATTACATTTCACATGGTGCATTACTACACAATGCGTACTACATATTACATACTATACACTGCATACAACGTACGATACACACTCCATACTGCTAAAAACTAGTACACTATACATACTACATATAACCAACCATATACAATATAAAAAATTCTATACACCCTCCATACTACTATATTAACCAACTATATAACACATACTAAATTATATATTTTATACATATTATTGCATTACTTTTACTATTGCTACATTACTATTACACAGTGCGTACTACACAATACATACTTCATAACATACTATTACAGTTTACATGGTACATACTACACAATTAATACAACCTGTTACACGACATACGATACACACTTCATACTGCTAAAAGCTAATACTTTATACATATTACATATAACCAACCATGTACACCAGCTACTACAGAATACATACACTGCAAACAGTATCCTCTAAACACTCCATTCCACTTTGTAGTAATAAACATTTCACATAGTGCATGCTACATAGTACAACCTATTACATACTATACACTGCAAACTAAATTCTACACACAAATTTATACACAATCCATGCTATTACACTAACCAACTATACTGTGCTACTAGATATCACATAATACAGCGACGCTATATGTACTGTATATTACAGTATACTTACTGTAAGTATATATAGTATATATACTTACTATCTTACACATGGTCTACTGCACATGCGCAACGGCGAAGTAGGGTTCATTGCACAATACATACTACATATAACTAACCACACACATACTGTAGAATACATACTCCTCCACTCGGTACTGTCTGTACTACACAATACGTACTAGATATAACTAACCATACACCACACAAAACGCACTATGCACTGCATACTACACATCCATACTACAGTGAAACCTCGGATTGCGAGTAACGGGGTTTACGAGTTCCGCAAGACGAACAAAGATTTTTAATAAATTTTGACTTGGAAAACGAGCATTGTCTTGGTTTACGAGGACCGAGTATCATGTATCGCGCATGCGCTTCTTGTTTTGACGCCGAGCGTCACAACTGAGCCAACGGTTTTTCTCTCTCTTGCGCTGTGGAATTGTGGGTAATCGTCTCCCCTGCTGGGTCTTAGT
>JAOVVB010000028.1:1042306-1064117 GCA_028570985.1 Heterobranchus longifilis | reverse complement strand
CAAAGTGAAATTCTTAATTCACATATCCCAGTGTAACTGGGGTCAGAGCGCAGGGTCAGCCATGATACAGCACCCCTGGAGTAGAAATGGTTAAGGGCCTTGCTAAAGGGCCCAACAGTGGCAACTTGGTGGGGCTGAGGATCGAACCGCCGATTTTCCAATCAGTAGCTCACTGCCTTAACGCTCTGAGCCGCCACTGCCCCTATAAAAGTTATTCATTTCGTTGGTTGGGAATCGAACCCGGGTCAACTACTTGGAAGGGAGCTATGCTCATCACTATACCACCAACGCAACGAGAACACACTGTCATAAATTCCTGCAACTGCTTCAGAGTTGCTGTAGACCTCTAGGTGGCCTCTCTGACCAATTTCTTCCCTACTCTTTCATCCAGTTTGGAGCGATGTCCTGATCCAGGGAGGGTCTCTGTTGTACCAAATACGTTCCACTTCTTAATAATAGACTTTACTATGCTGCTAGGCAGTTATTTATTATGTTTCATAATTCACTGACAAGGTTTGTAATGTAAACATGCTCAACTATAACTTAACCATAGTTAAGCCCTTAACATTGGCCCTTTCACTTGGATGTTAAAAGTTGCACAAAGAGCTAATACGCCTAGAAAAAAACAAACTGTGACTGTCTTCATTTCAGGCTGGAGAGCAACAAAATGTGATTATTTTAAAGGGGGTAATGACTGTTTATTCTGATGTCTTCATGTCCTCCTTTAAATAAAGATGAAAATGAACTTCATCCTGATTGTTGCCTTGTTTTTAATTTATAGTTTTAAAGTAATCATTAATGTATTTTCTTGGCACAGCCTGCTCTAGGAGTTTTAGTTTGATTTAACTCTTTCAACAGAACTTTATACAGACATCAAACGGAAAGCAAAAGCAGAGGACATTTGGTGTATTTAGATTGTGTTGGTAAATTTCAGGTGGTTTCCAGTGGGCACAGTTTCTTTGTTGGCGTTCATGGTGGCACGATGCCATGCATACGATCAGATGTGAAGTCAGATATGCGTTTCTTTTAACTGTCCATGAATAGCAAGAAATAATAAATGCTAATCGGGTCAATATTATCATAATGATATGGCTGTAGTATGAGGTGTTAGAAACTCCAATAGTGTCATCAATCCTGAAACAGTTAACAGCTTATCAGTTAGTTTGTGCCATACTGTGTTGGCTGAATCACTGACTAATGCAGAGTAGAAATAAAGTGTTCTATAAAGCATTTTAACCAGTTCAATTGTTCAAGAACAATTTTCCACACTGTCTTCTCCTAAAAAAGTTAAAAACAGAGGGATGCACCATGTTTATCAGCTTGCAGGCATCAGCTGGCAGTGTGTGTATGTGTGTGTGTGTGTGTGTGTGTGTGTGTGTGTCTGGCCTCAGTCACACCAATATGGAATATGGCGATATGTTGCAATTTCAGCAGACATTTAGTAAAGGCTTCTTTGTGATTCAAGCTTTAAATGAAAGTTTAGAAATAAGATTAGAGTTTAATAGGATTTTATATAATATATTATAATAAAAGGTCATTTTGGCGTTGTTTAAGATATTTTAACACTTTACTGTTAAAGTTGAAACACACCTGCTTGATGCAGAATCTTTCCATGCACATTGTTTACACTAATTGTAGTTTGGAGATTTATCAGAATCAGAGATTTTTTTTAAATTATAATTAAAATAAGTAATAATAATAATTATAAGTATGTTTCACATACAGCACTTTAAAAAATCAATTATTAGCTTCAGGTTGACATTACACACCAACCTGTACTGAAGTTCTCAAAAATTGTTCTTAAAACACAAGAATAATTAGTCAAGTCAAGTCGGCTTTTATTGTCACTTCAACCCTATACAGTTCAGTACACAGTGAAATAAAACAACGTTCCTCCAGGACCAAGGAGCCTCATACAACATCAATTAACAAAAAACTAAAAACCTAGAAACCTAATTAGCTGACCAGCTGAGACAAGACAGATTGACATTTTTAAATTAACAGAGAACTATCCAATTCCTGTACAAAACAGACAAAGTGTAAACAAGAGCGACAAAGTGACATGACATATTTCAATATTACCTAAATTTCAGGGTTGGCTCTTCAGATTAACTCTAATGAGCATGTTTTTGTATACAATTTTCATAAATGTTTGTTTAAAATAATGATTAAAATATAAAAACATAAGTTTTTGTTTCCTCAGTCATTTAAACTAAATCAACCACTTGGTGTGTCCGAGAAATCTCTGTAAATCAGCAATAATTTGCTCCAAAGTCACATGTGAAATGTCATGTAATGCCACTTCCTTATTAGGAGAAAACAATGTGGTAAATTTATACTCCTCCTCTTCAATATTTTATTAATATTATTGTGTGTACATAGTGGATTATTTGTCAACTGTGTTATCAACTTGCTTTAGATGTTATAGTTACTGAGACACAGAGAAAGTGGATAAGACATGAGTTAATAAAGGTTATGTGGTGAATGAAGGTTTGCAGTTAGTGTTACTCACTAAAATGGTTGAAATGTCACATGTAACACAGATTAACACAGTTGACAATGTTGGCAGCTTATTGTCATAATTTGTGCTTACATTAAGTGATGTTAATAAAAAATAATTCCTACATCCAATTGTTACTACACAGAAATTACACAGCAATTAAATAGGTATGGCCGGAACAAGATGCTTTTCATTAGAATGGATAAAGTCAACTGGTTGACATTATATGTCACAATGATTTCATGGCGTATTGATAGTGAATTGTGTCTGAAATCAAAAGTAACGTAGGAGAGCAAAAGAAACACAAAATATAAGTCGGATCATTTAAAAAAAAGAACTGTTTGGTGAATGAAAAGAAGAAACACAAAAGAACAAGGAATGAAAATACCATAAAAGTAGTGGGATGAGTTGGGCAGAGACACCAATCAGACACACACATCTACACTAAAGAGACACCACAGACACTATGGATTTAAAATCTTTAAGTTTGCCATGTTTGAGGTTCAATAAATTGTTTAACGTTGTCGTAATGTTTTGTTAATCAGTTCATTTAAATTCTCCAGGTTTATTGCATAACACACAAAAAAACACTTAAAAAAAAGGGCATCTTATTCTGCTGTGTCTTGTCAACTGTGTTACATGTGGTTTTTGTGTTATAAATCTTTTAATTTTTGGCTAAACTGTAACGAAAAAGATGAAGGTATCTCTGGAGAGGGAAGTCTTACCTTAGAATGATCGCTGACTCTAAATTCAGCGTTTTGTGGATTTATGTTAAAATAAATCTCCTTCTGATGTGACAGCATGCCGCAGAATGTCCATTACAATGATAAAATTCATATTTTTAAATCAATTAGACAGAATATCTCAATCATTAGAGAATAGAATAAAAAAATAAAAAAAACTTTCAAACAAATTTTTTCCCAAATGTGTTATATAAAACATACTTTATGCATGGTTATATAGCAGAACATTTATCCATAACACAGTTGACAAAATAATGAATCAAATGTTTATTTTCAAAAAAATATTTGTCACTTGGCAATTAATGATTTTAGCACATTAAGGGGTATATTACAGTAACATAGTTTATTTATCAAAAAACAATACTGATTTATTCACTTTTTGGTTGATATGAAAGGTACCCATAATTATAGAATTAACCATATGGCATTCTCAGAGTAAGGAAAAAAAAAACTGGACAAATCACAAGGCTTACAGATTATCACAAGCTTAGAAATAAAGTTTTTTAATATTTGTTACATAAAAGTGACTTTACTGTGTTGTAGAGTAAAATTGTCATGAATGGGTGGTATATGGCTGCTGTTGTTTGCCTTGGGCTTAAAAGGCAGGCGTAGACGCAGAGGGGAGTGTTAAACACAAGAGTCTTTCAATAAGATAATAACATAAAGCATGACACATACAGATACAAAACGAACACATTCTACTGATCTTAACTGGCGTTGGACCAGTCCCAGGCACTATGGCGAAACACATTGGACAGAAGCCCTATGGCGAAACACTGGCTTGACAACGAAACACAGGCTAGAATACCTGTTACACAGGACATAAGACTAACACAACTGGTGCCTTGGGACATGCTTCTAGGTTATAGTACAACAAAAAATAAAGAAAGAAATACAACATAAAACAAACCAAAATATAAACAAACCAAAATACAAAACAAAGTGCCCATATAGATGACAGTAAATACTAACAATGAAACATAGTTTCCCAGACTAAACAAGTATTTATAGAGAATTTAATGAGCTGCCTCGGTTCAGGTGAGCACCCGCATCACCTGACCGAGGTGCCTTCTGGGAAACTGAGTCTGCAAACAAAAACTACAAAAACTAAACAGTACCCTCTAGTGGAGATTCCTTACAAAAATAGGCTCCATATATCAGGGCATAAAGGGAATAAAAAACAACAACGTCCTGTTCAAGGCCCATTCCTCTGTAGTGTGAGGTAATATTTCACTGTATTTCCATAAAACAATTTTATGTTCTATGTTTTACAAAACAGAATAGAATAGAATCTTTATTTTAATTACACAAGTGCAAAGAAATTGACTTCCGTCCTTCTTGGTGCAAACCGAAAGTGCTGACATCATCCCAAAACAATGAAACAAAAACAGTAGCCACAAAAACACCCAAAAACACAACAACAACAACAACAACAAACACACACACCTCAATCAACATACATCTCTTACACACACAATCAGTTCATGGACATACCACACAATCTATGCTTCTAGTGAGTGAGCTAGTCGGTCTACTGTTTGGGAAGGTCGACCCCTCATAAGTATGAGATGGGAAGAGGGGCATCGCCTCAGGTCTCCCCACAAGTGAATCTATACATTATATAATTGAATGAATTCAGTTAGTGAAATCAGTCAAAATTCTGATAGACAAACAACAGCTCATACTTTAAACTGTCATGTTCAGTACTTTATAGCTTCACTGATGATTTGTTGCATTTCTGGTTTGCGAGAAATCATTAAAAATAACATTAAACCAGTCTGCAGACCACCACGGTGAACTGGTTTAGTGTTTGGAGATGATGGGTAATGTAGTGATCCTCACCAGATCAAGTAAAGGTCAAAGTCAACAGGTGTCCAGGTTAGAAAAGAGAAGAAAGCCAAAAGAAGAAACAGGCAAAATATATAGATACCCTTTATGACTATAATATTCTGTAATCACCGAGGTGACAATGTAAATGCTGTAGTTATACAGTACAGTGGAACCTCGGATTGCGAGTAACGCAAGATTTTTAAGATTTTTAATCAATTTTGACTTGGAAAACGAACAAGTCTTGGTTTACGAGTACCGAGTATCATGTTTCACGCATGCGCTTCTTGTTTTGACGCAGAGCGTCACATGATCACAACTGAGCTAACGATTCTTCTCTCTCTTGCGCTGCGGAATTGTAGGTAATTGTCTCCCCTGCTGGGTCTTAGTGCTCGTCTCTCACTGGTATAATCAACATCCGTGCACGCGTGTACTTTTTACTTTGCAGCAGTGATTCCGTTAGTGTGTCGCTCAATCAAGTGTCATTAGAGAGATTTCTTGTTTATTTTTCCAATAAAACAGTTTCGTTGTGTGCGTGCGCATGTGTGTGAATAGAGGAGAGGAAGGGTAACTGTGTAGGACGAGAAGGGGAAGAGGGGAGCTTACTTTAGATTCACACACACACACACACACACACACACACACACACACACACACACACACACACACACACAGCGCCTGTGTGCACAAACGGAAGCACTTATCTGTCGGGATTTATTTTTACTTTTTTAAAAAGGTAAAGTGCAGGTTAATTTGTTTTATTTTTACTTAATATTTTGTGTTTATTATTTTTATATATTTAGTTTTTTGGGCTGTGGAACGAATAATTTGTGTTTCTATTATTTCTTATGGGAAAATTCGATTTGATTTACGAGTGTTTTGGAATACGAGCCCATTTCCGGAACGAATTATGTTCGTAATCCAAGGTTCCACTGTATGTTACACATTATACTCTAGTACTATATATTACAAAATACTCTGCATACTACAGTATACAATCCATACTATTTATTAATGCTACATGCTTTATGCCACACAGTACACATCACATGTACTATATATGTACAAAAAAACAACAACTTCCAATTAGTTTTGGTCCAGATTACTGATTTAATGAAAATCCAGTCTGTCTGTCTGTCTGTGTCCAGCCGTCTGGACAAAAAACAAAACAACTGGGCGAGGTTTGTAAGAAGTGAAGCCTTACAAACAGGAGGAATTTGTTTGTTAAAAAAAAAGAAACAATAATAAAAAAAGTTACACCAGGAGCCGTTGCAGGAATAAAAGGCCGAACTGTAATGCAAGAAGTCTTAAAGGTACAAATATTTATGAGCTGTAAAGCACCTGACTGAGGTATGAGCTGTTAGATATACTCCTCTTTCCATCTTCCCTTGTTATGTAAAATGTATTCTGTTCCCCCAGCGCGCCGCGCCGCGTCATCTCTATCCCCGCGCTTTAAAAGACATCGGGAGTTCTTCTGGAGGCTCGTCGCTGGAACGCTGGCGGATCACACGTGCGAGTGCGAGCATGTGGTGTGTGTGTGTGTGTGTGTGTGTGTGTAGCAGCGTTCACAATGACAAGTCCTCGCGCAAGTCCTCCTAAATTGCAGTGCGCGGTTTATTTCTGTTCCAGGCTGCTGTGTGATTGACTGAAGAGCTCTGCTCTATTGAAGGTCTGTTAGAAAGGAGCAGCTGCCACTTCAAAGTCGCACACACTCACACTCAAACACACACACACACACAGGAACTACAGAGTTCTTTATCCATCTTCAGTCTCACAAAAAAAAACCCTAAAAAAAACCTCACACATGCTTGCTTGCTGAAGAAGCATGAAACTCCACGTTAAAGCGAAACGATCCTGTGATTTAAAAAAAAAAAAAAAAACATTCTGGGACAAATCGCGGCTGAAACATTGCGACGTGCAAAAAAAAAGAGAAATTGGACGTTTTCAGTGATGTGTGACGCTATAAAAAGATTTAATGATGGTGTAGACATCTCTCCTTTCTGTCACACCATCTGCTCTTCATTGTGTGTGTGTGTGTGTGTGTGTGTGTGTGTGTGTGTTTCATGCAACATCTCGCAAACAATTACACCATCCGATAAAAAAACTAAGATCTCCAGTCCAAACATCTAAACCTAGAACAATTAATCTTACTCATTAATCCTGACCGGTCCAATCAGCGAAATGTATTTCTACATCAGTATTCTCTCTGTCTCTCTGTCTTTCTCTGTCTCTGTCTCTCTGTCTTTTACTCTTTACATCTTGTTGCTTTCGGGCGCGTTAATGATTACTCGCTGTCCCGAAAGAGCATCCTTTGTCTTATCGAAAGGCCTTGTGGAAATCAGCAACCGCTGGAGGAAGGAAGCCTCGCAGACGACGAGCGACGCCCATCCTGGAAACAAAAGTCGGACCGGGCCTGTATCGGAGACGCTGACTTGATTAGAGCAGGGGTTTGTGGGTCGCCAGGACTCGCTGACAGACTTACCGCTCTGTTTGTGAGCTTCACGCTCTCTCTTTTTCTCTCTCTCGGGAGATATTACTAGTTGGATTTCCTGAAATAAAATTTTTTTTAAAAACATCAAAACCTTAAACGTTCAGGCGCTGATGAGCTCAGCATTTCCACCACTTCATCAGATACCCACTGGACTAAATTTACTGGTTTGCTTTTAGCTAAAACACAGTATTCGGAAATTATTTTATGTATTTATTTTTTATGATATACCTATAATACAGAAAATGTGTGCGGCCAAAGAAGCTACTTCTGAAGTTTTCCAACATGGAAGTGACCGATCTCGCTTCACTAAAAATTTCAAGTTGTTCAGCCGTTTTAGAGCGATGATTTTAAATGTGCTCCAAAAATGGACATTTTTCAGCGTTATACTGTCTCGCTTCAAACCATAATCATTTAAAATGCAAATTATTCACATTTATTCATGAGTATTGATACTAAAATTGGTGGACGTTTCTAGGAGCATATGGCCTGTAAAAATTGTCTTTAATTGTTTTTTGGTAAAAGCTTAAAAGTCAAAAAAAAAAAATGTGTAGTGTCCGTAACCATGTCAGATTCATGTTGCAATATCTTCACATCTTTGCGGTTTATAGAAATAACACACTTTTTCAGGTTTGTGTCTTTTCATTTGAAATCTAAATTGGCCGAGTTTCATCTGAATGACAATTAAAACCGTTGAAAATTTTAAATTCAAAAACTAAAACATAAAAGGGTGTGAAATCGTGTTTAGCAAATGTGTTTCATTTTATCTAATAAAAATATAAATGTGTATGTATATTTAACCATTAACCATATTTATCAATTAAAAACAAACAAACAAAGCATGGATCGGGAGAGTAAGAAGCATTAAGTGTTATGAAAAACACTTTTTTTTTTTTTAACCTAGACGAGACACTTTAGCACAGAGACCATCTTTCGGCTGTTTCTGCATTATCATTTCTGTATTTTCTGTATCATTTCTCATTCGGGTGTAAGCCGGACGCTAGGCGTAAAATAAGCCGAGGCCAAACCACACACTAACCTGGCTAGCTAAACGCAAAGAAACGACTGAAGGTAACCACCAGTGTGTTTGCCTCAACACTTTATAATAGTAAAATTAGCGTTCTCGTTTTTTTTTCCCCCCGGAAGCGACGATCTCAACATGGTCAAATATCCTTATAAAGTCAGAACGCTGTGCTTCGTTCTCAAAGCAGTCGACGCTATGTTTCTCGTTTTTTGTGTAGCTGTGCGGTTTTTACATATTTACATTTTAAAGCCGTACCGACAGCGGCGAGGTCGCGCGGACACCATTTTGAGGTCGAGGTGCAGAGGTCAGCTCGCACATGGACCACAGGAAGGAGGCTTCAGGGTGTGGGGCTGTTTGCTAGGTTTTGTGTCCTTGAGCTTTCATCCTAATAATCCCCCCAACTCACACACACACACACTTACACACACCCGGATACGTCCTGTGGAGCCGGGGGCCGTTTCAGTTGAGGCACGATCACGGATTTAGTTTTTTATGTAGGCGGCGTAAGATTTTGTGGCTTTAGAATATAGCTGCGTAAAGCTAAGCGTGCTCGAGTCGATATGATGCTGAAAAACGGCTTTTTCTTTTTTAATGAGGTTTATTATAGAGTTTTAGGTACAGTAGACCAAGCGCTTTAAAGAACCAGGCTTACGTATTGCATAATAGTTTAGGAATTATTTTACGTAAAGACGTGATTTTAATTGATAGACGATTTGCAAATTTATCCGTAGCTTCACATTTAAGCAGTAAAATTATTTGTTGTTTATTTTTTTCTTATTTCATCCACTTTTTTGGTTTTTAATTACTGACATTTTATATATAGGGTTTTAAAAATTCAACAAAAAACAACAAAAAAATTAATTACTAAATAAAAAACAATTTTTTTTCATGTGACGTGATGTGACTTAAATACTTGTTGTCAGTTTTCAAGTTTCCACTGATTGCTCGATGAGTCTACGTGATGAAAACGCTTATAAGCGATAGGAAAATAAAGTGCAAAAACAGCTCTAATGTAAGAACATCATGTTACTCATCTTAGCATGACTCCACTTCTCTAATGCTAGCTCTCTGACTAAAGTAATCCCAAAGTAAAATCACACAGATTGTGTGTAGAGTTAGTGTGAGGAGTGTGTTGGCCCTCCAGGAGATCAGTTTGTGTGATCTTCAGTGAACATATCGATCGGACCCCCAGAGTTGTCTGTCTCTCTCTGTCTTTTTCGGTCTCCAAGTGACCAAAGCATGATGCTGTTCATCAACACTTCCGTTCTCATGTGTGTGAGTGTGTGTGTGTGTCTTTGTGTGCGAGAGATGCGGTTTTCCTACGAGCTGCCTCAGGGCACCATCTTGGCTTTTATTTCCATTCACTCAGGATCTCAGTTGGACAATTTGTCCTCGTTCTCCTCTCAGATGTTCTTACTGTTAGGAGTTGTCCAGGGTCAGACTTTCACTATGCAAATTATGTCGAGACATAATACAAGTGATCAGATTTTGGAATAAAATTCATCTACAGCATGTCTTTTTTTCCCTTGAAGTGCAATAATAAACATAGGAAAATTTGTTTTGCCGGTTTGGTCAATTCTTGCTTAAGCTCCGCCCATCCGGCACATGGTTTTACCGCAGCATTTGATTAAAACTAAAGCGTACTCCAACCTCCTAATGAAAAACACACACTCAGAAAGTCAGAGTCTAGCATGTGATGTCCCCAGTTTTTCCAAACTTGTAACTTGATCATGAATTTTAAGCTTTATGTGAATTCCTTCCTTTTATTCTGTATATCTTTATATTATTGCTTCCCCAATTAGTCACACAGAACTTCACATTATGAGGGCGTGTTATATTCAACTTACAACTATGTTATTATTATTTTTGTCTTGGGAAACCAGGTTTTAACAGGTTGTGTTGTGAATCTAAAGCCACAAAGCTACAAATCTCTCCTCCATCACCCACTAATTAGCATTCGACTTCTGGTTAATTAGGATCCCCCCCCCCCCCCACACACACACACACTTCTCTCTCCACTTTGTTTGAAACCGAAAATTTCTCACCTATGGGTTATTTTACTCACATCTTGCAACCGTATGGCAAGAATGCAAAGAATAAAAATAAAACAGAAAAATGATTTAAACTCTTCCCACACCACCGCTCTCTTTCCAGCCGAGGCTCTTAAAAAGGTTATTTTACCTTTTGAAATGGCACGCTCTCATGATTTTACTCTTTCTTTCATGTTCAAACGGAGCACCCCCCCTTACCCCGTTTACCCTTTTCACTCTCTCCTTTCATCTCTCGTCATACATTTATCCGTTTTTTTTCCCCAGCCTTTGTGTCCTTTTTTACGTCTCGTTTATCACGCAAAAATGTTTTCGGCTCTCTTCGCTCATCCTTGTGAGAACCGTCGAACAATGGTTGTTTGTCTCTGGGTGTTAGAAAGGAGAGCCGTCTGGTCCGACCCTGTCTGAGGATGGCCGAGAGCACCTGGTGTACGAGATTCCTGTAAGCGACTCAGGGTCAGCCGGACTCGGCCTCAGTCTGAAGGGCAACAAGTCCAGGGAGACGGGCGAGGACCTGGGTATCTTCATCAAATCCATCATCAACGGAGGGGCTGCTTCCAAGGCAAGTCATATTTCTTTCCTAACACATGCTCGGATTTAGAGCAAGATCCCACAGTAAAATAGCACCTTATCTCTGATTGGTCAATTTTCAAGAAATCAAACTTTTGCAATCAAATATATATAGCCACAATCAAATATCTAACCTGCATGTTCATGCAGTTATCTGGTCAACCAGTCATGTGATAGCATCTCAGTACGTAAAGACATGCACGTTAACATGCTTGAAGACATTACACATGCAAGAACCATGTGTTTTTCTTAGATCTATTCTATATTAGGGTATATAGATCTCCAACCATCACTTACACACCATTAAAAAACAAAACAAAATGAAAAAAAAAAACACCCACACACATGCCTGGCATCAGCCTCATTAATCCTAATTAAAGTTTCAAAAGCTGCACTGATTAGCTGGAAGTGCCAAGGGACGTTTAGCAAAAACGGCACCATCTCCAGAGACGGCTCCTGGGAGAAAAGCTCTCGTCGACCTGCTGCGTCTATCTCAGCGTGCGTTTGCCTCTCCGTTTTTCTCTCCATTAAAGGCCTCTTCAAACGAGTCAGCACCAGCGGTCACTGGTTAACGACCCAGCCAAAAGGTCACTGACGACCAGAAAACGCTCAGACAATGAGAGGTCTTTAGCAGCTCCGGTGGCTCTTAGCTGCTAATCTCTTTTGTGCGCGGCTCCTCCTCCTTGTCTGAGTTCTATTTCAAGAAGTGCAGCTGTGAGTTCTAATTTAATTCACTCCGTTCCTTTTCTTTCACACAGGAGTGTGTTTGGGGTTTGTTGAATTGCAGTTGAAAGTATGAATGCATTAATCTTTTAGGCGTGTGTGCTAATCTGAATATCAATGTCAACATCAATAGCAATGATTTTCAGCAGATGTAACCTTTAGCTCTTCAGTATTCTTTGCCCTATTGAATAGATTGGAATGCTTCTTGCTCATTTCTGAGTGTTTGTTGCTGGACTTCTATGGATCATATATTGAAAAGGATCATAATGTCATCGCATAAAATGTACGATATTTCCAGTTATCACTATCAATTATTTTTCCCAACCAGGATGGTCGTCTACGAGTGAACGACCAGCTTGTGGCCGTCAATGGCGAATCCCTTCTCGGCCGATCCAACAACGATGCCATGGAAACCCTGAGACATTCTATGTCTTTGGAAGGGAATCATCGAGGAAACATCCAGTTAGTTATCCTCCGAGCAGTGGAGCCTTCCCCTGCCCAGGTACGCCTAGTTTCATTTGGCGGTCCCCATTCCCAGGTTCCATTGCACCCAGGTTACTCTGTTCAGTATCGCAGGGCCTTAGAGTCTGAGTCCCGGCGGGTTGTCTATCGTTACCATCACTATGGCCACTACGGGCTTTCAGGTGGCCTCTGAATTCCCTGATGTTTGACTAGAAACCTTTGCTTAGGACCAAGTTCTAGGGGTAGAACCTCAAAATTTACATCTCTGTAGTGGTTTCTACATGATATACCTGCAATACAGTTTAAAATAAGTTTTGGAGGTCTTTGTAAATCAAGTGTCCCCACTGTTCCTACACAAAACAAGGTTCCTACAATACAGTCCTCACACTGATGGTTTAAACATTTCCGAGACGTCATTATATGGCAGCTCACACTACAGGATGTTTCCATACTGTATATCAGATGCCTATGCTGTATTTTTTCACAGAGCAAGGTCCTCACAATGTAGAACCTATTCAGCAGGTCTCAGAGTATATCAGGTCCCCAGAACACAGTATAGATCACTTTCATATCACTGTGCAGGTTGAAACAAGTTCAACAGTTCAGGTCCAAATGGGATAAGGTGTATTCTGTTTATCATGTCCTCCACACTGTACTGTAGTGGCCAAATGTTTTGAAAGACCCTTGAAGATAATTTAAATTAATGACAACCAACATAATGTATGTAAAGTATGTATATTTTTTTTATTATATGCAATGACATTGCTATAGAACAATCAGTATTTGGTACGAAGTCCCTTATGCTTCAAAATTTGCTGGATCCTGCTGGACATAGAGTCAAAAAGACAAAAAGTCCGCAGCACTCTAGTGTCCCATGCTCAGCCTGCTTTACTGCTTCCTGAAGGTCATGCACAGAAGATGGTTTCTTGACTGCTATAGTACTGCCACTTTCTATAGTTTCCTATTGGGTTTAGTCCTGGAGATGACCCAGGACATGGCTCTAGAAGTTGAACACCATTGTCATGTAACCGTTTTTCACTAGTTTTAAGTTAATTAGCACAACTCTTCAGTTATGTACAGTAAGCTAGAACTACTAAGTAAAAACACAAAGAACTATAAAGGACAGCATACTTATGTATGTTGTTTTAATACTTTTGGCCACCACTGCATTTCCTCACAAAAAAAAAATCTTCTCACAGTGCAAGTATAAAATCTTTCAGGAGGTCTTTGTATATCTGGTCCCCACAATGTAGCCTCAAACAGTTTCAGGCTTTTGTTTGTCAGGTTCTCACACATCAAATCCAGGCAAATTTACGACACCCATCTATGACACTGGGTCCCTACAATACAGTTCCAAGCAAGTGTACATGTTTCCTTTATATCTGGGTACCAAATCGTGTGACCTCACAGAGCACGGTCCCCTATTAAACGCGGGTCCAAACACTTTTAGGGCTTTGTATGTCAGGACAGAAACAGATCAGGTCCTTACAGTAATGTGAGATACTGTTATTTTTAACCACTTTGTAGTGAGGGCAGACAGAGGACTTTTTTTTTTTGACACTTTTTTTTTTTTTTTTTAAACATGTGAACGTTCTGAACTTGTTTCTTGTTATTCCATTTTTTACTTCCTTTTTCTGTAGTAATCATTTGTATTAAATTATACTTTTGGTATGTTATACATTTTTCTTAAAGCTTGTTTTGCCTTTTCCCCCTCAAATTCCTGCCTGAACACTTTTCTGTGCTCTCTTTCTTTTTGTAACCATTTCTACTTGTTCAATAAAAAAAATCTCAAATCTCTGCATGCTCTTTCCTTCTTTTCTTTCTTTCTTGATTGTGTGCAGGTGGCCTCCTATGTATTTGAGTTTGCGCTATTCTTCACTATGTTTTCCTGAGGAATTGCTAAAATAGCAGGCAATAATTTCCATTTTGATTATATTTTAATCATTCCAGTTAGAGTGTATCCTGGTGACAGGTGGTCCAATTCAGTTTGAGCTTGTTTGCTTTTTACCTCTCAAGTCCGCACCTGTTTATCGGTTCCAGTTCAGTTCGTCTTACACTGTTAGGCAAAAAAAGTTTCCAGTTGCCAAGTCGGATGTCTAAACTCCCCATAAATAATCTGAATCTTTGAAATTATTCTCAAAACAGATGTCAGTATTTCAAACAGCATGGATTGTTAGTCGGGTTGGTGAGTTTAGACATTTGTTTAGACATGCAAATAAGAACCAGGATAGAGGATGAAGTCCGTTCTGTCAAAGATCGTGGGAAGATATTAACCATGATGTTTTCTTTTGTTGGGAATATTTCATGTCTTCATTTGGAACTTGTCTCCACCGAACAAAGATAAGGTGGTATGCTTGCATGTTCTGCAGAGACTGGTAACAGTAACACTCGTCTAAAGGGCCTCATGTTTGGAAGTGTTGTGGGTTCTTTAATATGATTTTTAGGTAAGCCTGGGAAGAAAAAGCCATTAAGGGTGTGCACGTGACCTACAACCTAGATCATATGATAAGGCAAGACAACGGCTGGAATCAGTCATTTCTGTCTGAAATCACAGAGTTTGCAACAGTAATATATGAAGCCCAGCCACCGATGAAGCCTGGCCTGCCTTCCTTAGACAAGACTAAAGTACTTCAACAGGTTTTTAATTACACCACGTTGAAGAAATTTTTTGCTTTTGCATTTACAGCATTTGCCAGATCGACTCATTTAGAGCAAGTTCTATTTATTTCATTATACCTTGGAGCAGTTGAGGGCTGAGGGCCTTGCTTAGGGGCCCAGCAATGTAGTACTGGGGTTTGAACCTGTGACCTTCCAACCAAAAGTCCAACGTCTCGACACTGATCTGCCCCTTCCCTGTTTATTGATGGTCTGCCCATTCCAAGCCAAGACCCCTGACATAGCCATGGCTATGATTTTGTTTTGTTTTTTTACAGAATTATTGGGGCAGGACAGGAACATTTCTGATACAATAGTAAAGAATTTTTTTCCTACACACCCTCCATCAAGTCAAATCCCTCAAGTGAAGCAAACTTAGCCGTTCATCTATGTCCAAGGGAGATGAATGGTTATGAACTCCGAGTCGAGTTCAGGAATCTGACTTTGTCTAAAAGGAGATGAGCACCACAGGAGGGCATTAGCATATCACCCCCTCCATCTACTCTGAGATTGACAGTGATTGGTGCTGCCTCAAACGTCCCCTCGATAAAAGTTGACGTGTCGGCTGTGATGCATTCCCTATGAATCTCGTGCAGGCAGGCTGATCAATATGCCATTAATCATGGTGGGAAAGTAGCGAGATAAGAGAACGAGTGGGAGTCGAGACACGCTAGACGGGTTTTTGGTGAAGTGAACCCGCTGACACGTCCTCCACCTCATCGAAATTTAATTCACCGCTTTTGTTTTTCGGATTTGTTTAATGAACGAGAAGACACCGAATTCTAATTAAACTCTACAGCGCTGAAATGTAGCTAATGAACGAGATAAATAAGCCATTTCCCGGCTTATGCGCTACCTCCTTTATTGTCTTGTTTCATTTCCCGTTTCCTGCGAGGTGGATACATGACAAACTCCGTCTCAAACCGTAACCCTGTTTTCTCAATGGTTTTTCAAGCCGTTAATCAGATTACACCACGGGTTCTTTGGATAAAAGCCAGCCTCTGAGATTTAATGAAAGCACGCCTGGGGCTGGCCTGAGGGAATCTAACCTCGTGTCACCCCTACTCCTGCCCCAAGGTCCAGCAAAGCAGAACCGGCTCGAGTCTAGGGTTTTCTTTTGTCGGTGCTTTGTCCTCTGCTACAATAGTCTGATTAAGACACAAAGCTTTTGAAGGCAGCAGGGGGGCGTGTCTGTGTGCTGGTAGCACTCGTCAGGAACAGTCATTAATGCCAGGATGAGAATGGTTGATGGAGAGGATGGGGTGACTCTGGGTATAATATTTATACAGGGTAATGTGCGAAGTAGCCAACCAGATACCATGCTCCTGATTGCCTTCTTCCTCCTGTCAACTCTGTGTGGGAGCATCGGTGTATATATATGTGTGTGTGTGTGTGTGTGTGTGTGTGTGTGTGTGTGAGAGAGAGAGAGAGAGAGAGAGAAAAGGACAACACAATACCCTCCCTTCCGTCAGCACCATGATCAGAGCAAATGCCTAAGACAAGACAGAAGGGAGCAACCACCACAGCCAAAGATCTCCATAGAAACGCTTATGTTACTTTCTCTTTCTCCCCCCTCTCTCTGTCATGCACTAGAAATGGGGATATGAAAAGCATTACATGTTAAAAGAGCCATCAGCTACTGTAATGATGTCCCTCCACCTGAGATTCATCCCTCCTTGCTGTCTCGCTCGTCCTTTGTCTCTGTATCTCAATGTCCGTTTAAGCTAATCAAGGGTAGGTGTATGTTAGTAGTAGCAGTAGTATGACGGAGCCGGGGCTGTATAAGGCTCTGTCCTGCTGTGTGTCCTGCACTTGACAGCTGCGCATCCTTGTAAAGAGACATCAGCACACCAGCAGAACGCAGATAGCGCTGCCTGACAAGCGGCGTCTGCTCTTGGTACTGTACCAAATCGTTACGTTTGAATGCTTTTTTTAATTCGTAGGTTGAGAAACTCCTTACGCTACTCTTTAAAAGAAAGCATTCGTGTCCAGGTGCTCGCTAAAGTGAATTGCTTTGAGACTTAACACTTGTATTATTGACCCCTGTTGGTTTTGTACGTTGGGTAGTATGGTACTGTAGTAGGTCCTTCGCTATGCTTTGATTGTACTACAGCCAAATCGCTGTTATTTTGTGTCGTCTGACGTACACTAGGCTTGCGTCACAAAGAATTATCTGGTGTGTTTGTCTAAAGCAATTAATAAAATAAGACCAAACGAGGAAGATTTCACCTGAATTTAGATTTTAGACAAGCTCTCAGATAGTATTTTTTTCCATGATCATGATTTAATAAACAGAAGCTATAACTATAGATTGTGCTACCTGCGCGTTCGAACGGATTCTGGCTCGCAGCGAAACAACAGACGCCAACATCCTGGCATGAGAATCCAGTGCAGAAATGTACCCGTGAACGAACCAGCTGTCCGAGCCATATGCTTTCTGTCCTGGATAGTTGGCTGGCACAATTGTGTCCAAACAAAGGAAAAAAAAATAAGGATACTGTTGCGTTCAAGTCAATAACTCCTAAACAAAAGAAGTCAATTCAGGATAAATAAGATATCCAGGTTAGGATTGCTATGCTATTTTAAGCAGCCAGATGTGGCTGGAACCTGACTGGAATCGATTTCAAAATTTTCTGGCATTCTTTTTCCTCCACGTCTGGTGGCTGGAGCTTTAATTTTAGCAGCAGTACTCACTGTCCCTGGCTTTCACACAAGTGCACAAACTCAAACCTTTCCTCGTCCTGAACTCCAGAGTCTTGCTGACAGAAGCCTTGGACCCGCTCTCTTTCTTTCTTCAGTAGTTTCATCTTCACTCTCTCCACATACCATGAATTCAACCTGAAGCTTTTGGGCTTCTAGGAATATTGTGTCCTTTCTTCACACGGGTGAAGGTTTATTCTTTGGATGGATTTAGCTGTTTATGGATGGAAAGAAAATAAAAGTGGTGTGTTGATGCTGGGAGGAGGGATACATCAAAAAAGATGGATGTGCAGAAAAACTGAATGGATTGAAGAAGTGAATTGAATGATTTTTGCAAGATGATGGATGGATGGATCAATGGATGAATGCAAGACAAACGATTATGGATACAATTGATGAAAACAAAAATGAATGATAGTTGTACACTGGGTAGATAGATAGATACAGTGAATGAACGGAAAGGGAAAAGTGGATGAATGTGGAAGAAGCATATGAATGGTGGATTTTGGTGGGAGGAGATTGTGGATGGAAGGATGAAAAGATGGATGCCTGGATGGGTGAATGCATGCATATTAAACATTGGGGGATGGATGAATGGGTGGGACAGAGATTAATTGAATGGATGGATGGATGAATGGATATACCAGGAAGATCATGGTTTAAAGGATGACCCAAAAGGAGGGGGATGGATGACCAAGCTGGGTGGGCATATGATGGGCAGATGAATTGAAGGATGATAACTGGGTTTACATCATGGGTATCGATTTTTTTACAAGATGCATTTTGGGATGTGGCTGGATGCGTGGTGAATGGAGGAATTGAAATAAGAGATAAAATTGAAGTTAGATGGATAGGAGGATGGATGTCTATGTATCCATTCTACCAGACAGAATGGATGAATACTTTTGGAAGTAGATCATGAATGGGTGGAAAAGATTTTGGTAATTTTGTTGGTCGATAAATGGGGGAAAAGATAATAGTTTGGGTGAATGAATGAAACTGAAGTAAAAGATGATGTATTGAAAGGTGGTTGAGGTAGAAGAATCCTGGAAGTAGATGGTTGATGAATCTGAGTCCCTTTTATTACTCTTAGCCATTCAATGACTGTAATCAAAAAACAAGTAATAGTAGTAGTCACAAAATTCCACAATTATTGGCACCCTTGGTAAAAGTGATTACCTTAATCTCACATTGATGTATGAGAGGAACATGTGAGGAACCTTTAACTAAATATTTTTTTCTTTGTAAAACAATACAATATATAAACATGAACCTAACATTTCCAGGAAAGACGACGAGACGGAGGTCAGAGCAGAGGGACATCCCCGGCTCTTCGTGCCAGCCCCCAGAACGACGCTGCTCAGCCACCCATGGTCATCAACAGCATCTACGACCGTGCTCCAGGTACCTACACCAGAAACCCAGAGAGCTTGTACCAGCTTCATGATGTCATGATAACAGTATTACTACTAACAACTCATACAGTATATAAATAATATATATGAATAAACTGTTTTCTGAACAAAAAACCCAAAATTTTTTTTAATGAACTCTGCACGTGTCTTATCCTAGCCATTACTGAACATTAGGGTTTTTAACTAATCCAAGTCAAGCGGCCATCTCGATAAGAGAAGGATTAAAAAAAAAAAGAAGCGCCGCAGCAGTACTATCGTTAAATTTTACCCTCCACTTTCATGCTGTGAGGTCTGACCTTGAAATCATTAGGCTGATGAAATGGATTCTAAGTGGGCCGGATTTGCATACGGCCCATTGTGCGGACGGATAACAAACTGCTTTAAATTCACTCTCTGTTCGGCTCCTCGCAGCCTCCAGAGAGCTGCTGTGCCAACACAAAGCCTCTCTTTTTATTCCAAACCATTGTTTTTGGATTAACGTCTCTTGTCCATCAAAAGCAACACACTTTTTCCTTTGTATTCGAGCAATTTGTATTTGGTGTTGTTTTGCTTCTTTTTCCTCACGCAACACTAAATTATTACCTCCTGCGCACGTCGCAAATCAGACATACGTATAGTATAGGAGGCTTAAGGAGGAAATACGTGGCATGCTGGTTTAGGAAAATAATAAACACTGCATTTACCACTATGTTTTGGGCGGATGTATGACTTGCATTACAGTCCTGATGAATTCTAGATTCCGATTGGTTAAAATTTGGTGATTAATTTCCTGTATCGAGTTTACGTTCATGCGCGAGTTAACGTTCATGTAACATTTTTGTGAAGAGTCTCCAGTATCCGTGCTCTGTAAGAGCTGAACGACATCCGTATTGTTTCTATTTATTAGTCAACACTGTCTGTTGTTCTCAGGTCCTGTCGCAGCCTCTAATGGCAGACCCGGGATGTATGACGGCGACTCTGACGAAGACAACTTCCCTTCTGGTGCTTCCGATATGGAGTCAGATTACAACTCACGTCATGGATACGCGCGCAACAGGTCAGCCATGTTTTTTTAAATTATTTTTAAAAAAAAAATGTATTGTCCTGATTTCATTAAATTCCTGTAGCATAAATAAAATACCCTTCTCGTTAAATGTCTTTAAAGGTGTTGTTTAATAGCGTAATATACAGTTTGTTCAGCTTGGTCGTGTTTATTGTCCGTAAAAACGTATTTGAAACATATTAGTTGAATGATAATAATTAGTTGTTTTATTATACGAAAATGATCAACGATGAGACGGTGTGATGAAGCAGATTTCCCGTTGCCATTCCATACCAAGTTGATTATTTCCCAGTAGCATTACATCATTAACAATAACGTTCCGCCTATAAAAGGCGCCGCTCGTCATGTTCAGACCTCAGAACTAAGTGGTTCTAACTAACTAGTGCTGACACTAGAGACTCCTTCTGTAAAATTTACATCTTACTCTTATATAAGACTCGATTATGTCAGGCTATACGTAATGTGTTATGTGTTAACAATGTTTCTGCTTTCAGCCAGTAGTAATGAGACGTTTTTTCACGTTTGTCGTTACAGGGCGGAACGAGGACCCGCCTCCAACATAGGACGTCCGACATATAATGACCTTCAACACCCACAGAGATTCCCCGAGAATTATGCACCAAAGGCTTCTAAAAGCATGGATCTGGGTAAGAAGGAGCACACACACACACACACACACACACACACACACTTTCTTGTTGCACTTGTGAGGACCTGGCATTGATGCAGCTACTTAATGCTGTGCAGCTCCTGAATCCAACCATAAGTTCAACCTCAGCGAACATATGAAACGTTTTGGCGTGCTCATTTATTTATCGATCACTTTATTTTGTGGGAACCGGCCAAATGTCCTCGTTAGCGTCAGATATTCTTGTCTTTGTGAGGACGTTATAAACTTTTGCTCATAACAGTGCTTCAACTGTAGCATTTTTTTTTTCTTCGCCACACCTGAGAACTCAACCGTCTTAACGTGGGACATGAAAAAAAAGGAAGCTGTTGATTTCTGACAACTTTTATGTAATTGATCTCATCCGAATACGCGAGCATCAGTGTTTAAATAGGAAACAAAAGAAAGGGCTGTTACAGACCCCGTCCTAGGGTTGAAACGTCTATAATCTCTGGCCGTGCTTTAATCGAGACGGTTCTCTCGCTCCTCTGTCCCTCCCGGTCATTTATTTTTAAACAGTCTCTCGCTGAATTTGCCGCAGATAACCCCGTTAGCTTCCCCTCCTCCTTTCATTACTTCCTTCTTCTCTGCCGGTTATTTACTTCCTCCAAAGCGAAGTATTTTGTCCGTTTCCAATTACGCTTCATTACACTCGCGCTATTGGCTTCCTTCTGCCTGAAATAAGCGATTGACTTTCATCACAGAAGGAGACCTCACTCCTTCTTCTTTCTTTCTTTCTTTCTTTCTTTCTTTCCTTCCGTCCATCCATCCTTAGTCTTCTCATCCTTTTATCTTTTTCTTTGATGTATTTTTTTTTTTAAGTGTCTTTTTTTTTTTCTTCTTTGCGTTTGAAAGCTTTGTGTCTGTCAGAATTGTATGGAAAAATAACAGATATTCTTTTCATGATGGAACTCGATTTCTGAGCTGACCTTTGACCCCATATGTGC